>MU968359.1:14706951-15121634 GCA_034641835.2 Pinus albicaulis | reverse complement strand
TAACCTTGGTTAATACTCATAGTGTCAACATATATAAATCCGCTCATTTTTTAAATCCCGAATTGAAATTTGGAATGACAAAAATGTAATTATGGTAATTCATTTATAAATTCGATTTTGGATAAAACCCAAATTTCCAATCGTAAATCATATCCGGATCCACAACTTTATTAACTCACCTTTTTCGATGATTGACATGCCTTACCTTATCCAACTGCAATCGCACATAAAGATGTATGCCATTTAACGTTTTTCTATTCACGTGAAATAGCCGGTTTTGAAATGCAACGTGTCACCCTCTTAATGCTATCGCATTATTTCCAGAAATACTACTTACCTCTTTAAAGCCACGCAAAAACCACTTGCTGTTTTTGAAAACCCGTCCACCATTTTGTTATGCCGTTGACTTACGGTTCCAATCTGGATTAACTGCTCAATTATACAAAACTGAAGTGAAGGCTCTTCACGCTTTGATGGTCATCATCCTTACTTTGCTTTGCAAAACTGTATTTAGTATTCCACTGCGGCATTAATTCATATATTCCTAGTTTCATCTAATGCATAGCCTTCTTTTATTTTTTGAGCATTGGGGATCAAATGCACTTACGGATTCCATAGCAACCTGTTATATAAAAACTTGGTCCCATATAATTACTTGGCCACATTGTTCATAAAATGAAAGGGATTTTCATTTCCAGAACTAAAACCAGAGTCAAAGATAAAGAATTTGTAAAGTTGTTTCTTTTTGTAAAGTTCCCTCAGCAATTCGGTATATGAATAAATTCCTTGATCAATTTATGTTCTCAATTACTACGTGATTCACATTCTTCCATTCGTTTTCTGAGAAATTTTGACTGTAGCTTCTTCTTGGACATATACGCAATTTCTCCATGTTTGAGTTCACATTTATTTAACTCTTTTTGTGGATCAATCATTGATCCAATTTGTGATCAATGATGATTCGAATTTCCATTCAAACCTCACTGTAGATTTTATCACACAGTCATAATTTCATGATATTTATAACCCAAATTACAATGACAGAATTCCCAATTCAGGATCAAATTTCTTTGTATATCTATTACAAAATAATTACAAAAGATTTCTTCTCTCTAGCCTGATATTCTAATCAGTGGCATTTCCTCTAATTTTCCCGTAGGCTTACAACAACAGAACCTTTTTCTGTATAAAACCTGAATCTCTCTTTCTATGCCTTGAGGCTTATAATTTATACAAATGGACTCTATAACCAATTATGGTTTAAATCCATAACTTACTCAAAAAATTCCTAAGAATCCTCTAAGTCCTAAAATCTATCCTTTATCCCTAAAAATCCTTTCAAACCCATAAAATCATGAAACCAATTCTAATTTAGGAACTACAATTACTTCTCAAATATCTCATTCCCTATGGAATCTCAACTATCCTACTACTCTCATGCTCTCCAATCATTAAAGAAAATTTACAAATTCCTCTCAATAATTAATTAATCCCTATTTAAAATCACTCAAAATATTAATAATTACATTAGTGAACCCAACTTCCTTAAAAACACAAGACCCCTATGTCTAATAAAATACACAGAATTTTCTGAGCCTAATGCTCCTGCATCACATTTGATCTCATGTCGCTTGGAATTTTAGTGAACTAACAATGTTGTTGAATATGAAGCCCTAATTTTGGGTTTAATAAAGTCATCAACCTCAACAATAGGTGACTTAGAAATTGTCACACGAAAGGTATGAAATAAAATACATTGTGTGTCACCTAATATCAAAAACTATCAATAAGAGGTATGGAAATTGATTTCAAATTTCCAAGCTTTCAATAATAATTATGTTGTTCGAATTCGTAACGGAACTACTGATACATTAGAAAATTTTGCTGCTAGGTTGTCACCTTTAAAGGATGGATTTTCAATTGAAATCATTTATAGGCCATCCATATCTGACAATATAACTAAATATCATGTTTTCAATGACGACCAACATATAATGGACTTTATGGTGAATGTTGATGTGTTCAAAGATGCATCCATCGATGAAGATGAGTAGGAGAAAGTGTTGTAAGGATCAGCTGAAGCAAGTAAAAGCCCCCATGTCACCCAAGGTGTGAGTGTCATTGGGAAAGTTGTATGACGGAAATGATTCAAGGTTGATTAATGCAAAGATTCATGGCTCATGAGTAAGTGAATCTTGTTATAGAAGAAGATTCGAAGTATGTAAATCTTGGTACTTTTTTCACGCCATAAGAGCGACAAGCTTTCATCCAACTCTTGAAATAGTGTTGAGATGTATTCACATGGAAGTATGATGTTCTTAAAAATTATGACATGCGAATAATCCATCATGTGATTCCCATCAAAGAAGGGGTTAAATTGTTTCAACAGAAATTGAGAAAATTTCACCCTATGCTTGAACCCATCATTCAGAAAGAACTCAGAAAATTTCTAGATGCTCGAATCATATTTAAAGCTATTAATTTGACATGGGTCTCTCATCTAGTTTTGGTAAGAAATAAGTCCAGACAAATACGTCTCTATGTTGATTTTCACAATTTTAACCAGGCTTTGGACAAGGATAACTACCCCGTTTCATCGATGGAATAAATTTTGTAAGCAGTATCGATGTCGGAGATGTTCTCATTGCTGGATAATTGTTTTGGCTACAACCAAGTTCTGGTGGTAGCATGTGACAAAAATAAAACCACTTTCAGGACCAAATGGGGTACTTTCGTGTTCAAAAGAATGCATTTTGGACTTATCAACGTGGGAGCTACTTTCCAACATGCTATGGATATCACATTTCATGGTTTTATTGGGAAAAGTGTTGTGGTATACTTATATGATGTGACAACTTTTTCAAAGAAAACATCCAATCACTTGTGTCATTTGAGGTAAATTTTTGAGTGATGTCACAAATACGGGATATCTCTAAATCCTACGAAAAGAATATTCGGAGTGTCTAAGGGAAATATCTTGGGCCATATCATCGAAAAGAGTGGGATTAAAGTGGACCCATAATGGGTCAAATCTATCGCTCATATTCCCTTCTTGGTGAACAAGAGGGCCATGCAATCCTTCTTAGGGAAAAATAATTTCTTCCATAAGTTCATTTATGACTATGCATAGATAATAAAACTATTACAAGATATGATTAAGAAGGATGCAACTTATAAGTGGGATTAAATGGAAAAGGATGCCTTCAACCATATCAAGCAAGAAATCGTTGAAGCTCCAACGCTATATAGTCCAAATTTTGGAAAATATTTCATGTTGTATACTTTTGATTTCGATACTTCTCTTGCAACCATTCTCACACAAAAGGATGATCAAGGTAATGAGTGGCCCATATCATTCATGAGTTTTGGCTTGCAAGGACCTGAGTTAAACTACCCTGAAATTAATAAACAAGCTTATGAAGAAAGAAGGAAAGCTAATACACTCTTTTGAAGTTACAAGAAGAAAGGAGGAAAGCTAAAGAAAAAATTATCATTCAATGGAGTTGTATAAAGTCACGGTTTGATAAGAAGTATGCCGAGGAAAATGATTTTAGTATGAGAGACTTAGTATTGAAGTGGTATAAATCCCACGAAGATAAATGGAAGCACACAAAATTCCAATCCTTTTGGATTAGACCATTTCTTGTTTATGACAAGCTTTGCCACCGTACTTACCATTCTCCAATATTTGGATGGGAAGATGGATTCTCTTCCTGTCAATCACCAAGATTTGAAACAATATTTCAATAGTAGTCTAGGGTTATGCCCCTACCCTGATGTAAATATTAATTTTCTTTTTTTTTTTCATTATGTTCATTCTTTTCCCTTGTCTTTTTTGTAGTCCTTATGAATAAATCCTTGCATGAAAGTGTTTTGTTCAGTTCCAATGCATGTGGAAAAATGAAAATGGATTGTGACACTGCAACACTTGGATAAATTTTAGTCCTTCTTCTTTATCTTGGTTCATATCTTTTAGTAAATTATGTTTCTATGGAAAATATGATCCTTTTGATGAGAGATTTGTGTAGAACCATGATACCCATATCTATTTTAAGAACCTCATTTCTAAGCTTGGTTCTATAATGTTTCGATGTGCTGCATGTTGATCCAATCAAGTAGAGAAGGACAAGGGAAAAATATATAATGATCAAACCTATATTAGAGGTTATATTTATTCTTCTCTGAAGGAACAATCTATTTTTCTCTCAATAATTCGGGATCCCTCTTTTTCCCCATTGAAATAAATAAGTTCCTTAGCACTATTATATAAATCAAATAAATAAGGTTGAAAGAAGAGAAACTCTTCTTATGCAGAGAGTTGAAGCAAGCAACTTTTCCAGGGTACTTTTCAGGCTCACTAGCAACGAAGAAATTCTTGTGTTCTTATAGTGACTCCACTGAGGTACTGTCTAGGCCTGCTAGAAGCGAACAAACGCCAGATATGAAAAATCATACTCTAATTATCTTAAGCTCGCGAACTTATTACCCTTCTTCTAAATAAAAACAAATGTGTTATAGATAGTTTTATGAATCTGTTTAACTAAGAAAAGAATGGAGGGGAATACATATATAACCAAGTTAAGTGAGAAAACCATAGTAATCCACAATATGAATCAATAATCTTGAAGAGCTAGACCTTGTGCATAGAGCTAGACCAAGGCAAAGAAGTTATAATTCTACCAAGGTGTCACCAAGTGTTGTTGTTGCTACAACACCCTCCAAAATTTTGGCCTACACCCAACTTCGAAGCCTACTTTAACCTTTCAAGTATTCATTTCTAGTAGTTAGAGTCATTCCATGTAAATCCTATAAGTTTTCTAGTCCCTTTTGGAAGAAAACCCAAGTGTTGTATTTTACCATGGAAACTGTCACACATTATGAAAGCAATGTTTTGGTCTATTTCAAGAGGAAAATTTGGTACTAATGGGTCCTATCTATCATGTATACATGTATTAGACTCATTCCCAAAGTGTTATGAACTTTCGTACTAGTGTGGTCACTGTCATCGCAAAGTGTATATTAAGTGTCACACTTGAAGAAGATTTTTGTTTTTCCATCGCATTAAGTGGATCATGTTGTTTTTAAGTGTTGAGTGTTCTATGTTGTTTTTTCAATGGTTCCGAGTGTGTGAAAATGTTTAAGTCCTACCTTGGTTTCATCTCTACCTCACTAGACCCACACTTAGCCAAATTTCAGAAAGTTTCATGCCCGACCAATCTGAGCTCACTCCGCCAACTTGAATTGTACATTGCGTAGTTTCAAGCCTCAACTTGCATCCCTTGTCTCCTAGAATTGCACAATGCATAATCACTGCCTCCCAGAACTATGCATTTCACAGTCACAGTGCTCAATCCTGGCCTCTTGACCTCTGAAGTTGTGTAATATTCCCTCTCAGTCATTCTCTTCATGTGCATTGCACAATACCAGTCTACAACCTACCTCCCTAGCTCCTTGAACTGCGTAATTGTGTAATTCAACTACCCAGTCTACCTCTAGAACTACGCATTCCATAGTTATAATAAGCAATATTGTATCCATGTGACCCTCAATTTCATAATCCTATCTTTTAAGCCTCTAGAATTGTGTATTTCATTGTTCTAAGCTAAAGTCCCTCACTCCTAGACACTGGAACTTCACACTGCGCAATACCTGAGCCTTCCTCCTTGTCTAGTACCCAGTTCCAACTCAATCAACAATTTGCATGATGCAAGTTATAATTTTCAGACTAATTTCATCTTATCATGAGTGGATTTCAATTGTAGATATTACATCTTGACATGACAGGATGATACTCAGAAAAGAGGAGAAGGAGGTTTTTCTAGAAGAAACTTGGGAAGCTATGAAGATAAATTTATCATTGAACGAGAATATGAAGTGACACTGGACTGCAAAAAAAGCTAAAAGATCAAGATCATTGTGAAGAATTTGTCTCTTCAATCCTTTTGGAGGAAGAAGAAGAATACCATGCAACATATTTCATTAAGACATAAATATAGAAGCAAGAGAAGAGTGGCTTGACATTACCACATCATCATCAAGTTCATGTTATCAGTGTCAAGCCATGTCTTGTTAAATTTCACTTAAATATGTCATATGAGTCATCATGTCCCACATCATTTGTGGATGTAATTATGTAATTTTCAATAATGAGAGAAATGTAATGTAAAGTTGAAGTCTAAGAGTCACATATAGAATGTGAAAATTCATGTCGAAGTCAAAGAGTCTCATGAGAACTTGAACAATCATGAGGGGAGTCCAAGATTCACAATGGAGGTGGAGAACCACCTCATAAACACCCTCTTATCTCAAGCAAAGGAATTTTCAAGTTGGCTCCTCCAACCAGGCATTAGAGAGGAATATAGTTCTTTTGAGGAGCAAGGGGTAGCTCTAATGCTCCATTATTGGAGCTAGTGGTGTTCATTGTATTGATGTATCTTGGATTCACTTAATAGTTGAAGCTCATTGAGCCAACACATTTTCATGCATATGTCGTAAATGTTGTAAGATTATTCTTTGAATGTTTGTGATATATGTTGTTTTCATTTTTACTAAATAAATTGAACTATTTCAGTGGATTTAGTGCTTATCTTGTTGAATGCGTGTTGTACATATTTTAATTATTTTTATTTCTATGTGAACTAGTTCACTGGTTGATTAGAGATTCTTTCATATATATAATCGTGTCTATATTAGATCACTACTATTATTCTTCTCACTTTTGTTTCCCTTCGCTGAAAGAATCTTGATACATTATGCAACTAAACATTCCACAAGGAAAAATCACTTTCTCATTCAAAATTATATGTATGTTACTCTCTTGTGCTAACTATTGCAGCCAAGGAAAATATTTAAGAAAAGTAGCAGTCGGGCCTTATTTGTGGAAGGGTTGCTACACCAAATGGTGTGAAGTGTAATTGAGAATTCACATCAGGGAAACCCCCTTGCATGTTGACAGGTTCCAACACCGTCAACAGGACCCAAGGATCGGATGAAATTCCTTCCATGTAGGCTTTCTAGCTAACATAGTGGCCATGTTGGCACCCTGTGGGGTGCCACATGGAGGTTAAGGATGGCATGGTAGGATTTAGCGTGTCAGATTAAAATGGTCATATATTTTGATCTGGGAGTCGAATAAAATAAAAATTTATATTGTTGGAAAGGTTTCAACGAAAATGGCGCCATGCCATCATCTATTTCATGTTTTGAGAAAGTTGGAAAAAAAATAGATCCCATTTTCACAGTTGTTCCATGGAATTTGGGTCAACATAGTAATTACCTCCTTCTAACCTTAGTGAGTAAAAGGGTTAGTAAAGGGGGTGTGTTATAGAGTGGTATCAAAGCTTCCAAATTCAACACTTAGATTCGAGGGAATCATCGCAAAACTAATAAGTGAGGGCTCAACATTGGACCTTGGGAGATCCAGTGAGGCCTTAAACGCCTCGTGTTGAGCACTACAATTATGGTTGTTTGCATATTGATTGTGTGTGTTTATTTGTGTATTTTATTGTAATAATTACATGTAGCATAATATTAATGATTTACATGAATTATTGATGCTAATATGCCAATCAAGGTGTAATGTTGCAACTAACTATACTCCCACATATTTCCATCAACAAGATAGGGTGATAACATCTATTATGTTGTTGTGTTTTATTAAATATAACAGTTATGTGTGTGTATGATAGCACAAAAGACACTAAGCCTTACAAAGATGAATTTTAAGGGCCATGTGAACAAAAAAGGGTGGTACATCATAGAGACAATAGTTTGAGGGAAGAATAGTAAAAATTTTCAATGTAGATCTAACCAATAACAACATGGATATGAAGAATAAAGAGCAGTTGAGAGGGGAAACAGTCTTCTCCAAGATTGATTTGTGGTCAGGCTATCACAAGGTGCTTATAAAGGATGAAGATATCCATTTAGAATGAGGTATGGGAGTTATGAATTCATGGCAAGGCCCTTTGGACTTACCAATGCACCTACAAATTTTATGTGCCTTATGAACTATGTTTTGTGCCCTTATTTGAATAAGTTTTTAATAGTATTTTTTGAAGAAATTTTGATCTATTCGAAGACCAAGGAGGAACATGAAGAGCAATTGGTTGTAGTAATACAAATGTTAAGAGAGCATAAGCTTTATGTAAATCTTAGTAAGTGCAGTTTCTTTTAGTCACAGATTCATTACTCGGGACACATTGCCTTAAGAGTGGCTGAAGTTAGGTCCTTCATGGGACCAAAAAGTTACTACATGAGGTTTATTGAGAAGTTCTCCTATATTGGTTGTCTAATTACTGTTTTGTAGAAGAAGACAAATGGGTTCAAATGGATAGTTGATTGTGTTGCAAGCTCCAATAAACTTAAGCAGTTGTTGACCAATGCACCAATATTAAGAATTGTGTACCCTCAAAAGGATTTCATGGTATGCATAGATGCTTGCAAAGAAGGACTTGGTGGAGCCTTGATGTGGGAAGGTTAGTTAGTATGCTATGAATCTTGGAAGTTAAATGAACATGAAAAAAATTGTGTAACTCATGATCTAGAATTGGTTGCCATCGTACATGCCCTAAAAATGTGGAGACACCACCTCCTTAGTATAAAATTTAATTTGATGACTGATCATGTAGGGTTGAAGTATTTATTTGAACAACCCAAACTAAATGCAAGGTAAGATATATGGTTGGTCACTCTCAATGAGTTTGATTTTGAAATCAAGTATATAAAAGGAAAGTAGAACATGGTCGTTTGTGCACTCAACAAGAGGGTGTATTTAAACCATATAGTATCCATAATTTCCTATGGAACTAATATTGAGCCAAAAAAAAAATGGGCAGCAAGACAAAAGATATCAACACTTGAAGGAGAAGCTACAACAAGGATCTCAAGACAATGAAAATAAGGACTATTTCCTTATAGAAAAATGACTGATTAAATTAAAAACCATAATTGATGTACCAAATAAAAATGAATTGAAGAAACTCATATTAAAAAAATTTCATTCCAAGCCCTATTCTAGCCAACCAAGTTACCAAAATACGTTGACTGCCATCAAGAAATTTTATGTATAACCTAATTTAAAATAAGAGGTGCCAGATTTTATCTTCGAATGCATAGAGTGCCAACATGTGAAGGTTGAGTGTAAGCACCCAGATAGCTTAGTTCAACCTATTCCCATTCCAGAATGGAAGTGGGAAGTGATTTATATGGATTTTATTATAGGGTTTCCTAAGACTCTAAAACAACATGATGCAATCATGGTAGTGGTTGACAAGTTGAGCAAGGTAGCTCACTTTGTGGTTGTTAAATCTACAAATTTAGCTAGCAAGGTGGCACAAGTTTTCATAAAGGAAATTGTAAGACTACTTGGAGTTCCCAAGAAAATTATCTCGAATAAAGATTCCAAATTCACTTCAAAATTTTGGAGAGAATTATTTTCAGGCTTGGGAACAAAATTGGCATTCGGCACAACATACCATCCTCAGATCGATGGGAAAACAGAGAGAAAAAATAGAATTCTTGAAGATATTATAAGAATGTATGTCATTCACCATCCTATGGAGTAGGAAGAGTACCTTTCACTTGTGGAATTAACATACAATAATGGGTATCAAGAACCTTTAAAAATGGACCCATTTAAAGTGCTTTATGGGAGGAGTTGTAACACTCCTATTAGCCGAAGAAATCCATTGAATAGGGTCCTCATTGGGCATGATATGTTAAAATTCATGGAGTGGGAAACGTAAGCCATCAGAATAAATTTAAAGGTGGCACAAGATAGGAATAAGAGCTATGTAGACCGACATAGAATTCACAAAAGTTTAAAATTGGGGAACATGTTTTCCTGCAAGTTAGAACCAAGAATATCTCCTTGAAATTTGGGTCTTTCACCAAGCTTGCACCATGGTTTTGTGGGCCATTTGAAGTGATCAAAAGGATAGGGAAAATGGCCTATAGGCTGTCTTTTCCTCCATTAATTAGAGTGCATGATGTTTTCCATGTTTCATTGCTTAAAAGATATGTGCAGGATGTTAATCATGTAATTTATTGATTTGTATTACAAGTAGAACCAGAGGGATATTTTTAATCAAAACCTATATGCAACCTAGATCGAAGGAAACCCACACTAAATGAGTAATAGAGAAAGTCAAAGTGCGTTGGAGGCACTTTAGACCATAGGAAACCACATAGGAAATGGCTGACCTAATTTAGGAAACATATCCTTTATTATTTGTTGAGTAAGGAAAATGTAAATATAATGTAAATCTTGTACAAATCTATGTATATAAAGCTTCATATTCAATAATGCTTGGTCTAAAGCATGCTTTGTTGTATATGGTCATTGAACATGAAGGATAGTGTTCCCCCAAGGGAGAGGGGAACGTGACATCCCCTGGTTAATATTTCTCATAAATAAATGTAATTATTTAAATGGCTAAGAGAGGGATACATATTCCATTACTTGAGGAAGGAGATTGCTCGAGGGAATCATTGTTCTGAATACCAATCTTGGTTGGCTGAGTGGTTTTAAATGAGTTGAATGTGCCATAAATTATCTAAAAAAGGAGAGGACATGTCCATGTGTCCTTTAGGATCCAACCATAAGCAACAAAAGGACAAAATTTAAGGAGAGACATGGACCTCAATGTATAGTGGTTGACTAGTAGACAATTAGTCTATTTTTTGGGACACTCTCTCACAATGACCCAATATGGATACACAACATAAGAAAAAAATAAAGGGAAGAACAACAATCAATTTATCTCTCTCATGCACAGAAGCAGTGGAAGGAAAATATGCATAGAACACTACTATAAGCGAAATTCCTCTAAGGGTGGAGGTGAGATTGGATAGAAGGAAACGATAAAAATTCCCTGTTGCTAAGCTTTGAAAATATTAGAAACCAGCTGAAGAACTCTCACAGAGGTTTTCTTGGTAAAATAAATATAGAGAGCAGTGGATTTCTTGAAGGTGGAAGAACCCATTAGTGAGATTTTGGATTGATGAAACTACTACTTAAGTGAGAGACACTTTGGTATTTTTGAGATTTGATGAAACATCAAAAGTTGCCTTGGGGCTAAATATATGGTGTGTGACTCACTAATGAAGTACTTGGAGAGGTAGTCTCTTTACCCCAACAATAGCTTATCCACCTGATGGATCTCCCCTTATGGTGGAATATCTTCTCTTGAAAGTGAGTTGAATTCTTTGTATTGTGGTATCATGGTATGGATGTTGATCTTTTTTTAAAGGACGGAAAATACCGAGAAAAATATTACGTATTTGGTGGATGAAGGTAGAGTGTGCTTGATAAAATCTTGTTCAATTCTTTTGTTGGTTAAAAGTTTTCCTCAGAAGCACTGCACTTTAAGCTTTGGAATCTGGCTTGGTGGGGGTGACAACTACAAGTAATAGTGGTTGTAGCTTGTATATGATTGGGTGGAGAGTTGAGGTCCCACTCTCAGTTTCCAACCTTTTTCCATATAAGATAAGTATCTAAATATGCTCCTTATAATGTTTGAATGACATGTACATGTTCGTCATGTTGGTTTACAAAATGTGATTTCCTGAGTGTTAATGGATACTAGAGTTATTGTATGCATTCCTAAAGGAATGGTTGAATTCATGTATGTGTTGTGTGAGCATGAATATCGATGATTTTCAGCTTAGATGAATAAATGAATCTCAATGTGTATTTGTGAGATTTGATGAAATTGGTGGTTGGCATGTATTGCAGATATATTTGCATATGTGTTTTGTGTATGAATGATAAAAACATGAGCATATTTGTGATGTGATTGAAAAAACTGGTTAAGTTCCTTGTGGTTTGGTGAAGTGCACTAAAGTGCATTAACTGTGTATTTTAATGGGCAAGTAGATAGCCCAAGATCTGTAGTGCCCCAATGAACTTTTGGAATAAATTACCTGTGCGCTTCAATAGTCCTTGTTGATTGCATGGCCACAATGAACCATGGATTCCATGGCCATGGAGTGTGGGGAAGAATCTATGAGATTTTGAAGATCAAGTCTCAATAGGTCGTGGAGATTTTGTTTAAGTGATATTAGTTGGAAACTCACAAAAAATTATAAGTATGAAAGACTTGCAAAACAAGCTTCAATTCACCTGTGTGGACCTACTAGGTCGGGGGTCAGATAATTCGAACGAAAGAAATAACTTGGTGTGAATTCATGCTCGACCCAAGGAGTGTTGTCAAGCTAATCGGGTGGGACCCACTAGTAAGAGGTCGGGCCAGTTGGGCCTGATAGCGTAGTCGGGCAAGACCTCTGGTTGGGGCCCAAGCACAAGTTGGGTGGTTGGAGGTCAGGAAGTGGGGGCCTCAGTGTAGTGCACCATGGGGTCCCTTGTGAAGAGTTTGACCCCGAACCTCCCATTGATGGGACACAAGGCTCATATGACGTGCCTTCCACATAGGCTTTCCATGTGATAATGGTCACGTGGGCACTACATGTGGTGCCATATGGGTTCCATGTGGAGGTTGAGGATGGTGTGGTAGGATTTAGTGTGTTGGATTCAAATGGTCATATATTTTTATCTGGGATTCGAATAGAAAAATATTTTATACTATTGGAAAGGTTTTGACAAGAGAGACGCAATGACATCATCTATTTTTTATTTTGAGAAAGTTGGAAAAGATCCAAAAATTTAGATCCCATTTCCACAATTGTACCATAGAAATTGGGTTAGCATAATAGATGGATTAGTAGAGGGTGTGTGTTATAGTTATAAATTTATTTTACATTGTATTTTTTATTTATATACTAGAGGAATCAACAAGTGGGTGTATTATCACTCCATCGAATCTCTAAGGCTGAGAAGGGACCAGCAAAGGTAACCACATACCAATATTTCACCAAGTAGCTAGCCCTACTAGGAAGGACAGGGCTCTCTCCAATGGATCTCAACCAATATGACTGTATCAATGAGATGTTAGGCTAGGTATAGTAGCACAGGGGTTTTATTGATTGAATTTTGAGGTGTTGGATGGTGAATAGGTCAAGGAAGGAAATAGGTCAGGGCAAACAAGGATCAGAATTACAAGGATCTGATGGAGAAAGGTAGTTAAGAATTTCAACACAAAAGGATATCCGATGAAGTGGTTTAGACTGCTAGGGTTTGAGAAAATATCATAAGAGATATGAATTCTTTTCTATTGAGAAGAATATGAAACAAATTGTAACTATTCCTCCAAAACAGAGCATAAGTTTAATGAATTCTGTATTTCTGACTTAGGCAATAATTACATACAGAGATGGCATGAATATGAAATCAAAATACATTCACACATTTGCAAAACATAAGAATAAACAATGTAAAATCACTTTACCACAAGAATTCCATCAAAATAGCTGCAACTTAGTCTTTTATTACTTGCCAAAAGTCTGATTACAAAAAGTGTTCAGTGATCAGTCCAATAACACCCAACCCTTGCTATGAGAAAATAAGTGAATAATATAGACCAAAACTGATTAGTGTTGGGTCAATTTATTGGGTAAATTAACGCGAGCATTTATTTATCAATCCGGGTTTGTAGAACATAGAAGCATCTCCAAAATATATGGATTTCAACTATAGTCAAGTTTAGAAGATGAATTATTAAAAGGAAATGCATATTACAAATATAAATCTAACTTAAAAAATTTCTAAATTCAGATGTGTAATTAGAAGCAGAAGAATCTCCTAACTTAAGAGATTTGTTTGTCCTTCTCTCACTAGATTACCTCATGAATTAGAAATAAAAAACTTCTTAACTAAAAAATAGATTAAGATACATGAAGCAATAATTGAAGAGGCTCTTCACTGAAGAGGTCCTAATTGTCCTTCATCATACATTCATTTATCAGTAATGCTATTGTTAAAACAAGAATTCAAGAAAAAGAAGGAAAGATGAATCTTATTTTTTAGTCTCTTGATCAGATAGAAGAAGTATTTAACTTTAAATACTTGATTGAGTCTTCATATGTAGAATAGAAACAATATTAAGATCCATCAGCAACCATATAAAAGCATGTAAAGATGAATTCTAACTAAAGATCTTGATTAGATAGAAAGAATGTTTAACTTAAACATTTGTTTGTCCTTTCATATGCAAGTTAAGAATGATCATTAGATTCATCAATACTAAAAAATAATTGGCATAAATAAATTAAACATAAGCAATCTAATTTAGAAATTGCAACTACAAATAAACTAAGAAGTGCACTTAGTTTGGTGTGGGGGCCCTCCACCCTTGCCTCACACACCGAAGGTAAATTCAGCTACTTAAAACTTCAATCAATCAACCAGCATATAATAGAAGAAAATATGATAGAGCATATCTTCAATTATGTCTCCAAGTCTTAGAAATAATAATGTTAAGTCATACAAGTTCTAAATTCTACATGTTTCAATGGTTCACAAACTTGGTATAAATAGAGAAATAATAAACAAAATATGCTATTATGTCTCTAACAACCTTATCTTATCCTAATCCAATCCATCTAGGTTTAACTCATCCAATTAGTTACACCAAATGTGGAAAAATCCCAAAATATACTATTTCTGCCCTATTTTCTAGGGAATCCTGAAAAATAGGTCATGTTTGACCAAGATTGATCGGGCTTGTTTTAGATCGGTTTGACCGAACCAATAGGTGTTCGTCCATTCTTAGTTCCCAAGATTTCTAAATATGTGCTCAGCTCATGCCCAATTTTCCTGCAAATATGACATCAATGAAGCCATTACGGGAATTTCCAGTTCTGTCCAAAAATACTCTTAAAACCCAATTTTTACTAAAATTTCTAAAAATTGAAAAACATAATTTATTTCCCTAAATATTAATAAGATCAAAATAGGTCATATGTGGATGGTGTAAAGTGGAAAATGATGGAAATTAGGTGGATTGAATAAGAAAAATTTGATCAAAAACGAGGGCCAATATCTCCCCCTTGCTTACTCTCAAACATGTCCTCATGCTTGCCTCTGTCTCGTTGAACTTCTGCTTATGTATGACGACTGCCCTGCTAATGTACCTGTGATTCTAGCTTCTGGTGTCGAAACTTCCTAATGAGATGCCAGGGCTTGATCTGGACTCTTAGACACTTTCCCTCTCCGTTTCTTTAAAAATTGATTTTGGAAAATATTGCTCTTTGTCCTTCAAAATCGAAATTGATTTAATAAACTATTCTCTGTCCTAGAGAAATTGGTATTGGAAATGCACTTCTCTGCTTCCTCAGAAATTGAAATCAATTTTCTTTTGTCTCCTCAAAATCTCTATATAAAGGGAATATTGGGTCTTCATGCTTTTTTCCGGATTCTCCTCTCGATTTTTGTAAAATTGCCCATTAAAATTTCATGAAAACTCTTTTTTTTTTTTACTATGTAAAAATTGGCATACTGCAATCAACAAAAACACCGAGAAGCCCAGTGCCAGCAGAACTGCATCCAACATAAGAAGATGATTTTCATCCAGTTTGGCTTTCAAAGAGTAAGTCCATACTCATGCCACTACAGCTACAATACATATGTACTGGGCCAAGTTGTTCGTAATCCAATTTTCAAAATAAGGTTGTACCAACGTTCATAAAATAATTTTGCACTCTGAATGAAACTATAACCAAAATTCATCACATACACAGTACAACATAAAAAAAAAATGGTTTAAGTTTGGCTTCTGCTCAGGTTTTCAAGTGTATAAAATTGTATAGATAATTTGAGGGAAGTTGTAGAGCATACAATATTGTCGATGTGGATTTCAAATCATGTTGTAATTTGGCTAAACCTGTCAATTCAAGTTCAGTCTTCGGCTGTAGATCATTCAAAATTGTCTGCCTAGCATCCATCCATCTAAAATAGTAGGCTGACTTCAATGTGTCAAAATGACATTAAGTTTGAACAATCATTGCAAACTCAGTAAGCTCAATCGAAATGAGTTCAAAATTTGGCAGTCAATTGCTAAAAAGAAAACAAAAGAGTCCTATCCAAGTCCAATTAGTGGTTTCATACTGCATTCCCTTCAAATTTCATCACTTTGGCACACAATCATTATCAATTAATAAATTTTTGGATTCTGGAAGTCCTCGATGATGTTTCTGAGCTCCTCGTTTTTGTTCCTAAGCTCCTTCCTCACAGATTCCCTTTTGACATGAACCCATGCCTGAAATTTTAGCAAGGCTCACTACTACATGCAGACTACAAATATTGAATGAAATAATGTGTGAATATCCAAAAATAAATAAAACAAATGGCATCATATGGCTTTCATGATCGTGTGTACTATAGAAACTTGGAATTTCGACATATGAATCTTGAAAGGCCCATATTAGAATCATCATCGGCTTCATTTAAACATTTATTGGCTTTATTGTGTTTCCAAAATCCATAAAAACATTGCCCTCTATATATATAAAATACATTCTTATCATGTTTTTATCGCTCCTTAACTCATAATTCAATCTTTTTTTTTGCCAGAATTTATCAAAAATCCTCTCTGTTTCGAAATTTCTCACTGTGCACAAGAATTAAACGAATTTTCCCACTACACACTGTGTAAAAAGAGATAGGAAAAATTATGTTGAAAACTTGGCGTGTATCAAACTCAAAATGGAAAACTTGGCATTCACAACTATGCATGAGGAGATTGCGGGAATATCTGATCTAGAAGTGATTTTTTTTTATTTCTTTGAGTTCTTGTGTCAGACAATGCCAATTCAATCAGGATTCCCCATCAATATCCCAAGGATTCAACAGATATATTTTTAATGGTGGCAGAGTGAAATTAACACTGGAAGTGACAAGTTTAAACGTGGCAGAGGCACTCATTTATACAAAAAATCATGAGATTAAATATATGTTGCACAAATTGAGAAAAATATGGGTTTTGTTTTCTTTTTACCTTCTTGCTCCATGAGATTTCTGCTTTTAGGTGATCACAACTGCCAGATTTATTGGCTTAAATCTTGGTCAAATTTACGTTTTAACTATGCTTTACTTCTTATCCCTCCTTTGTGTGATCCTTGGAATTTGTTGAAGTATTTTGGTCCACTCAGTGCATAGGGAACTTGGCTTTTTAAATATGCGTTACAACCAATGCTCAACTTCCCTACTTATTTCTACATTTCTTCTTCAGCACTATGCTCTGCGTTTCTCTCAATCCCGGTTTCTTTGTTCTGCACAACACTCTCTGTGTATTTCCTACTTATTTCTCCTTCCACGAGGATGCTCTCTGCATGCATACAAATGCATAGCGTCCTGCTCCTGGGCGATGGCTCTGAGTTTTCACAGAAAAAATTTATTTGTTTGACTGCGTCCTCCTTCCATGGTGTAATGCCTTTCGCTTCACCAAACTCCATATTTCCTTCATTCAAACCTTAACTCATTCCTTTGTATGCCATTCTTATTTCATTCATTTCGTGAGGCTCCATTTTGTTTTGAAATGATATAGCGCATATATATATATATATATATATATATATATATATATATATATATATATATATATATATATATGTATATATATATATATATATATATATATATATATATATATATATATATGCGCATTTTTCATTACTTATAGTTTTTCCTTCATACATATTTGTAAAAATATATATTTACCATTTTTTCCATAATATATGTATGCACTTTCAACTTTTGTCATATTTCTTATATGCACATTTTTTAATGTCCTCAATTTTGCATAAAAATGCTTATAGGGTAATGTAGGGATATATGGATTAATGTAGGTTAAATGAAAGTTATGGTAGGATAATGGTGAGGTAATTCATAAGATTATGATGATGTATGATGGTGTAATGGATAGGGTTATGATAAATGTATAATTGTGATGGAATGTAGGATTATAATGAGGGTAAATGATAGGATGTTAGTAGAATGATAGGATGCATATTCAGGTTTAAATCAGTTTAACAATTCTAGAAAATTTTCAAAATCAAAGGTTTTAAGAATATTTTTTACTTACAATACTTTCCCTTTCGCAACATAGCTTGATGTTCATACTGATTTGATGATGACTTTTGTTGGTTCGTCCAAATTTGACTCATGATGATGGTTCTTCAAATATGCATTCAGATGGAATATAGACAATTGTAACTACTTACTTGAATCTCTTGATATTATGTTATTTCATGTTCTTCTTGACTTCTGTTATTGATTCAGGTCCCTTCTGATGATTATTGTTCAAGTCCCTTCTGTAATGATATTCAATGTTGTTTCAGGTCCCTTCTGCAATGATTTTTAAATGGTGTTTCAGGTCCCTTCTGCATGATATTTTCAACGATGTTTCAAGTCCCTTATGCATGATATTTTCAACGATGTTTCAGGTCCCTTCTGCAATACAACTACTCAAACTATTTGCATATTTTTATTACGAACTTCCCCTTTGCTTATGTTAAGACTTGTCCTCAAGTATTTCATTTCTGGGAGGATTATTTCTACAAAATCAAAATGAAGTAAAAAAAAAAGAGAATTCATATTGGCCAAACAAGTTGGTTTTCCGATATGAATTCGAGTTTGTATTGTGCCAGTTTCCTGGATTTTCACAACCAAACTCTTTTATGATTTTTATATTTTCTTTTTTTTTACTGTTTTTTTTTCTCTTTTCTTTTCTAGATGGGGGGGGGCGGGGTATAATAGAGTCGAAAATTATGGAATGCTTATGAAAGTAAGATAGGTTGAATTCATCATCTAAGAGTAGATGGATAGATAGATAGAAAATATGTCTGGACTTCAACGTGCATGATTGTGAAACATACACTATGGTAGATGAATGGCATCATGAACAATATGGATTATGAAAGGCTTCTTTGACAATGGATGTGGATTTTCGTGGTAAAACTTGACGTCTTCTTCTGATCATTAGCTTCATGTCTTTTGCCTCGATCTCGATCTTCTTGTAGGGTTGTTGGTGTTGTTGGTAAGCAACTGAAAGTAAGCTTCATGAATTTTGAGTTTCATTAGATGAACTCAAAATCCTGTGAATTCCACTTTGCTTTAACTTGAACATTTGTATTTGTATTCTGAAATATGAAATTTTTTAAAGAATTGACTTTGAAAAGTCCTTTGTTATTAAGTTCTCCTCTTAAATCTTCTTATGACATGCAAAAACATAGCATTTTCCTGTAATAAAATCTTAGATGATGGAGGAAGAGAGGTATATAGTCTCTCTTCTTCCAAGAAATATGTATATTAATTTCAAGAAATGCTTAAAAACAATTCCAAAGATGATATACAAAGAAATTGCATTTGTTTACCCCTTTGAGGAATAATGGCCATCCTAGACCTCCTAGCGGTACTTTGTTCACAAAATATTCGTTTTATGTCAAATTAGAGTGATTCCAAAGCCAAGTTGAAGTGAATTCATATGGCTACCTCCAATAAAAACACGTTTCAAAATTTTTTAAAATGATATGCCAAAAATGATGAGAAGTACCATGTTTGATAGAGATTCTTGTGAATTTTTTACTAGACCAAAAGTCACTATTTGGAGTGTAACTTTTTCGTTAAAGATCGGATCTATGTGATTCCACTTGGATATTAAAGTAGATTAATTTTTTTATTTCCAGTAGAAATAGTTTATTAAAATCATTAGGTTTGATATCAAAAAATTGGTGATGAACTGACCTAGGAGGCAGAGTTTGACTATGTTGATTTTAAGATACGTAATCACTAAATGTGGAATAACTTTTTCACCTGGCCTCCAAATGGGATGATTCAAATTGTGTCTTGAACTATACTTAAATATATATCTCCATTATAAATGTGTTTTGAAAATAATATTATTTGATATGTGAAATATTCCAATGAACAATCAAGACCTAGAATTGTCACCATGCAGATTTTCGACAAGCAGTTAGTATTTTGAACATATATTTTTCATATGATGTCAGATTGAGATGATTCAAATTGATTTGGAAAATATATTACAAGGGCTATCTTCCCTATGAATATCAGGTAAAAAAATTTCAATTAGAACCCTAAAATCAGTGTTGTACTAACTCTATACTTAAAATTTGTCTTGAAATCTAGTGTTTATTTTGATCATTTTTTATTTGTAATCCAAATTGAAATTTTCAAAATGGATTTAAAAAATATATTTCAAGAGATACCTTGTTTAATAACATGCTTTTAAAAATTATTTTATTTGGTTCCCCAAAATAGGATTGTCCTTAGTGCATTTTGTCATGAAATCCTTTCAAATGAGTATTGAACAATGATGTGAAGAATTATTTATGAGAATTTTTTTTTTTGCAAACTCATTCCACCCATTTATTTATTTTATTTCATTCTATCCTACTCTATTGTATAAGAATAAGTCATTCTCTCTAGTATAAGAGAATTTCCAATGCATCCATTTCCGTAACAAGATCATAATTAAACTCACATCCAAGTTTGAAAAATATATTTTAATGAATGCTTGGACATGAAAAATTATCTGATCATAAAGATTTTATGAGAAAGAACATTGAAAAATGGAGTGGTATTGTGACCAAGTTTTAAGATGATCTTTGTTTGCTTGGCACTTATTAGTTGTTATGTCACAAAATTATTTGAGTGTCACTTGTTCAAAATATGGAATGCACGGGAGATCTTGTGATATACATGCTAGAAACTCTTCAATTTCAGGTTCTAATATTTGATCATCATTGCATGTGATCCATGACTCATTCATCTCCTTGCTAGAATAAGATTCTAAGTTTTCCTCTTGTGGATCCTCTTCATGGACGCTTTGTTCCTCTTCCAACTTCTGAATTGAAGATTCATCCCTAGTGATCACTCTAAATTGTGGACAAGCGTTTAAGAAGATCCTTGTCATGGCATATCCTCCTTCTCTAAATTGCTTCTTTAACATCATGAATTTTTAGATCTTGTTGGGAAAATGTATTTTTATTGTTTTTTTTTTAGTATTTTGATGGGATTTTTGTTTAATGAATGTATCCTTTTAATCTCTATCCTAGGCATAAGAAAATTTAACTAAAAGAAATACTAGGTTTTTGTCGTTTTTTTATGTGTTTTCTAAACAACCTTCCTAATTGACTATGTTGAAGTATGCTTCCCCGGCAATGGTGCAAAAATTTTTGGTCAATTTACTGGGTAAATTAACACGAGCATTTAACTATCAATCCGGGTTTGTAGAACTTAAAAGCATCTCCAAAATATATGGATTTCAACTATAGTCAAGTTTAGAAGATGAATTATTAAAATGAAATGCACATTACAAATATAAATCTAACTTAAACAATTTCTAAATTCAGATGTGTATTTAGAAGCAGAAGAATCTCCTAACTTAAGAGATTTGTTTGTCCTTCTCTCACAAGATTAACTCATGAATTAGAAATAAAAAAATTCTTAACTAAACAATAGATTAAGATACATGAAGCAATAAATGAAGAGGTTTTTCACCGAAGAGGTCCTAATTTTCCTTCATCATACATTCATTTATCAGTAATGCTATTGGTAAAACAAGAATTCAAGAAAAAGTAGGAAAGATGAATCTTAGGTTTTAGTCTCTTAATGATAGAAGAAGTATTTAACTTTAGATACTTCGTTGACTCTTCATATGCAGAATAGAAACAAGATTAAGATCCATCAACAACCATGTAAAAGCATGTAAAGGTGAATTCTAACCGAAGATATTGATTAGATAGAAATAATGTTTAACTTAAACATTTATTTTTCCTTTCATATGCAAGTTAAGAATGATCATCAGATTCATCAATACTCAGAAATAATCAGCATAAATAAATTAAACATAACTAATCTAATTAAGAAATTGCAACTACAAATAAACTAAGAAGTGCACTTAGCTCGGTGTGGGGGCCTTCCACCCTTGCCTTGCACACTGAAGGTGAATTCAACTAGTTAAAACTCCAATCAATCAACTAGAATATAACAAAAGAAAATATGATAGAACATATCTTCAATTATGTCTCCATGTCTCAAAAATAATAATGTTAAGTCATACAAGTTCTACATTCTACATGTTTCAATGGTTCACAAACTTGGTATAAATAGAGAAATAATAAACAAACTATGCTATTATGTCTATAAAAACCTTATCTTATCCTAATCCCATCCATCTAGGTCGAACTCATCTAATTAGTTACACCAAATCTGGAAAAATCCCAAAATATACTATTTTTGCCCTATTTTCTAAGGATTCCTAAAAAACAGGTCATGTTTGACCAGCATTAACCAGGCCTATTTTAGCTCGGTTTGACCGAACCAATAGGTGTTCTTCCATTCTTAGTTCTCAATATTTCTAAATATTTTCTCATCTCGTGCCCAGGTGTCCTGCAAATATGACATCAATGAATCCATTACAAGAATTTCTTGTTCTGTCCAAAAATACTCTTAAAATCCAATTTTCACTAAAATTTTTAAAAATTGAAAAACATAATTTATTTCCCTGAATATGCATAATAAGGTCAAAATAGGTCATATGTGGATAGTATAAAGTGGAAAATGATGGAAATTAGGTGGATTTAATTAGCAAATTTTGATAAAAAATGAGGGCCAACACCCAGCTCAGGGGTCGAATCCCTGACCTGAGGAACTGAACCATAAGGTGCTCAACTGGAAACCCAAATACTAGGGAGGTCAACAAACTCATCCCTAACTTTGGTGAAACTGGTTCATTTATCCAAAAATCCACTTTTACCCAATGTATCTACCCTCTAATAACTATTTAGGTCATAATTACATTTACAAAGATGAATTACATCTGTAAAAACTCATAAATTCTATAAGCAACTGAGAAATATGGAAAATTTTGAAAATATCAAGCAAATGACAAAAGCACAGAGCCTGAAGAAAAAGTGCAGCGCCTGAAGCAGAAGCACAACGCCAACTTCAAGGCTACTTTTGGAGGCCTTCCTGAAGTCCAAATTGAGCTCATAATATCTCATTCAAAATCTGCTCTTGTCTAGTTTCCAAAAATTCCCTGAAGTTATGAAAATGATGAATTTAAGGCCCTCAAAAGTCAAATCTCCCAAGACTAGTCAAAAGCGGAGCGCCAGCCTGAAAAATGAGGCAGAAAGGTGATTTTTTGGGTGTTTTTAGCCATTTCTCCCTGGCATAATATCCAATTTTGGTGTGAAAATAGTCAAAATTTGATGTACAAGGCCTTCTGAATCTAATTGTAGTGGCCATTTTCAATTTGGAGGCTCCTAGAATAAGCACAACACCCTAGGCGATGATCTTTTGATAGGTGGATTGTGCTAAAAACCTGTCAAAATGCCCAAAATTGCAAAAAATTACCCAAAAACCTTCAAAATGGGTAAATGAAGTGTTTATGATGTGCCTCAAGTAATTAGGGAAGCATCAACAAGTATCTCAAGTTTATCTTCCTCCTTTTGCTTGATTAGGGTTTGCTTGTATTTCTCCTCCAACTGCTTGAGTTTGATGTTGCAGATCTTGTTCCTAGTGATGTACCTGTTGGTTCATTGTCTTTGTTTGCCTTATGGAGGAGATTATCAAGGTGGAGGTTTACCCTGTCTATCCATACTTTTCTATCATATTCAACTTCCTTGGCAATCCTTTCTTCAAAACTAAGTTACTCTGCCTCATGTTTTTTCTGCTCTAGAGCTCTCTTAAGACCTCTTGTTTTTGGTCTTGATTTGATGTTTTGAGTGTCATCATGGTCATAATCATCAAGTGCCATCATTGCCTTACCATTGGTGTCTTGTATTTTTTCTTTCAGTAGCTCTAGCTCCACGAGTACTTGCTTGTCATTCAACTGCTTGTTCTCCTGTTCAAGGAATGATATGGAAAGTTGAGCTCTTTCCATGTTGTCTTGCAATTCTTTGATCATGGCATCCTTCTCTTTGATGATCAGATTTTATGCCTCTTGATAATTTTGATCATCCAAATCCATCAATTCAAAATCTCTTTCTTCCTCGTGAAGATCTTCCTATTTATGGACAACTATCTCTTCCTGCTACTTATCCTGGTGTACCTTCTTTTTTAATGAAGAAGGCAAGGCCTCTTCCACAATTTGTGGATCAAAAACTTGCCTAGGTCCCCTCTGATAGGTTTTTAACTTTTTTAATTCTTTAACCTCTTTGACTGTAGCCTTGCTAGATGACCCTGTATGTCTTTGAGAGACTGATGCTGGTGGTGGAATTGGTCTAGCAGGCTAATGTGGTGGAGTATTGAAGGCATCATTCTCAATAAAGGTCTTCCATGCAATAGTTAGCTGATTGATATGACGAAGGTAAATTATTTTGATTAGCGAGTGATGAAATAGGTTGTTCATATGATGTTCATACTCTTTGTTCTGCACTATGTATGACATTTTATCAATACTCCTGTACAAATAGTGAGGGATGTTGAGCAATTTCACCCTTGTGAAATGCATGTGAAGTCTGATGTGATAGGCATATATTCTAGAGAATCTACCCTCACAGGTGAAATACTTCATGATGATCTTCATCATGGGAGAAAATCTATCAAGTAGGTGGAAATACTTTCGTGTTATAATTTTTATACCTTGGCTTGAGAAATGGTTCATAACGTTGGGTATCTATATCTTTGGCCTTAAAACACTTCTCACCCACATTAGATATCCCTGTGGCTACATCAATAGTATCTGTGGAGATGGTGAAGATTACTCCTGCAACGGTCACTTGATTGTCTTTGAGGTTTGAGATAGAAAATTTGGTCAAAGCAGGGTGATGTTGTACTTTTTGGATCATTTCACAGAAGTAAAAAAACCCACATGTTTGAAGAAATTGACTCTCATGGGTGAGACCAACAATTCTCTGGTGTTGGATGGTCCAAGCCTCAAAATCCTGCCTCCTTTGTGTTGTCTCCTTTCCTCTTCTATGTTCATCTCATCCTCTATAATATGTCTTTCCTCGTCCATAGTATTTGTCTTGTTTTGAAACCCTAGGGAAGGGGAAGGGAAAGGGGTAGGATAGCAGGTTTAGGGAGTTGGGATTGGTGTAGAAAAATTTAGGGAATTGGGGAAGGGATTTAGGGACCTTAGGAAAGTGGTGGGGGATAGAAAAAATTAGGGAGGCATGGTAGGGAATTTAATTACAGGGATATGGTATGGTTGCCTAAGAAAATGCAACCTAGGATTAGGGTTTTAGGAAATGGTACTTGGGGATAAGGGATAGGGTAATGTAGGGATAAGGGGAGTGATTTTAGAGTGTGGGAAGGGAAAATAGGGTCTAAGGGAAACCAATTTAGCTTGCAATGGTAAAAATTAGGGTTTCTTGGCTGAAAACATGAAATGGTAAATGAAGAGGGTTTACACCATAAATTCAAATTATAAACTGAAGAGAGGATTAAAAGAGGTGTAACCTACTTGCATTGGACTGAAGAAACCCTTGTTTGATGGCTAGAGTAGTGGCACTGAATATTTGGAGATGTGGGAGAAAGCTTACAAAAGCGCAGCGCCTTAAGGAGAAGCCTAATGCCTCCCTGGTAAAAGTGCAACGCCTTAAGGAGAAGTGCATCACCTTGTCTGTCAAAAGCGCAACACCTCAAGGAGAAGCACAATGCCTGCAAAAAATTTGACTTTCTCACTCAAAATTCAATTTTTGATTTGGGACTTTGAGAGCTCAATGCACGAGGATGCAAATGAGTGTATTTTTTTTGTCTTTGATGGCCTTTTATACTTGGTGAATCTTCATAACTTGGATTTGGGTCCCACATTTCCTTTTAAACTCAACTTTGACATTTCACTTTACATTTTGAACCTGATTCGTTGGTTTTGTTCTTTTTGATGAATTTTGAACACTATGAATTTTAGAACATTTGACTTATTCGGCTGACTGGAACCTTGAGAATGCAACTTCTTGGAACCATGAGAAATTATTACATATTAGGAAACATAAAATTACGTATTAAATAAAAATTAAATTTACAAGTCAAACTTTCATAATGAAATTTTTTTATTGTCACTCTCTTACTTGTTGGTCTTTTATGCATGCAAATGGTGATTTTATGGACCTTGAAAACCCTAAGAACTAATGAAGACTCTGATTGAATGAACTTCATGATCATAGAAACTTATAACTGATGTACACTAAGCAAAGTGATGAAATGAGCCAACAAGTAATGAAATTTATTAAAAGAGTGAAGCTTGACCTAAATTTGCACCAAGTGACCAAATTTTTGCACGATGACCTAATGGAATGACAAAAATTTCAGAATGGGACCCTTAACATGACATGAAAAATTTTATTTGATCACTGGTGGAAGATGCAAATACTGACACTAACATTGGCTCCAGCTAGGGATGGTAGCTCCTTGGAGGTGCCAAGAACACCGTAGACCAAGTGCCTATCCATTGAGCATGGAGTCAAAAGATAAAAGACAAAATGAAAACTGAAATCTTAAACTGATTTTGAAACAAACTCAAAATGACAGAAAATTGACTAAAAATTTACTTAAAACTGACTTGACTTTGACTGAATTAATTTTTGAAAACAACAGAAAACCAATGAAACTTTATGGCCGTCACCTCTGGCTCCAAGCTTCAGTGATTCTCCGCTTCACACTATGCAAAAATTTAAACTGATATTTACAATGGATTTGAGAAATTTTAAATCTACATTAGAAAAGATAGTGCCTAAGGAGCCTACCATTGACTGGTCCTCCTAAGCATTCTTCTCCATTAATCTCCTTTAGTATAAAAGCATGCTTCCCACAGAATTCTAAGGTCTTGTATGGCCCTTTCCATAAGTTTTCAAATTTTCTGTGCTTTCCTTTTTCCTCGTTTCTTGCATCCCACCAGTGGACTACATCTTCAAGCTTAATATCATCCACCTTGGTTTTGCGATCATACACCTTATTTATGTGCTCATGAAGCTTTGAGGTGTTCTGAAATACCTCGGATCTCATCTGTTGAAGATGGATCATCTAATTTATTTGGCATTGTACATCATTCTCCTCAGTTCCTTCTTCTTGCAACAATTTCATAACTGAGACTGCAAGTGATGTAGGAAAAACATTGTCTACACCATAAACTAACTGAAAAGGGGAAATTCCTATAGATTTCTTACTACTCACCCTGTCCGCCCACAAGGCATTCAAAATTTTTTTGTGCCAGTTCTTCTTGTTGTCCTCCAACATCTTCTTTATGATATTAATCAGAGATTTATTAGAGGACTTTGTTAAGCCATTACCTTGCGGATAATATGCGGTTGAGTGCTCCAAATTGATGTTATATTGGTCACAAAAATGAACCATCCTTTTTGATTTGAATGCTACCACATTGTTGGTAATAATCTTACGAGGAAAACCAAAACGAGACAATATGTTAGTCTCCAAAAACAGTTTAATTACTAGGTCTGTTCCTTGCCTTATTGGGATCACCTTGATCCATTTTGTGAAGTAGTCGATGGCTGTTAATATCCATTTGTACTGCGCAGACGATGTAGGGTGAATCTATCCATTGAAGTTAATTCTCCACTGCTGAAAAGGTGCATGTACTGAAATAGGCTGCAGAGGTAAAGGAAGAAGTTTTCTTTTACCTTGAAACACTTGACACTCATGGCAACTCATCACTGTTTTGTACAATTACGAAAAAAGAGTTGGCCAATAGTATCCCAATCTCAACACTTTATTAGCCATGGTTTTCTAGAAAAGATAACCCCCACAATCTCCTTTATGAAAATAATTCATAACTTCTTGATCTTCATTTTCAACTAAACAATTCAGTAAAATAACTCCTGGATCTTTCCAATAAAGGGCGTTGTCCAAAATGCAGTATTTGGAATATTTTAACTTCAAATACTTACCCTTAATCTTAGTCATGCCTAGAGGAGGGCTCAAATGGTGAAGAACATATATGATATCATAATACCAAGGAGACGAAAGGAACATATCAGATACTTGTATAAGAGTGACATCCTCTTCTTCATCAGAAAATTTTGTAATAAGGTTGATGTCTAGAACATGCAAATTTGACTCGGCCATAAGCTTTTCTAGACCTTGAGCTTTGATCAACTTTGTGGGCTTGATCTCAAGGTCATATTCCAACATTTTTTCTATCCATTTCCCTCTTCTACCTTCTGGATTTGTCTACATAAGAACATATTTTACAGTTGCATTGGGGACATAAACCAAAATATGTGAATGTAAAATTTAAACACGGAAATCATTCAATGCTTTTACCAAATATAAAGGCTATTTCTCTATGATATTGTACCAAAGAACTGCATCCCTGATGGTTTGGCTGAAAAATTCTATGGGTTTCTCAGTATTATCCTTTTTCTGCATAAATACTGCAGCCAATGTATGCTCAGAGGAAAATGAGAAAATGATAAAATCAATTGAATAATCTAGGTTGATTAAAACAAGGGCTGTGGTTAAGGCAAACTTCACTGAGTTAAAGGACTTCTTGGCATCCTCAGACCACTTTACCTCATTCTCTTTTTTCAAAATGTTGTTCATTTCTCGAAGGTGCTAGCCAAATTTGGAATAAATCTGCGTAAGAAATTCATCTTACCATTGAAAGCCTGATTTTATTTCTTGCTTTGTGGAGAGTCAATTTGTTGAATTGCCTCAACCTGAGAAGGGTCATTCTGGATTCCATCCTTAGAGATGATGTGACTGAGAATTTTGCCCTCTTCCATGGAAAAAAGGCTCTTTTTCGGATTAAGAGAGATTCTGAATATCCTGCATTTCTGAAAAACAATCCTTTAGTGATACAAGTGTTCATCATCGGAATGGGAGAAAACTGTCAAATCATCTAAATATACCACTAAGAAAACATCTTTCTCATCTGCAAAGGCTATATCCATCGCTCGCTGAAAGGTAGCCCTTGCATTCTTTAGTCCAAATGGCATCTTTTCATATTTGAATGTACCTCAAGGTGTAGTGAAAGAAATTTTGTCCTGATCTTTCTCATGTAGTAAAATATGATTGTATCCCAAGTATCCATCAAGAAAAGACATTCGGGAAGCCCCTACCACTCTCTATAAGATGTAATCCATTTTGGGAAGGGGGTAATTATATTTAAGAGACACCTTGTTTAAATTTCTGAAATCTATGCAAAGCCTTATTTCATCGGTCTTCTTTCTTACCGGGACCATATTAGATATCCAATCAGAAAACCTGATAGGAACAATGATAACTAATTTATACAACCTATTCACTCATTTTTCCATGGATGGAAACAACCTTGGGTTGATCCTTCTTAAATTTTGTTGAAAGGGATTTTGATCGGGCTTAATTGGAATGGTGTGATGTATGATATCTTTAGTATAGACCTTTAATTCTACATAATCTCAAGTGAAAACATCAGAAAATTCATAAAGTAAATCAATGTACTTGTCCTTTACATCAGGAGATAAGGACTTGGACAATTTGACCACCTTAGGCTTGTTCGTTGTTCTGATGTTTACATCCTCCACACCCTTTTCCGTAGGAACCAATGTTGGCTTCCGAGCCACATCATCTTGATCAAACAATTATTCCAAAGGTATGAGACCTATTGGAATATTTTTGTCATTCAAATGTAAAATATCAACCTAAGTAGCTTCAATTACCTAATCTTCCTTGTCATAAACTTCGTAAATGAAAGAATTCTCGAATTCTCCTTTATTATGTAGAAAATTGTTTACCTTCTTATCATCCAAAAATACTTTTCAATACCGCAAGTTTTCAGGAATAGTGGGCCGATGTTTAACATGTATTTCAATTTTTTTATTGGAATATATAGGGATTTTAAAATTACTTGCTGTTGAAAGTGAATCTGCCATGATATTATCACTTCTCGACACAACTGACAATGTATATTCGAGAAATATCTTCAGGATATCCAGTACATCATTCCTGTATGCTCTCATTCGTGGATGGCCTGGTATTCCCATTTTACCGGTTTTATCACAATTTTGGAGTCGCGATATATTGAAATTCTTCTTGCGCCCAACTTTTTCAAGATATTGAGACCGATGATCAATGCTTCATATTCCGCCTCATTGTTAGAACAATCTAAAGCCAATTTGTATGAACATAATCTAACATTCATAGGAACCTTCCTAGGCTGATGAAGAGGGTTGCGAATCCAAATTCCAATGCATACCCCGTCTTTCCCCAAGGCACCACAAAAATACATGGTCCATAGACCATTTTCATCATCCAAATGCTGGAGTTTTGATTTTTGTTCTGTCTCAACTTTTCAGGACACTTCTTGATTCTTATCTGAACTTTCCTCTTCCTTATTTGATGGCTTCTCTGAAGCACTTGAAAAATTCTCTTTTCCCTTCTCTAAAACTATTCTGATACAATTAGAAATATTTGGAACATCTTCTACTTCTACAAGCTGACTATCTACATCATTCAAGCCGCTATCATTGAACAAAATAAAATATTCTAAATCTGTATGTACAACATTAATTGCATGATTATTAGGCTTCTATTTGTTGGTTATCATGTACTTCATCTTCATTTATTGGTACAACTTTTTAAATTTCCCAAAAACTCTGATGGTGGCATAAGATAAGTCTAGTTGCAAAGTGCCTCTCAACTTCACTCCCCAAGATATAGACATCAATGTACCAAACCGTGGTGGTATATCAGCCACCACCACATCCATCAAGACATTCTTTGCTGGAATTTGGTCAAGGGAAACTACTAAATCCTTAATAAAACCCAAACAATGGACTCTACCTGAATAAAAGGAATACAAGTCATGGTAAGGACGAGTGATATCTCAGACCAATTTATACATAATGGCTTTCGACATCAAATTGTGGGAAGCTCCAGAGTTGAGCATGGCATTGTGAAGGATATTTTGGTGGATTCTTAGACTCAAATAGAATGGGGGAATTCGCTATCCTCTAAATGGCCATCTATTGCTGGACTAAATATAAGTTTAGGTTGGTCATCTTTGACATTAAGTATATAAGATGAAGGATCTAATTTTAACATTTTGGCTACATGAGACTTATACTAATTATTCTTGACAAGTTCAGTTAAAGGTATTAACACTTTCAATTTGGAAATTTTAGTTTCTATGCTGAAAGGAGTGGATTTCTCTACCTCTTTAATGATGTCTCTTTTGTCGGCATGATCCTTTGATGTAACTTATTTCCTTTGGCTATCCTTTTCTGTACCCGATGAGCTTGTAGATGGCTGATTATCCTTGTTCTAACTTGCAGTTGCATGTTCTTTTCCTTTATTCTGATTACCTTGAGAATTCTGTTTTGGTTGAGTATATTTTTTTTGAGATGCTCGCTTTTGAATATGAGTTATTGGGACATCTCTACCCCTCAATGTGTACTGCCTCTGCTGTGAGCTGAGGGAATTCAAGTATCCTCAATGATAGTCATCAGATTCTTCCTCCAACTGATGATCCTAGGCTAGAATATAGTCTTCATCCTTAGGCACATCCATCTTCTCGACATACTCTTCTTTTTATATCAAAATTATGGGCTGGCCATCAGCTGTAAAAAAGTGGTTTTATTCAAAAATATGATCTTCTTCTTCTTCCTCACCTCCTTGAGCATAATTTTGCTGCAAGGATGTTTGAATCTGTTGTGGTTGTGCTAGTTGCTCAAGAGCTCTCTATTCCCTTTTCTTAATTCTGAATTGAGGTTTCTACTGTCCTCTAAATTTAGGATTTCTATCTTGTGGTTCCGACTGCCTTCCAGTGATAGACATCCTGTTAACCATCCATTCTACTGTTCTTATCAAGGTGTCCAGTTTTACATCAGAGGATGAAGATGCTTCTTCTTTGATAGTTACTCTCCTTTCACCCTTCATTTTTGACTTCTTTATGGAAAAATTAGCTTATACACTAATTTCATTTTTCTACATGTCTTCTAATGTATCAAGATTCCTTTCTCACAACGGATAGGACATGTCTGGATCAAAACCATCCAGGTAATGCAAGAGGGCCAACCCTGGAGGAGGTTTGATCTCATTGGGAATGGAATTGTATGCTCTATTGAATCAGGCCGTGAAGTATTGTATTGATTCATTTGGTTCTCTTTTCAGATTATTGTATTTAGAAAGGATTTGTAATGGATTCTTATTCACCTCCCATCGGGCTACGAAAAAATTTATTAACTGATTTAAAGTGGCTATGGAGTTTTCATTTAATGATCTGAACCATACTTTGACTTCTCCTGAAAATATCTGAACTATGATTCTCATTTTAGTATCATATTCATCTACTTCTTCTAGATCAATAAAGTTAGTGGCTTTAACTACGTGCTGTTTTGTAGTGATTGAATAATTTTCATCTAAAAGTGGGAGTCTCTGGACATAACCTTGTGGTAAGGCATGGAGTTGACCTGGTAAGATGAAAGGTGAAAATCTGGCCATAATTCCTACTGAATGAACTACAGGAGTGAAAATAGGAAGAGTTTTTTGAATAGATAATGAAGTAGATGGTGCAGATGATGAAGCATCTGACTGTGATTGTGTCGGGATGGGTATTGACTCTTGCTGATAGTGGATTATGAATTTTTTTGATTGGTACTGAAGTTGGTTTGCTAAACTTTCAAGTCTATAGAATTGACTCTAGACTTTAGTGTCAAAGTCTAATTCAGACTTAGTTCCTTCAAAGGGTAATTTTTCTTCAAGTTTTAAAGAACTAAGATCCAACTCAGATAATGATTTTACCTAAGAAATCCTTAATGGGTCAACTATATGAAATGATGAGGTTTCAGACTTAGATTGAAACAAAGACAACTCAAATTTTAAATCAAATGGTATGTCTTCGAGAGATAGAAATTTTGCAGGTAGCAAAGAAGATATTTTCGATGGGATTGGATTTGATTGAATTTTTGCAGCTTGATATCTGTGCTTCCGAACAAGCCTCTCTGGATATTTGATTGGATCAGCTGGGTGAGGATCAAGATTGGATTTGGTGTATCTCCTCGAAGCTAGAATTTTCATTGTTAAACAACTTGGTTCTCTGCAAATTTTTCAGATCAGCCTCAACGAAACCTTAGAACTATCATCCAGAGGCCAAGAATTCGAAGAACTAATGGCACAACCAGGGAAGATCTGTCACTTTCTTCCCCAGTATTGTCACTAAGATGTTATCACTCCACCAGATCTCTGAGGCTGAGAAGATACCCGCAAAGGTAACCACAAACCAATATTTTTCCAAGTAGCTGGCCCTACTAGACAAGAGAGGGTTCTCTCCAATGGATCTCAGCCAATATGACTGGATCAATGAGATATTAGGCTAGGTATAGTAGCATAGGGGTTTGGTTCATTGATTTTTGAGGCGCTGGATGGTGAATAGGTCAAGGAAGAAATTAAGTCAGGGCAAACAAGGATTAGAATTACAGGGATCTAATGGAGCAAGGTAGGTAAAAAAACCAAAACAAGAGGGTATTTGATGAGATGGCTTAGACTGATAGGGTTTTGAGAAAATAGCATAAGATCTATGAATTATTTTCTACTAAGAAAAAAATGAGACAAACAATAAATATCCCTCCAAAACAGAGCGTAAACTTAGTGAATTTTGTCTTTCTGACTTAGGAAACATTTACATTTAGAAATGGAATGAATATGAACTACAATACATTCACACATTTACATAACAAGAGAAGAAACAATTCAAAATTATATACCACATGAATTCCATCAATATAGCTACAACTCATTCTGTTATTATTAGCCAAAAGTCTGATTACAAAAATTGTTCCAAGACTAATCCAACAACATCCAACCCTTGCTATGAGAAAAGAAGTGAATAATATAGATCAAAACTGATTCTCCCCAACTCAGGGGTCGAATCCCTGACTTGTGGAACTGATTCACAAAATGTTCAACTGGAAAACCAAACACTAAGGAGGTCAACAAACTCATCCCTAACTTTGGTGAAACTAATTTATTTAGCCAAAAATCCACTTTTACCTGATGTATCTACCCTATAGTAACTATTTAGGTCATAATTACATTTACAAGGATGAATTACATTAGTAAAAACTCAAAAATTCTATTAGAAACTGAGAAATCTAGAGAAATTTGAAAATATTAGGCACCTGGCAAAAGCACAGCACCTCGAGCAAAAGTGCAGCACCTGAAGGAGAAGCGCAACACCAACTTCAAGGCTACTTTTGGAGGCCTTCTTGAAGTCCAAATTGAGCTCATGATAACTCATTAGAAACATGATCCTATATAGTTTCCACAAATTCCCTTAAGTTCTGAAAATAATGAATTTAAGGCCCTAAAAATTAAAATCTGCCAAGACTGGTCAAAAGCGCAGTGCCAACCTGAAAAATGAGGCAGAAAGGTGATTTTTTGGGTGTTTTTTTTCATTTTTACCTATCATAATGTCCAATTTTGGTGTGAAAATAGTCAAAATGTGATGTATAAGGCCTTATGAATCCAATGGTGGTGGTAATTTTTTATTTGGAGGCTCCTAGAAGAAGCACAATGCCCCAGGCACTGCGCTTTTAACAAGTGGACTGTGCTGAAAAATAGTCAAAATTTGTCAAAATGCCCAAAATTGCAGAAACTGACCCAAAAACCTTCAAAATGGGTAGATGAAGTGCTGATGATGTACCTCAAGCAATCACTGAAGCATCAACAAGGATCTCAAGTTTATCCTCCTCCTTTTGCTTGATTAGGGTTTGCTTGAATTTCTTCTTCAACTGCTTGAGTTGATGTTGTAGATCTTGTTCGTAGTAATGCACCTGTTGGACATGTGTCTGAGAATTTCATTGTCTTTATTTTCCTTGTGGAGGAGCTTCTCAAGGTGGAGGTTTACCCTGTCTAGCCATAACTCTCTATCATCTTCAACTTCCTTGGAAATATTTTCTTCAAAACTAAGTTGCTATGCCTCATGTTTTTGCTTCTCTAGAGCTCTCTTAAGACCTATTTTTATTATTATTATCTTGATTTGATGTTTTGAGTGTCATCATGGTCAGAATTCAAGTTCCATCATTCCATTACCCTTGGTTTCTTGTATATTTTCTTTCAAAATCTCTAGCTCCATGAGTACTTTATTTTCTTTCAGCTGCTTCTTCTCATGTTCAAGGAATGATATGACAAATTGAGCTCTTGCCATGTTGTCTTGCAATTATTTGATCATGGAATCCTTCTCTTTGATGATCAAATTTGAGGCCTTCTAATCATATTGATCATCCAAAACAATAAACTCAAAATATTTTTCTTGCTCATGAAAATCTTCCTCTTCATGGACAACTATCTCTTGTTGCTACTCATCCTGGTGTACCTGCTTTGCTGATGAATAAGGAAAAGACTCTTACACAATTTGTGGATAAAAAACTTTCCTAGGTCCCCTCTGATAGGTTTGACCTTTTTTAATTCTCTGAACTCTTTGACTGTAGCCTTGCTAGATGACCCTATTTGTCTTTGAGAGACTGATGCTAGTGGTGGAATTGGTCTAGCAAGCTAATGTGGTGGAGTATTGAAGGCATCATTCTCAATAAAGGTCTCCCATGCAATATTTAGTTGATTGAGATGACGAAGGAAAATTATTTTGATTAGAGAGTGATGAAATAGGTTGTTCATCTCATGTTCATACTCTCTGTTCTGCACTATGTATGACATTTTATCAATACTCCTATACAAATAGTGAGGGATGTTGAGAAATTTCACCCTTATGAAATGCATGAGAAGTCTGATGTGATAGGCATATATTCTGGAGAATTTTCCCTCACAGGTGAAATACTTCATGATGATCTTCATCATGGGAGAAAATCTGTCAAGTAGGTGGATGAAAGGAAAGAATTTCTTTTTATCATTTTTGTACCTTAGCTTGAGAAATGGTTCATAATGTTGGGTATCTATATCTTTGGCCTTAAACCACTTCTCACCCACATTAGGTACCCCTGTGGCTACATCAATAGTATCTGTGGAGATGGTGAAGGTTACTATTGAAATTTTCACTTTATTGTATTTTATGTTTGAGATAGAAACTCTGGTCAAAGCAGGGTGATGTTGTACTCTTTGGACCATTTCACAGAAGTCAAAACAACCCATATGCTTGAAGAAATTTACTCTCATGGGTGAGGCAAAAAATTATCTAGCGTTGGATGGTTCAAGCCTCAAAATCCTGCTTCCTTTGTGTTGTCACATTTCGTCTTCTATGTTCATCTTCTCGTTTATAACATGTATTTCCTCCTCTATAGTATTTGTCTTGTTTTGAAACCCTAGGGAAGGGGAAGGGAAAGGGGTAGGATAGTAGGTTTAGGGAGTTGGGATTGGTGTAGGAAAATTTAGGGAATTGGGGAAGGGAGTTAGGGAGCTTAGGGAAGTGGTGGGGGATAGAAAAACTTAGGGAGACATGGTAGGGAGTTTGATTATAGGGATATGGCATGGCTACCTAAGAAAATGCAGCCTAGGATTACGGTTTTAGGAAATGGTACTTGAAGATAAGGGATAGGGTAATGTAGGGATAAGGGGAGTGATTTTAGAGTGTGGGAAGGGAAAATAAGGTGTAGGGGAAACCACTTTATCTTACAATGGTAAAAAATAGGGTTTCTTGGCTGAAAAAATGAAATGGTAAATGAGGAGGGTTTACACCATGAATTCAAATTATAAAATGAAGGGAGGGTTAAAAGAGGTGTAAAATACTTGCATTGGACTGAAGAAACCCTTGTTTGATGGCTGGAGCATTTGCAATGAAGATTTGGAGCTGTGGGATAAAGATGACAAAAGGGAAATGCCTTAAGGATAAGCGCATCACCTCCTTGGTAAAAGTGCAGTGCCTTGTCTATCAAAATCACAACGCCTTAAGGGGAAGCGCAGTGCCTGCAAAAAAAATTGACTTTCTTGCTCAAAATTTGATTTTTGACTTGGGAGTTTGAGAGCTCAATGCATGAGGATGAAAATGAGTGTATTTTTTGTCTTTAATGGCCTTTAATACTTGGTGAATCTTCATAATTTGGCTTTGGGACCCACATTTCGTTTTAAAAATAAATTTGACATTGAGCTTTACCTTTTGAAGCTATTTCTTTGGTTTTTATATTTTTGATGAATTTTGAACACTATGAATTTTAGAACATTTGACTTATTTGGGGGACTGGAACCTTGAGTATGCAACTTCTTGGAACCATGAGAAATTATTACATATTAGGAAACATAAAATTACATATTGAATAGAAATTAAAGTTACAAATCAAACTTTCATAACGAAATGTTTTTATTGTCAATCTCTTACTTGCTAGTCCTTTATGCATGCAAATGGTGATTTGATGGACCTTGAAAAGCATAATACCTAATGAAGACTCTGAATGAATTATCTTCATGATGAAAGGACTGAAATGATGATAACAACTTATAACTGATGTACACTCAACAAAGTGATGAAATGAGCCAACAAGTAATGGAATTTCTGAAAAGAGTGAAGCTTGACCTAAATTTGCACCAAGTGACCAAATTTTTGCATGATGACCTAATGGAATGAAAAAAATTTCAGAATGGGACCCTTAACATGACGTGAAATAATTTATTTTATCAATGGTGGAAGGATGCAAATACTAACACTAACAAGGCCAATTGAAGACCAAGATGAATCCCATACATTTATGTAATATTATTTGTTTTTTGACCCAACCCCCAAGCATACTTTACTTCCTGTGCTTCATTGAGATTTAAGAGAATCCCTCCCCCTCTCGCCACCTCTGGATTCTTTTTAGAAACTCCATCAAATAAGAGGATCGATTTATTTTGTAGAATTTTCTAATCTTCAAATTCAACATCTGAAAGATGAAGCTTCCAATTTTCTCTAGCTAAAGGGAATGTAGGAATTGAAGAGGTAAGGTATATTTGAGACATTTTTGAAGATAGGGCTATTTATAGACAAACAAATGTACTTCGATATAGAGATCCAAATCCATTTGAGACCGTGCTTACCAACTAAGGAACATGAGTATTTTTTTTGCTAGCTAGTGATGAGGACAAAGAGATGAATAGGCATATTCAAACAGATAAATAAGGCACCCAATGCAGTGGCCAAAACCTGAGAGGAGTAGGGAAAATATAAAAATAAATGAGGGATAGATTCTTCTTGCTAATTGAAAAGGGGACAAACTGATGGACAAAAAATCCCTCATCTTTTATTATAGATTTTTAGAGGTTGAGATTTTCTTGTGGAGGAGGAGCCAACAAAAATTATTAACTTTGGGAATGGCATCATTCAACTATAATTTTTTCCATATGGATGATTTTGGAGGGATCTACGTAGAGAAAATTAATTCTTCATACCCATATTTGACCATATAAACATGAGATTTCCAACCCAACTTACCTTATGTTTTAATATTTAAGGGAGTACAACCTGATAGACCATCTTTAAGCATATTCAAGAGGCAGGAAAGGTTGATGTGGATGTTGTCAAGATGCCACCTTCACCAAATTCTTGCACTATTATATTGAGAGATGTGGTCTAACAGAGAGATCCATTGACTTCTTAGATGATGTTGGAGTGGCCTGAGGGATTCAAATTATTAGAGAGGGGGTGGTTCATGATAGCATCAAACCATAGACAGACGTTCAGATCCATTTCACGAAGTCCAATTGAGATTATTATTGATTAGATTAGATGAAGCAGAAATAAGCTTCCAAGCAGGAGAATAGAGTGTCAAAGATGAGGGTAGTTCAATCCACATCCCATTTCCAAACCACAAATATTTTTTAGTGAGAACTTGGACCCAATAGGATTCCTTGTTTGTGTTGATATCTTGGGAGGTACTCCAAGCCCTAATGTTTGGGGTTTTGGAGGAATGAGCACCACAAAAGTGCTTTGTGGTATTAGAACCCAAGGTGTGGGCTTTTCACCCAAGCTTGTTGGTGTGAAACCACAAGAAGATAATAACACTTGGAACTTGGAGGACGTAGGGAACCCATAGGGGATCAAGGGGCCACTTGAAGGACCATATGCCAAGTATTTTGTGAGATATGAATTTATTTGTATGTTGGTTGGGTTTGCACAACAAGGTGTCAAGTAAACTAAGGAAAATGTGCCTCAAGAATAGTTCTTTGGAACCAAAAGGAAGAATATAAATATAAGGATTCGTTCAGGTTAATAGGAGCATCCAAGTGCAACACATAAGTAACTCAGATAGGGAGGAGTTTCTCTGTCTAGGCCGTCGAATTCAGAAGCTTAGTCAATAGGAGGATTAAACTCTATTTAGTCTAATTCTTCATGACTGTCTAGGTCAAGTAGGACACAAATCCGACCGAGGATAAAGGAGTTGTTTTGTGCATCATTTAGTGGAGTATTATTTTTTTTATCTAGGCCGAAAAGAACAATGAGTTGAGGAGAGAGGGCCAAGCCCCTATAGTTCTGTTGGGAGGGCTGAAATAGCCTAAACAGGTGGTTGTATCAGTCTTCTAGGGCAACAATTTTCATAGGCTTGTAGAGGGAACACAACCACAAATTTATAAAGGAGGTTTGACCATAGATGGATGGTTGATGTGGGATATAAGTGTGCCCTTACTAGTGGCCAGACTTTAGGAAGTATTCAAAACAATTTGAAAGGTATGTTACACCTCTTTTGTTGTTATGCGTTGGGTCCAAGTTTGGATCAGTTTGGATGGATTTTCTATTGGGCATATTCGGGTTGTTGGAGGGAAACAAGTAGGTGCTCAAATTAGCCCTAGATCAGCTTGCCAAGAAGGACATCGACAATTGTAAGGATGGTGAAGGTTGGAGGATCTAGTGTTGACACCTTGAAGGACAAAGGATAGTTAAGTGAGTAAGCACAAGTTCATTATTGGATAATGACATTTTATAGTGATAGGTGGTAGCCCTCTGGTTTGAATTTTGTCTTCATTGGAGTAGCGCAGGAACACATTAGAGGAAAGAATTACCAAAGGAGTTGTTGTAGCTCATTTTTCACACTGTATTTAATTGTGAAAAGAAAAAAATATACATATATTTCAAAATGAAAGTAAAAAAATAGAAATAAAAATACATGTATTATTGTCTTAGGATTTTGAAACAAAAATGGTGGATTAACTTTGAGTTAAGAGAAAATTCAGCTTATAGTTAATTATGTTGGTGGGTCCTAGCGGAGTAAAGTCAGATGAATGAGTTAAGAGAAAATGAAACTTTTGGTTAATTATGTTGGCGGGTCCTAGCACAGTAAATTCAAATGAAGGATTAAACATTGGGCAACTTGTTGAGAAACATTCTTTGAAGATGTAGGGTCCACCCGATGGAGTAAACTCGACAAAAAAAAGCAAATGAAACATGATGGGAGAGTTGACTATAGATAAATGGTGCATATCTACTACAGGGTCACTATTTTTGGGCTTACACTATAGCCATGGTGCTCTCGTAACGCAAAGACAAGCGAGCACGATTCCACATCACCAGACCATCACATCATCCTAACACCTCCACATCACCTAACCACCACATCATCCTGACACCTCCACATCACTCTGACACTCCTTGTCATCCTGTCACATCACCTATCCCATACACATCACATCACCATCAGGAAAAATTTTAGGGGCTAATATTTGCAGGTGGGCTAAATTTCCATGCTTTTTCCAAAAAATAATAATCACTAATTTCCATTTTTTCTAAGAACGGTTCACCCAAATTTTACATTATAAAGTTATTTTACCTTAAAAATAGCCAAATTTTTATAGATACTATATGAAATTATAATAAATTTGAATATTTTACAAACATATCGCCAAAATTTTTATAGTTTTCATATTAGGGACTAGTAATATTCGCCAAGGTTTCTAAACCTTAAAATAAATTTCCACCCTTAAAATTTTCCCTGATCACCATTAAATCTTGTTTTCCATTATTTTTCTCGTTTCCTCCATAAATATTGTTGTCATTCCCATTTTTCACATTTCCAGCTTCTTTTCCACTGTCCATAGCACGATTTCAATCGTTGTCATGTGAAAATTCAAATTTTCAACACCAACCACGATTGCCAAGTATTTACACATTTCAATTTGACTATTGAAAATATTCAAAATGTCTAAATTTTTTGCTTTGTATGGTTCTACCACTCACATTATTCTCATGGATACTGAGAGGGATGTTTTTGATTCTATTTTATTTTTAAATCTAATGGAAGTCCGTCAACACATTTTATCCAACCAATAAGAGTCCCCCATATATGTTTTAGTCATAAGGTCTAGTTTATTTGTTGCCGTAATTCCATAAACCTATGTTTTTCCTGAATTTATTCACTAGTTGGTATGTGCTATGTATCCCCATAAATGTTTTGTCATGAATGCTTTAGGTGAAAACATTTTTTAGGTATCTCCTCTTTTAATTCAACAAGATTTAATTTTCCCATCTTCAAACTTTTTTACCTCAATTTGAGAAGAAAACTTGTTGGTTGTATTTCAAAAATTGTCTAGGAAGGATTATGCACAATTGACCTTCTATTTAATGCCTACATGACAACATTTGCCTTTAGAACAAACCCAATTTCCTCTTGAAACTTTTGTTGAAGATGTGAGACCAATTCTACAGATAATTTCTAGGGTTTTGGGAAGGGAAGATACCACTTTCATAGACCGAGCTATTTTGGGGATGTTTAATGTAATGTTACAACTTGAAACTTTTTTGGATATACCAACCTATTGGGAGAAATTGGAAAATTATCAGCTGTTAGAATTAAATCTCACTGGATGTTTTAGATTCTCTTCATTGATAACTTATTTATTCCTTTATGTTCATGTTGAGAGTTTTATGCATTTGTGTCTAAATATCATGTATGTACATAAGAAGAAGTAAGCAATGGTGGCCTAGACATAAATCTTAAGAAGTGAGTCAAATTATGAAGGCTTCACATATTTAACTTATTCTTTTATGTAAGTTTCCTATTCAATCATAAACAAATCTTCTCCACCTTGCATTTCTCCAAAAGCCCAATCCCTCCTCCAGCTGAGTAAGGATGTCAAAGTAGGTGATTGGTTTCAATTTTAAGACTATGCTGAGATTAGGTTATATGGACCATAGGTTTCCCCTTATAGGCTTCCTACATTTTTTCCCATGAGATTGTTTTCTCTGGAATTTATCATGCAGAGCTTGAATTTTTATTAGACTCACTTTGTACCATCCAAGAAAGGGAATTTTTTCAAGCTGCCAAAAATAGTTGGGCCTTTCATTGTGAATAATAGATATGCCATGGAAGAAGTGGAAAATATTCTTAAGAACATGCAGTTGCAACAAGGCGAGAAATTCTCATATGATCTTCATCATATCATTTCTAAAAGAAGAGTGGAAAATTCATATGCTCCTTATGTACATTAACCCAGACCAGACATCAAAAAATTAGCTAATGGTGGCTAGATAGAAGCACAAGAAGGGATGGAGCCTTGAAACTCCCCATGCTACATAGAAAGAATTGAAGAGAGGAAGTGAAAAGGTAATTTATTTAGAAGGAGATACAGTTCAAAGTTCTAAGAAGCCTAAATTGTCTGAAAAGGAATATGAACCTTTGGATGGAAGTTCCTTTGCTGTCATTGGTTTTCAGCTGCAATTGGGAGAAGTGACTTGTAAACCTTTTTCGCTATGCATGAAGATACTTCCTAAATTTTTATGCATGTCTTAAAGCAGTTGCATGGAAAAATTGAAGAAAGGAATAAGAATATAAGAGAAAGTTTTGTATCCCAGCTAGAAACACAATCCATTTCATATTATCATACTGTATTGTTATCTGTTTTGGATATTGAAAGAAATCAATTAAAGTTGTCTTTTTCTCACCCTTCTTCTCTGGCTGTTTCATCATCTTCAGGTTAAAATTACTTTTAATTTGACTGTGGATGCAAGAGAAATCCCTTTGCCTCAAAAAAATAATTTGCATAGGAAAACTAGAGAATTAATTTACAATGACTTAAGTAAAACATATTTGGCTTCTAGTAAGGCTGAAGTTTTATTGCGAAAGGTTATAAATCGGTTGAAGTTGGAGAAATCAAATTCCAGGGCCTTACTCATGCAGAATGAAGAATTGAAGAAGATGATTGTCAAAATTGGTGTTAATAAAAAATATAGAACTGTTGTGCAAAAGATATTGCAGGGAGAAAAAACCGAGATTTAAGTGCTAAGGAAGAAGTTGAAGTTAGATTTTGTGGAACATGTTATGGATATATAGGTATCTCAAGTGGAAAAAGAGAAATAAATCTTGAGAAAGGAGCTTTTGTAAAGAAATAATGAAGTGGCTTTCCTGAAGGAAATGAATTCTAGCCTACAACAGGAAATAGATACACATGTATGTACTATTTTAGTACAATCAAATTCTGATGATCCAACTGAAAAATTGACTGGAGTAATGATTGAGTTGAAGATATCCAAGGATCATCAAAGGCTAAGAATACTGGAGTAAGGCCACTTTGAAAGGGTGATCATATCCCAAGAAGATTTCATTAATATTACCTACAAAAATATACTTCTGAATCATAATAATGGGATAAAAAATGAAATTTTTATTTTTTTGAATAGATTTCTTAGGCACTGACCTCCACTTAGCTAGAGGTTGTCTCCTAAAGTTACAACATATTTTGGCCCCGCTGCTGGGGAATGAAGCAACAAAGTTATTTTTCCCTAGGTTTTCTTTTTGAAATATTTCTTTGCTTGGTGGGCAAAGAAAGTGTTTAGGATGATATTTCTCACTAGATGAGAATAAAATAGTATTCACGGCTCCCATAAGGCCTCACACGAGGCCTGATACCTCACAAAAAAAGGCTCTTGTTCTTTCTGAACTTGAAAATTCAGTCTTTCAAAGGGTTTGGAGAGAAAAATTTCCAATAACTCCTAGTCCTACCCTATCAGCTCCTGGTACTAGCTTTGTTTTGCAATATACAAAGGTCCATCATTCAGAAGAAGTTGAATGAAATTCGGATTTTTCTCAAGAAATATTTTTTTCTCCTCAAAATATTTTTCTAGAGCCCACTCTTGATGAAAGATCATTTGAATTTGTCTCTTTTTCTTTTCCAGAAGTTGAATACATCAAAACAATTGATTTATTGGTTTCATATCATACAATCCCTATTGTTTCTCAACCCACTCCTATATTTGTCATTCCACCTTATCCTTTTTTATTCCAGGCAAGAATTTCTTATATTCCAACTCAAAATCAAAATATGCCAGATTCTAGGCTTTCTTTCAAACATATATGCTCCTTTGAATCTTCCCCAACCTATGACTTTCATGCCTTAGGACTATTTGAAGTTACTACCAAGATTTACAGGAGAAGATGAATTGACAATAGAAAAACATATAACAATATTCTGTGCTTTTGCATAAAATTTAAATGTAGAATACTTGGATGTGGGAATGAGGCTTTTTGTACAGTCATTGGATGGAGAAGAAAGGAAATGGTTTAATACCATCCTTGCTAATTCAATTAACACATAGGAATAATTAGAAAAATCATTTATATAGAGATGGGGAGAGAAGAAGGATCACCGTCACTTCTTGACTGAATTTAATGCAATAAAGAGGAAACCAGAGGAAGAGGTGGCTGAATTTATTGAAATATCTAAGAAATTATATAACCATATCCCTGCAGAAATAAAACCACCTCGTGCTGGTGCAAAATTAGTGTTTGCGGGAGCATTTGAATATGATTTTGGTTTTACTTTGAGGGAAAGGCAGTCAGTCCACTACTTTGGATCAGATAAAAACCGATGCATTAGAGATTGAAGCTAATTTATCTGCAGCAGGAAAGATTAAACAAAAAGATGAATCTGTTGATAAGAAAAGGGGGAAGGAAGAGGAAAAATATTCCAATAAGCTAAAATACTCTCATGATTAGAATTTAGATGAGATGAATAATGTTATTAGGAATATGTCTAACAAATTGGAAAATTTGGAACTTGATAAAAAAATACCTCCTAGCCAGATTCAACAAGCACAAAATAGAAATTTTAATCCTCAATGTAGAAGGCAACCACTGCATATTATGCATAGGGAGCAAAAATACCAAGATCAGGTCCAACCACCCTTATATATTGAAGATGAACTAGAAGAAGTAGTGGAGGAGACCCTTAGATTGCAGGAGAATCAATACTCTATTATGTTTGAATACGAGGAAGAAATGGTGAATGGTGATTCAAGTCAAGAATCTCAAGTTGCATTGGATGATGAAGAGATTGATGAATCCAACAGAAAATTCACATACTTTATGCAGGAATAACTACACAATAAATATGATTTGAGGTCAAGGACTCAAGATCATGTATGGGACCAATAAAAGTAGACAATTCAACAGCCAACACCAAAGCAAGATGAAAAAGGTGAGCAACCAATGAAAATAGTCCCAATATATCAAGGAGAGTTAAAAAAGTCAGCAGTGAAAAAACTGTCCCAATAACCTGTTATCAGTCAGAAAAATGAACAAAAGGAGAAGCCATGAGAAGAATAACATGTAAAATTGTAAAGAAGTTCATTATTCTAGTCTTCATGAATAATTGGAGAAAATTAGAATCCCTATTCCTTTTACTGAATTGGTAAATAAATATGATTACAAAAAACATATTTCAGATTTTATAAACTTATCACAAAGAAGTAATGCAATTGATACAGTTAATTTACAAGAAGGAAGGTGATTGGTGATGTTTGGCCCTCATGTGGAAGAGCATGATTCATCAACTCCTCCTTTTTATATTTCCTTGCCGATGAATACTTTTATTATTCACAATTGTATGTTGGATTCAGAAGCTTCTCATAATTTAATGCCTCTTTTAATGATGAAGAAAATTAACCTTCAAATTGCAAAATATTATAAGGATTTGCATTCTTTTGACCTAGAGAAGTTTAAATGTGTGGGACTCATTAAATACTTGGTAGTATCACCGGCTCAGTTTCCAGCTAGAAGTATTGTGATTGATGTTGTTTTTGCAGATATTCCAACTCGTTTTGAAATTTTTCTCTCTACGTCCTAGGGAGCCAAGCTGGGAGGAGTGTTGAAACTGGATTCACCTATGTAGTCATTCCAGTTTTTGGTCGAGAAGAAAGGATATTGTATAGGGATACGAGATTTGTAAAAACTATCGCAAAGGAGGATTGAAGTAATTCTCCGGCTTACAACTAGGAAAAAGATGAATTTAATTGTTGTAAGTACCTCAAGAAATTGCTGATGACATAGAAGTGTGGGTTCCTTCAACAATTAAAAGAAGCAGTAACAAGTGGAGTTTGGAAATTGTATTTTTATGGAGCATACTCAAAGGAAGGGAGTGGTGCTGGGGTTCTTCTGCTTTCCCCTAAAGGTCAAATTTTTCCATTTTCCATTTCTTATAAATTAGAATTTGACTCCACAAATAATATAACAGAATATGAGGCTTTGATTCTTTGTTTAAAATTTGCTAAAAATATGGGAGTTGAATGCATTTATTTTTTTGGAGATTCTGAATTAATTGTGAAGCAGATCAATAATCATTGTTAGAATAAAAATTCGAGGCTTAAAGCCCATCAAAATGAAGTTTTGGATTTAGTTGAAAATTTCTTTTCAACTTCTAATATTCAGTTCCTACCAAGGGATGGGAAGAGGTTAGATGATCCATTGGGAATGGCAGCTAGCACTTTCAAACCTCCATTAAATCCAAAATTGAGATATGAAGTTGAAATTAGAAGTAGACATTCCATTCCATATAACATAAAATATTGGCAGGTTTTTGAGGATGAATAATAGATAAAAATATTTCTGGAAATGGTAGGGGAGTTCTCAAATTTAGAGATTGACCAAGAATTTGGAACTGGAGATCTTCAGGAAGTTGAAAATAATAATGAATCACCTTGGAAGGCTTTTGTGGGAGGTCAGAAAATTGTGCAGTTGAAAATAAATGTGATCCCCAAATTCTTAGTACCCCTAGAAAAGTTATTTGATGGAAATGATGTTGTTGTAAATGTAAATAAACAAAATTGGGAAGAGGATATTGAAAATTGCAACCTTGGGACTGGACAACAACTGAAATTGGTCAAGCTGGCGAAAAGTATCTCAGCAGATTATAAATAGAGGTATGCTAATATTTTTAAGAAGTATGTTGATGTGTTTGCATGGTCTTATGAAGACCTTAAAAATTATGATACAAATATTATTCAACACAAGATACCTTTGAAGTCAAGAGTAAAACCACATAGGAATAAACTAAGAAAAAATCCTCTGCTTTTTCCATCTATAGAAAAGGAAGTTAAGAAATTTTTGCAAGCAAGATAATTGTTCCCTTTAGATATTCAGATTGGGTAGATAACTTGGTGCCTGTGAGGAAGAAAAATGAAGAAATCAGATTGTATATAGACTTCAAAAATATGAATAGAGCCTCAATTAAAGATAATTATCTCCTTCCAAAGATGGATCATATTCTGCAAAGAGTAACAGAGTATTCCAAATTATCTATGATTCATGGATTTTCTGGTTAATATAAAATTGTAGTGAAACCAAAATACCAAAAGAAGACAATCTTCATAACCCCATGTGGAACTTTCATGTATGTAAAAATTCCATTCATATTGATGAATATTGTTGCTACTTTTCAGAGGGCTATGGATATAGCCTTTGTGGGAGAGAAAGAGAAGTTTGTGGTTATTTATTTAGATGACATTAATTTTTTTTCCAGATCTGATGAGGAGCATTTAAAACACCTCAACAGACTTTTGATAAGTGCAAAAAATGTGGGTTATTATTAAATCCAAAACAATATCATTTTGCTTTGAGATAAGGAAAATTACTTAGGCGCATTGTATCAAAAGAGGGGGTAAAAATCGATCCAAAATGATTAGAATCAGTCAAGAACATTTCTCTACCTAGAAGTTAAAAATAAATTTAGAGTTTTCTAGGAAGACTAAATTTTCTTAGAGGATTTATTCCCAATTATGTTGAGATTGTCAAAGAAATTACTGATACGTAGAAAAATAATGCAGAAGTAAAATGGACCCCAAATGCTAGAGAATATTTTACAAGAATTAAAGAAGCTTTTGCAGAGGCTCCAATGCTGATGAGTCCTAACTATAAAAATCCTTTTCATTTTTTTTTTCATTTTCTTCTCCTTTCGCTGTTGCAACTGTACTTTTACAAAGAAATCAAGACAGTAAAGAAAAACTAGTAGAATTTTTTAGTAGAGTATTGAGGGATACTGAATTGAAGTATAATATTTTAGAAAAACAATATTATGCTCTAGTTAAAGATTTAAAGGCTTTTAGAATATATGTCCTGCAACCTCAAATCACTGCATATGTTCCTAACTCTATTGTAAATGATGTAATGAATCAAAGTGACAGTGAAGGAAAGAGGGGAAAATGGATAGCTAAGATCCAAGAGTATGATATGGAGATTAAACAAACAAAATTGGTGAAGGGAAAAGAACTAGAAAAAATTCTGACAAAAGAAAATTGTCAGACAATGGGGATTAATTTTCTAGTTGAATTTTCTAAATAAAAAATAGTAGAGGAGAAAGGTAAGGGAAATGAGCGAGATAATAGAATTTAATACAAGTGCCTATGATCAGAATGGTATAAGGACATTGTTCATTATTTATATTTTCTTAGTTGTCCAACTTCCTTAGACATAACAAAGTATAAACCCCTCAGAATGAAAACTTATAAGTATGTGATAACAAATGATAGACTATACTGGAAATATCATGTTGGTGTTTTGCTACTCTGTTTGAAAGAAGGAGAAACTATCGAATTTTTTAATGAATATCATGGATGTCATTGTGTTGGTCATTATAATTTGAAAGTAACAACACATAAAATTTTGAAATCTGGTTTTTACCGACCTTCTTTGCTTTCAGATGTTTTAAAATTAGTGGGAAGTTGTGAAAAGTGCCAAATATTTGCTGAAAAGAATAAATTTTCACCTTTACCATTGATTCCTGTCTTTGTTGATGAACCTTTCAGATAATGTGGACTTGATTTTATAGGAGAAATAAATCCACCTTCCAGTGGACAACACAAATGGATCCTAATAGGTACTGATTATTTTTCCAAATGGGTGGAATACATTCCCACCAAAACGGCAATAGATGCAATGGTAATTAAATTCCTAGAAGAAAACACCTTCATAATATTTGGATGTCCGAAGAAGTTAGTCAAATATAATGCTCAAGTGTTCAAATATGAAAATTTGATTGATTTTTTCCAGAAACATAATGTGATACTTTCACATTCTACCACTTATTATCCTAAATGAAATGGGTTGACAAAATATTATAACAAAACTCTGTTAAGAATACTAAAGAAGAAAATTACAGAAGAGAAGAAGAATTAGGATTCTCACCCGAAGCTTTCCTTATGGGAAGACATGGTGACTACAAAGACATCTACTGGTAAGTCACCTTTTGAATTGGTTTATGGAACAATAACTCTATTTCCTAGTCATTTAGAAAAACCAATAATTGTACTTATTCAAGATTTTGAGGAAGGCCCAATGCATTAAATCGGAGGATAAATCAACAAGTGAATTTAAATGAATACAAAGAAAATGTAATTGAAAATATAATAAGTTATCAAGAGAAAATGAAGTTTATATTTGACAAAAAAGCCAAGGGGACATGAGAAGAGAGGATAAGGGAAAACATGGTAAATTTGATCCTCTATGGTTTGAACCATTCAGAATAGCAGAATTTAGAGCTAATAACACTTTTATTTTGGATAATTTATATAGAGAACTACTGCAGCTTCCTGTGAATGGGAAGTACTTGAAACACTATTTCCAACATTGATTTTCTTTTATTTTACCATTGTAATTATTGTCTTGATCATTGTAAGCTATGACATGACTCCATGCCCGAGTTGAAGGCACTAATTTGTAGTTCTTAGTGCTCTTTACTAAAGAACTATCCCCATGTGGAGCCAGAAGTTGTAGCTCGTTTTTCATACTAGCTTTAATTGTGAAAAGAACAAAATATACACATATTTCAATATAAAAATAAAAGAAGAAGAGAAAAATAAAAATAAAAATACATGTATTATTTTCTTAGGATTTTGAAACGTTAATGGTGGATTAACTTTGAGTTAAGAGAAAATGTAGGTTATGGTTAATTATGTTGGTGGGTCTTGGCGGAGTAAAGTTGAACATAGGATTAAACATCGGGCAGCTTGTCGAGTGTCGTTCTTCGAAGATGTTAGGTCCACCCAATGGAAGAAACCTGACAAAACAAAGAAAATGACATTTATGCACCCTAATGCCTTCATAAAGGAGTCAACGAAGGGGGATTTGAATACAAATCAAAGGTGCATATTTACTACGGGGTCACTACTGTCGGGCTTACACTGTAGCTATGCTGCTCCCATAACGCAACAACAAGTGAGCGTGATTCAATGAAAATGGTCCACGTCACCTGGTCACCACATCATCCTAACACCTCCACATCACCTGGCCACCACATCATCTTGACACCTCCACGTCACCTGGTCACCACATCATCCTGACACCTCCACATCAATTTGACATTCCACATCATCTTGTGAAATCACCTATCCCGCGCACATCACATCAACATTAAATCTTGTTTTACCTCTTTTTTCCCATTTCCTCCATAAATCTTGTTGTCATTACCATTTTTCACTTTTCCAGCTTCTTTTGCACTGTCCATAGCATAATTTCACCCATTTTCCTTCGCAAATTCAAATTGTCAACACCAGCCACGGTTTCCAGGTATTTACACATTGCAATTTGACCATTGAAAATATTCATAATATCCAAAAGGGTTACTTTAACTGGTTCTTCCACTCACATTCCTCTCATGGACACTAAAAGGGATGTTTTTAATCTTATTTTCTCCTTAAATCTAATGGAACTCTCTTAGCACATTTTAGCCAACCAAAAAGAGGCCCCCATATATGTTGTTGTCCTAAGGTCTGTTTTATTTGCTGCCATAATTCCACAAACCTATGTGTTACACAACATTTTGTCACCGTCCCTGCAATCCCTCACCCCACATATTGGAGGGTCATTCTTGTGACTTGTGAGTAGTGTCATACTTTTCAAACACCTTCTTTGCATCCTTCTGCATAATGACATCATTTCTCCTGTGAGACATTTCCTCAAAAAAGCACACAAAACCTATGTTTTGGCCTTGGCGTGGGTTTCCAGTTCACCCCTTGCTTCGATGTGGAATATTTTCACTAGAGCCCGTGCCACCTGGCGCTCTGTCTTAGTGTAGTGCCCGCACCAGCTGTTTTAGGAATGTTGTTTAAAAAATAGAGGCAGAAGTTTCCTTCTAAAGACCTCAGGGATGAGTCACTGGAAGTGGTTAAGTTTATTAGGCACGGATCTCCCTCTTTAGGTAGTGGTTTCCACCTCCCATGGAACACTCCTTGAAGATAGGTCTCCCTTCTATAATTATAGGGATCCTAAACTCTCCCTCTCCCTCTATAAAAATAGGCCTTCTCCCTTATGAAAGCTAGCTGAACATATAGCCAAGGAGCTGAACTTGGAGAAGAATACTATAGCTGAGTAATTTCCATTAAGAAGGTAGAACCAAGGAGAACTCCGTAGAGAGAGCCCCGTCTGAATCCCCGATGAGCCTTTGTGAGATGCACTCTGCTTGAACCCTATTGGAGGAGACCGCAACATCGAAGCTTGGTTGTACTCTTCCTTTCATTTATTAATATACTCTACTATGGTGTTGGTTCCATCATTGTGTTATATTGATTATTTAATGCGATTGATTTAGTCCTCTTCAACTGACTAATAGTTACGAATGTGAATTAGTATGTTGTATATTGTTGTTGTTTCTTGTGTGTGTGTAGGTGTCCGAGTGTGAAAGCGAGCGGATCGTGATTTACCTCACCAACAAATTGGCAACAAATTGGCAACAAACAAATTAGCAACACCGATGGGGATCAGTGCGAGTTTGTATTTCATCCAATAGGTCTTCTTTTTGGTCTTTTCTTGCTTATTTTTCCTTTTTTGATTATTCTGCTGAGTCTAAGACCCTTTTTCAGCCTAGAGGATCAGATCTGACCTCTGTCTTTCCATTTTTCCATTTTTCTTGAGTTAACTGGCTTGGCGCGCTTTCTGGTCAGACAATCGCGCCGACTGGCGCTTGTTGCTAGTGTTGTGCCCATGCCATCCCCTGTTTGGCACTGATTACAGCCAAACAAGCGCGTCAACCCCTGTAGATTTTAGGGTCTGGTCTTTTTGAAGATTTTTGGTCAGTGCTTGTGCTTCTGGGTGTTTTTTGATATGTCTTGAGTGATTTGGGATTGTTTTTTATTGTGATCAGCTTCCTTCCTTCAGTTTTTTGTTCGTTTCCTATCAGCATCACAAACTTTGAGTTTTTTAGTGCTTTGGTATGCTGAGCTTCCTGTAGGAGTTTGAGTCTTTTGTTTCACAGTCAACTTCATTCCTTGTTTATTTTCATTCAGCTCCCTTGATCTATTTGAGTGATTACATTGGTTGAATGATTCTTGCCTCTTTCATTCAGTTTTGTTTCTTGTCACTCCAAGCATAGATCACACTGCTTGTATGGGTCTGTTTCGAAATCTTTCTTCAATTTGAGAGATTGCAACATTGGTTTGAGTTTTTTTATGTTTGTTTCAGGTTGATTGAAATTACTTCGCTTCAACTCTCGCATTAACATTCTTGAACTAGTGTTTTGGTTTGTTTTTCATGTCATTTAGTGCACTGTTTGCTCTATTACATTGGAAAAAAAAAAAAAATTGTGCTTGCATTCTTGTTTGCATTGTGAAATTGAAAGTCTTTCACATATCTAGCATTGGACAATTCTAGGAAAGTTTTCTCATTTTCATTAGCTTGCATCAAATATCGTAGTGGATGCTTCTGCGTGTTCTTATTGTTTTCTATCGCTTGAAAACTCCTAAATTTTGCGTAGATAGCTTTTCATCGAACGAAATGGTATCTCTTGGCATGTAGCTTGCACTTAGGGATTTTTGAGATCCAACATTCGGTAGGACCTTGGAATTGAAACGTAAATTCAAGATCAACTTAAAATTTACTCAATTAACCTAAGCCAACATTGAAATCTAACAAAACATGTAGTGGTCTAAGTTAGAGACGTGTTCCGACGTCTTTAAACCTAGCAGCTGTCACTCGCCATTTGGCTTCAGAAAGCACTAGTATGGACTTGCGCTCCTCATACCATTGAGTATATAAAGGGAGACCCCTCTAGGTTGCAATCCTTTTATCCGTAGGAAGCCGAGTCTACCGCCTTGTAACCGTGATACACCGAACACAACATTTGGGGAGACTACCTGCACGTACGTCAAGTCCTTGGTCATTTTTCTTTCATTTGATTACCAAGGTGTATATGGAAGTTCACGAAAACCTGGTACACCCTTTTACCTAGACTACCTGAGCAGTCATTTTCGATCTTTAGTGACTCTATAAATTTGAAAAGATCATTGAGCACTTGTCCTTTCACTCTTGTTTAAAACTGAAAGTGACTAGAGTCATCTTGTGACTATTTCTTGACTCTTAAAACATGAACCATCAAATTTTTGGTTTCAATGTGGAAAAATAAACTACCTACGATTACACACTCATTAAAGCTTGATTAATTGGCCTGTCTTTTTTGCCTTGGTTTTGGTCCAAGAGTCTTCATTTTCAATCTTTTTTCCTTTTTTGGTGTGCTACAGTCACAGTGGCGAAACCATTAGTTTTGTCTACTGGTAGTCCTTTCTCGGACGATTCATTGGAAACTTCTCAAACCTCTAGGTCTGCCAAGCTTCAATAGCCTATTATCATGTTAGAGTACCCCTTTGGAGAACTAGTTGAGTTCACTTGGCCTCTTTCAAATGCTTGGTTTGGGTTTGGGGTCAGGGAACATTTTCCCCCTCTTACATCGGGATCGCCATTTTTGGCTGCTATCATACCTCCTAGTCCTCGTAGTCTTTTACAAAATATCACGTAGGATTTAGATATGGACTCGTTTGGTCCTATTGGCAGTGAGGGGATTCCTATTTCTGATGAAGAATAACAACTTTTTTCGGAAGACATCCCTCAAGACCTTGCTCAATCTTCACCATTGGTGCCACTTCTAGTCGGATATAGATCTTTGGGTCAAATTATGGCCAGTATTGCCTCCATGGTAGCATCCACTCCATCGAGGGGGCTGATCCTTCCGTCATTAGGGATGTCATAATGACACTTGTCTTCTCGAAGCCTTTTTTTTGGTCTGTCCCAACTAGACCTAATTTCTGCATGGCTGCATCAACACCGGTTGTCACTGCTCATTTGTTAGGACCTTCACCTTTGGTAGAGACTTTGATTGCCATGGAAATCCTTGATGGCCTTTCTTTCGAGGAGTATCGGCTGGTTGTTCAGCAGTAGAGCTCCTAGACTTATAAGTCCCCTCAGCATTCTAGTCATCCTTATCTTTCTCATTATGACGTGGTAGGTAACCTGATTTATTCACTTCCATTTCATTATGATGAGCAAGGAAACCCTATCTATTTTCCTGCTCTTGAAGCTTGTCAGTTCCTTTCCAGTTTTAGACCTACCTTGCCTATGAAACCTTCTAACCAACAAGGACAACCCTTTCAGGGACAACCTTTGGTTCAGCAAGGGTATTCTTACGACCCACAAGGACAACCCTTTCAAGGACAACCTTCGGTTCAGCAAGGGTATGCGTACGACCCACAAGGGCAACCCTTTCAGGGACAACCTTCGGTCCAACAAGGATTATTTTACGGCCCACAAGGGCAACCTTACAATCCTCAAGGTCAACCTTTACAAGCTCAGCCTATGATCCAACCTGTGAAACCTCAAGGACTTGCTGGGCAACCGTTATATCAACCAAGACCTTCATATGGTCCTAGGGGACAAATTTATCCATCTCAAGGGAAAACTTTTGTGCAACCACAATAGCCACATCTTCCGATTGGTCCAAATGTTGCACAGAAAGGACCATCTTATGGTCCTGCTCTAGGTTAACCTGGTCATCAGGCACAACCTGGCCCACCGCAGCCATCAGGCCAACCTGCTCCGTAGGGGCAACCTAAGGGCCCTCATCAGTCAGGTCAACCTGCTCAGCCATGACAACCTGCACAGACAGTTCACCCTGCTCAGCCACCACTCTACTCTATGCTGTAGTTGGGTCAACCTGTGCGCCCAATCTATCTAGCTCAGCAGGGCCCTACTTATCAGTATCCTGTTCGACCCCAAGGTAGTTATTACCCTCAAGGTCAATATCGACTGGTATACAATGCGCCTCAAGGTTCTGCTTATTACCCTCAACTGCCAGGCCATACTTATATTCCGCAACAAAATCCTTATGCTGCACAATCGGGACCCCCATATACTCAGAATCAGTATCATGGTCTTCAACCTCTGTATCCTGGTCCTCAGCCACAATATCAGCTGAACTATTCGTCTTATACCTCTTATGGTTGAATCCTTCGAGACAAAACCAATCGGGGTAGAGTTACACTCAACCAGGATGGAATATGGGTATGGGTCCTTATCGAGGACCTGCTATTCATTTCAACCCTCAATTACCCTTTCTCACCACGTTGGAATTAATGGATGTGTCCAAATTAACAAATGATTCAATCCTTCATAATCTGTATTGGCCTCCGGATCCAATGAAGGTTCCTGGTGATTTCCCCAAGTTTGAGGGCAAGTTTGGAGAAGACCCCCAAGCACATGTTATGACATACCATTTATGGTGTTCTTCCAATTCTTGGGTGGATGACTCTATCTGACTCTGCCTTTTCCAACGAACTCTCACTGGAGCTGCTGCTAAGTGGTACATTGAGCTAACTCGCGGTATCTTTCAAGATTTCAACAGTCTCGCTATGGCGTTCCTTACTCATTTCCAGTTACCAGTTTGTTATGAAGTTAGGACGCATCTCCTAACATCCTTGAAATAGGACCGGGATACCCATATCTCGGACCACATTCATGAATGGAGACGACGTCGTCTCTTGATCAAATTTGAAATTCCTGATTAGCTTCTTACTCATTGGTTCACTACCTCTTTTTTCAATCAGATTGTGAAAGACATAGCCATGGGGGCATGTGTAACCAACGAATAAGCCATTTCTCGTGCCCAGTACCTTGATTTAGTGTACTCTCAATCAGGCATATTATATGATATCTTGAATGATGCTCCATGACCTGAGACTTCTAAATCACCAGCTACCCCATCCATCGACGGTGTTATTGGTTCCGTGTGATAGACTTCACGTAAGTCTCCCTCTTCCAAAACTAGGAAGAAAAAAACAAATTCTTCCAATGGTTCTGTTCCTTAGCCTACGTCGGATTCTGGTGAAACCTCAGAGATCAACACCGTTCAGGCCAATCCTACGAAAAAGACATCCAAGGGGAGAAAGAAGGGAAAAGGCAAGGCCAAATTAGATGCCCAAAAACTAGAATCGTCTAAACCTCATGCTGATGATGGTTCACAGTGCAAGCCAAAGTATCCTTGTCTGATTTGTGATGTGGAACACTACACTAAGGATTGTCCTAGATAAGCCGAAGTTAGTCAATTGCTCAAAGGCACTAAGGGAACTATGGCTGTCCTCAAAGAAACTTTTCCATCTTAGCAAATATAGATGGTCGAGAAACCTGCGACATCTGCACCATTTGGCTCTCATGTATTCATGATGAATGGTTCTGCACCCGTTTCCATCGCTGCTCGATCGAAAGATTATATTGGATCACGCCAGGTAGCCAGGAAAGATATTGCTGATGGTCCTCCTCCCCCACCTGCCTCTAGTCTTTTTGGGATTGAAAAGCCCAGTGCTGATCCCATTGTATGACTGCCTTCTAAAGGTGTTCTCTAGAAATATTCTTTTATCCTAACGCCCATGCTGCTCAGTATTACAATATTGTTGAGGATTTAGCACATGCACCATCCACGATGTCTGCGTTAGAAGTGCTTCAGAGTTTTCCATCTCAACGGAAAGCGTTATTATCTGCGATCGGCGAGATTGATCCTGCTGATTCTAGCCTTCTCACTTTCGACTTAGAGAATTTCGTCCCCCGAATTCCGCACCAGATTGCGCTTGTTATACAAGTAGGTATTAATGCTCTCAACATACATAGAGCCGTTGTGGATGAAGGTGCATCCACCTGTGTCATGTCATCTGCATGATAGAAAGCTATTGGCTCTCTAGCCCTAACTTCGTCACCCAATGCCCTTGAGGCATTTGATGGAAGGGAATTGAAACCCTTGGGTGTTCTTGCCAACTTGCTGATCATGTTGCATGGAAAGACGGTCAATGTTGAAGTAGAAGTTGTTGACGCTAAACTCAATTAAAATATTTTACTCGGTCGTAGTAGGACTCATGTTATGCTATGTGTTTTCTCCACCCTCTTCCGTCTTATAAAGATTCGACACGAGGTAAAAATCATTACTGTCAACCAGTTGTCGTTCTCTAACTCATCTTCTGAGAACAACGTTCCATACGTGGATTAGATTCCTTCTACCCCTGATAGTGTAGGGCTGGGTATTTTCAAAGACCCCACCCTTATGGGTATCTTTCCCCTTTTGTCACCAAATACCGTTCAAGTTAATATGATCTCTCAGTTGGATGACCCATGGATCGTCCATGTACCTAAACAGGTTGATTCATTTGGGGATTTGATGCCTCTTAGTCCAATTGAAATCAATTATTGCGAGCTTGTAGCTGCATCCGATTCTCCCGCTTCTGAATGTTCTCCTTTGAGCATGTCTCTCAACTTTAATTCTCAATCCCCCTTGCTCGTTGATACAGATTTTCCTGATGCTTTGAAAGAATTGTTTCCATCTGAAGAAGCTATCGTGGAAACCATGTCTCTCAAAGACCTACCGTGGAGCGATGAGCATCATCGTTCCTCGTTTATGCCTGGCCTTAGGGCAATGTCTAACTGTCTTGAGCATTTTTCATCTCAAGTTCCTTCTTCACCACTTCAAATGCCTATCTTGACTCATGAAGTCTTCGTTGAAGGTAACTTGGGTAACATCACCCAGACGATGCCTATCAAAATTTCCATGAAACCAGGAATTGTCGAGAACATCCATGTGGGGATCACTTGCTCTTCCGATGAAGTCCAAGTGTATACTAGCCTCTTTCGCGAACTCCATGATGTTTTTTCTTGGTCTTACAAAGAGATGCTTGGAATTGATCCCAGTATTGTGGTACACGAGATTCCCACCTACCCCGGTGCTAAGCCTGTTTTCCAGTGACTTCGTCCGGTGCATCCTCAGAAAGCCGCCGCCATAAAAGTTGAAGTTGAAAAGCTTCTCAAAGCAGGTTTCATTTATACAATTCCTTTGACAGAGTGGATTTCTAACATTGTTCCTGTGGATAAGAAGGAGGGAGAAATTCGTGTCTGTGTTGACTATCACGATATTAATCAGGCTTGCCCTAAGGATAACTATCCCACCCATTTCATCGATCATATCATTGACGATTATGTGGGGAGTGAGATTCCTTCCCTTATGGATGGATTTTTTGGCTATAATCAGATCAACATTCTCCCATTCGATCAACACAAGACTACTTTTATCTGTCCTTAGGGAATGTTCGGGTATAAGAAACTCCCTTTCAGCTTGAAGAACACTGGGGCTATGTTCCAGCGCGCGATGTCTTATGCCTTTCACAATATTCGTCATATTTTTCAACCATACTTGGATGACCTTTCGGCTCATTCAAATGCATGAAAAGACCACCCAGACCATCTTCGCCAGATCTTTCTTCGTTGTAGACACTACAACATTCGGCTCAATCCACATAAATGCATATTCTGCGTCGATTCCGGTAGAATTTTAGGGTTTATCGTATCCAAAGACAGAATTCGCCTTGATCCGCTTAAGGTTGAGGCTATTGTTAATCTCCCCTCTCCATCCTCGTTACACCAACTCCAGAGTCTCCAAGAGAAAGCAATTTTCTTACGTCTTTTTATCCTGAACTATGCCGAAGTAGCCAAAGGGTTCACATGAATTTTAAAGTAGGACGTCCCTTTCTATTGGGATGAGATTTCTTAGCAATATTTTGATACGCTTAAGATGTTTCTTTTCAACACTCCTCTATTACGTCCTCCGAATTATCATCGTGATTTCACCCTCTATCTAGCTGCCGCCTTCAGTACGATCGCCATGGTTTTGGTTCAAGATGATGATGATGGTAATGAGCATGTCATTTACTACTTGTCTCGAAAAATTCTCGACCCTGAAATGCGTTATGCACATGTTGAGAAGTTAGTGCTGGCTGCAATCCAAGCCGTCCATCATTTTCGTCATTATATCCTTTTATGCATGATAACCTTGATTTCTCATTGTAACCCCATGACCTATATCCTGTCTCGACAGTTTCTGGGGGGAAAATACTTGAAATGGATCGTTATTCTCCAAGATTTTGACTTGGTATTTACCACCGCCAAATCAAAGAAATCACTCATTTTTGTTGATCTGGTTTGTTCTCTCCCCGCCGACTCTGCTCCTTCTTATTTCGAGGATCATATTCCAGAAGAAACACTTTTCTTGATTAGCATCATCAATCCATGGTGTATCTCCATACTTCTACTTTTAGGTCCGAGTTAACGAAAGATGCCCGACGCCACATTCGCCATCAGTCGCAACCTTATTGTATTATTGGAGATACCCTCTATCGTTTCAGAGTCGATTCCGTACTCCACCGATGTCTGACCCTCGAGGAAGCTGAGAAAGTTTTAAATGAATGCCACAGTGGTGCTTGTGGTGGTCACATGTCCGGTTATGCCACTGCACAGAAGATCCTTCATGCTGGCTATTTCTGGCCGTCCATTTTTAAAGACTGCATTGTCGTAGTACGCAAATGCCATGCGTGCCAGATATATCAACGCAAGATGCGTGCACCACTTGTTCCTTTACACCCTGTCATTAACTTTGGCCCTTTTTCCAAATGGGGCATCGATTTTATGACGTGTAACCCTTGCTCGGCTGGGGGGCATGCCTATATTATCGTTGCCGTCAATTATTTTACAAAATGGGCTGAAGCAATGCCTACATTGGCTGCAGACAGTAAGACATCAGTGAAATTCATATTTAATCATGTTATTATTCGGTTTGGTGTTCCTCAAGCCATCGTTATTGATCATGGTTCTCATTTTCGAGACTATATGATGGTGGAGCTAATGTCTAAGTTGGGTCTGCGTCACGAAAGCTCAATGCCTTATTACCCTTTGTAATGTTCTGAAATGGAAATCAACATATTTTTCACCACTGAAATGTTCCTTTGTCAGAAATATGAACAAGGCTATGTCAGAGATGGACTGAGAGGGCTTTTACCACTTATGTCAACTCTAAAGAGAGGATGAGAACCGGAGGCTTCCTGGCCCTTTCTCAGACTCTGCCTATAGCTATGCAAATATTTCTTCCTTCAGGAAGATCTTTCTCAAAAGAGAGGAGCTACAGCAACATCTGAAACTTCAATAATGAACAACAGTGAAATAATACATCATATGATACAAGAAGAGTGCATAGCTGATTTATAAAGTGCAACAGCAATTATAGATATAAATCTTGAGGAAAAGACCTCTCAAGATAGACTAGATCAGCCTCAATCAATATTATACATGGAAAATCAAGATTACACTGCTATACAATAATGCCCTAGCTATGTCTGCGCAGTTATACGAGGAGACTGCAATATGTAAAATGAAAATGTGATGATATATCATTGAGAGCTCAAGAAATTAGGGGGAGAAAGCTCTCAACCCCTAAAAATAACTAACTAACAATCCTTAGAAGGATTGGCTGTAATACATGTACAAAATGATAAAATACAAAAATTCCGGAGTTGTAGTGTAGCTGATGAAACTCAATAATAATACATGAATGGAGAAGGGAAAAAATGCTACAAACAATATAAAAACCTCCTCCAATGATCTTCTAAGTGAAAGGCTGCCCCTTTCACTGAAGGTTAGTCTCTCGGATTCCCGTGGTGAATCCTCCTACAATTGCCCTCTGAAAATAACGCTGTGAGAGGGAGTGACTGCGCTGGGGCTGAGATGAAACACTTGGCCCTATGCCAAAATCTGCAATAAAGCTCCGGAAATGTCCCTTGCTGATTTCTTAGAGAAATAAGAACTCCTCCTCTTCAAAACTAGCTCAGGAAATGGTGGGATGATTATCCCTCACTGCTACCTCCAGCAACTCCAATGAATCTGCCCAACAGAAACGCTATAGTTGAAAGAGATGGCTTTGGCCTCAAGCCTAGATGTGAATATGATGAAGAACAGCTCCTCCAAGGCTTCCCAATGAAGGAGAGAATAATTCTAAACAGAAATCTCTCTTGTGATAAGTAGCACAAGCTATCTCAGTTGAACAACTGAAGAGAGTTGCAATTTGAAATTCTCAAGCATGAAAATGAACAATGGCTCTCCTTCACCTTTTTATGCAAGGAATTCTTCCTTTCCATGGAACCCACTCAAATTAGGGTTTCTCTCATTTAAAATTTCCCTCCATCCATCTACGCACTCTTCTTGTGCAAGCTTCTCCTCTTAGCCACGTTGTTGACTTGGTCAACCATGGTCTAGTTAACATGCTTTTTTCCCTTTTCACACTAGGGAATGTCAAATTTAGCCACTTAAGTGACTCTTTGCACCTTAGGGGAGTTCATTTTTCTACTACATGGGCTCCCTTACCCATTTTATTCCTTTTATTATCATAAAAGAAAAATTAATGTTCCAATTATCTTATTGAAAAATTTGGAACATTACAGTCCTCCCCTCCCAAAACTTGCTTGTCCTCAAGCAAGAGTAAGGATGAAATGAAAAAAAGTCCTCCACTCAAGGCATGAATTTTGAAATATCCTCATGTATATTCTCCATCTCCCAAGCAATCAACCAAGAAAAATGAGTCACCCTCCAACTAGGCAACTCCTGAAAATACTCCTCTACCTTGTGCTCATGTAGAAAAGGTGGGTTGAAATTCTGAACATGGTAAGATTCATAGCCTACCCCAAGCTGTCTTATTCTCCACTTATGATAAGTGTGGAGTGAAATCTGAACTTGGGCTGCAATAGTGTTGCCTCCAAGAGGCAAAATGAAGTCTAGATCCCTAAGGATCTCTCCTCCAACGCTGCAAATCAAGCTGGCCCAAATCATCTCATATGTGATGAGTTGGAATTCATCATCATATGGTATCCAACCAGTCATATGGCTCACCTCCAAGAGAAACAAATGTTTGAACATGGTGACCATATCATCTCCCATACTCCCCTTGGAGCATGTGCTACAAAAAGAATGGAGGTCTCTCCTCCCAAAGGGTGCATCCACCCAATGAGTTCCTCCCTCCTCATGATACATATGGGGCTGCTACTGATATATGGCTTATATGAAATGGTCTTCAAGAGAGACCTAAGCCACCCCATCAATCTAACAAACCATGAAGTGGCTCTTCCAAAATTCAAACTCTCTAAATAGCTCCTCCCACATGAAGGAAAGAAGTGAAGCCTGGCAATCATGGGCTGCCCATTGTTTCTCCTAAAACATACAACATGAAAAGTAGGGAGAATCACACTCCCAATGGGCCTCTTCAATTTATTCCCCCCCTTCAAAACAATGCTTACTTTGAACAACGTTCCATTAGCAAAATATGGAAGCATAAACTTGTGAGAGCAAGGAGGTGAAATATAGTTCCATGCATGGAACCAGCGCAGGGCATCATTGGCCTGCTTCCACATATGATACAACAAGTGTCTTTGCAGCCACTTGTTTGCTGCCACATTCATCCTGCAAGATGTGATCATGAAAACATACTTTGGTGCCAAGGGTGCACACCAAAATCCATGTGGCTTTCCCCAACAATCCACTGTTAAAATAGCCATCATCTTTGCTGAAATAGACCACGAGCATAACCAAACATAGTGTAAAAGAAGGAAATATCCTCCTTGATATAATATGCTGCTCCTACATAAAGAGAGTGCCAAACATAAAGCAAATGGTTACCTCCCTCATCATGTACTTTGGCCTTTGAGTTGAAATGGCTCAAGTGAAAAGGCCCCTTAACTGCAACATAGTAGGGGAGTAGTTGTGCCAACCATATCAACATCTCTTGGGCTATGCATCTAGCCATATGCTGATATATATCCATTAGGATTCCCTCCCAAGTGGACTCCTCCATCAATGAATAATATGCATGAAAATGCATGAAAGAAGAAGTCAAAAACACTGCATGTATATCCCTCTCCTTGTGCTTGTGCAACCAAGCCAAGAAAGTCAAAATGTTGTAAGGAGTGTTCTCCTTCATTACTCCTTCATGCTCATCACCTACATGCCTCCTAATTACATCACTTGTGAAGTGGCTTTGAGAACATTCCAACAAGTAATCCAAGCCTTCAAGTGACAGCGTTGCTGGCCTTTGGAGTAGGGCCACTGTCATCTCAAAGCTCCCCTCTTTGACATGAATCTTGCCAAAGAATCCTCCCATCATGTTGCTGCAAATGTAGAGACCCTCCCATGAAGAAGGTGTTGCATGGGCATCTAATGTCAAATAGAAATCCTCTTGCACTATGCTAGTGCCTCCTCTTGCTCCCGCAACATGCAAACAAAATATGAGCAACAAGAATGTTTGCTGCTCCTCCATACTCCCACCATACCAAATGTGAGATGAGAACATGATGAATGGCAAGAATAATTCCATCCCATCATAATGCACCCATGCTCCTTTTTGCTCCATGGTGTAAGTATACTACTCTCCTCCTTTCCTCTTCAAACCCCATGAAAAGGAAGAGGTCATATGTTGGCCAAACTCTCTCAATAGCAACCAACGCAACATGGATTCTTGCTGCTCTGTATCATATATCTACAAGAGGCTCACCATACTCTTGCCTCCCATCCACAATCACTCAGCTCCTAGTGAATGCTTCCCATCATTCTGCAACTTGGCACCTCCCCAACAAGAGCTGCCATCATCCCAAAATAGATTATCACCTTTGCATTTCATGGGACATTGAAATGAAATCTCCTTGATGATACATGTCTTAAACCCCAACCTCCTATGTGGTGCATGAATCATCAATGGAGTATGAGAATGATGGCACATCACAGTGAAAGTTTCCTCCTCTAGGAAATCAACATGCAATGACATATAATCCTCCATGATAGATGAAAACTTAGGCATACCTTGGAGAGATTTGGAAGAATCTTGTGTTGTTGCAAGAGTTTCTTCCTCATGTGTACTTGCTGCCTCCATTGCTGAAGATGAAGGGTGCTCTTCCCTGACCATGACAGCGCTGTTATTTGCCTCTTCAACTGGTGGTGAGGGCTCCTCCCTCCCTTGGCCAAATCTTCTGATTAAGATCTGAGAAAAATCAACAAGAGTAGAAACCCTTGCATGCCTCCAATGGTTGAACCACCAAGTTATTGCTTCTCCCTCAAGGTGCAGCGCTGTAATTGCTACAGCCTCTCTGTCTGCTATAGGATGTAGTAGGAAGAAAGCCTCCAGCTTCTTCACCCAAGCGTCCACTGCACATGTGAGTGACCCATCAAATGTAGACAATAGAAATCTATTTCCTTTCATAATCCCATGACTGTAGGGTCTCCTTTCCTCCTTCTGCTGAATATAGTGAGGGAAAGATAGAGTCTTTTGGAAGACTCTAGGGTTTGTTCTGTATTCAGCAAGTTACCCACTTAGAACTTAGAATTCCAAGTGATCTTCATGCTCCTGCTCTGCCCTCTGTGAGAATAGGAAGTGCATGGTCCTTCCTCTTCTCCTTTTTTTGTCTCTTCAAACTCTTTGGAGAGGTTGTTGCTGGATCTTAAGATTGATGAGATTAATATCATCCTCTGCATCATTCTGGCCTCTTCTTCTCTGAAATTCAAACTTCACAGGCTGAGCCAAGTTCGAAGCTCTGATACCACTATAATGTTCCGAAATGGAAATCAACAGATTTTTCACCACTAAAATGTTCCTTTGTCAGAAATATGAACAAGGCTATGTCAGAGATGGACTGAGAGGGATTTTACCAGTTATGCCACCTCTAAAGAGAGGATGAGAACCGAAGGCTTCCTGGCCCTTTCTCAGACTCTTCCTATAGCTATGCAAATATTTCTTCCTTCGGGAAGATCTTGCTCAAAAGAGAGGAGCTACAACAACATCTGAAACTTCAATAATGAACAGTAGTGAAATAATACATCATATGATACAAGAAGAGTGCATAGCTGATTTATAAAGTGCAGCAGCAATTATAGATATAAATATTGAGGAAAATACCTCTCAAGATAGATTAGATCAGCCTCAATCAAGATTACACATGGAAACTCAATATTACACTGCTATACAATAATGCCCTAGCTATGTCTGCACAGTTATATGAGGAGACTGCAATATGTAAAACGAAAATATGATGATATATCATTAAGATCTCAAGAAATGAGGGGGAGAAAGCTCTCAACCCCTGAAAATAACTAACTAACAATCTTTAGAAGGATTGGCTGTAATACATGTACAAAATGATAAAATACAAAAATGCCGGAGTTGCAGTGTAGCTGCTGAAAATCAATAATAATACATGAATGGAAAAGGGAAAGAATGCTGCAAAAAATATAACAACCTCCTCCAATGATCTTCTAAGTGAATGGCTGCCCCTTTCACTAAAGGTTACTCTCTTGGATTCCCCCGGTGAATCATCCTACAATTGCCCTCTAAAAATAACGCTATGAGAGGGAGTGACTGCGCTGGGGCTGAGATGAAACACTTGGCCCTATGCCAAAATCTGCAATAAAGCTCTGAAAATGTCCCTTGCTGATTTCTTAGAGAAATAAGAACTCCTCCTCTTCAAAAATATCTCAGGAAATGGTGGGATGATGATCCCTCATTGCTACCTCCAACAACTCCAATGAATCTGCCCAACATAAATGTTGTAGCTGAAAGAGATGGCTTTGGCCTCAAGCCTGGATGTGAGGAAGATGAAGAAAAAATCCTCCAAGGCTTCCCAATGAAGGAGAGTAGACATCTAAACAAAAATATCCCTTGTGCTAAGCAGAAAAAGCTATCTCAGTTGAACAACTGAAGAGAGCTGCAATTCGAAATTCTCAAGCATGAAAATGAACAATGGCTCTCCTTCACATTTTTATTCAAGGAATTCTTCCTTGTCATGGACCCCACCCATTAGGGTTTCTCTCACCTTCTAATTTCCCTCCTTTCTAAACTACTTAGTCTTCATGAGCAAGCTTCTCCTCTTCGTCACGTTGTTGACTTGGTCAACCATGGTCTAATTAACTTGCTTTTGGCCCTTTTCACACTAGGGAATGCCAAATTTAGCCACTTAAGTGACTCTTTGCACCTTAGAAGAGTTTATTTTGCTGCTATATGGGCTCCCTTACCCATTTTATTCCTTTTATTATCATAAATAAAAAATTAATGTTCCAATTACCTTATTGAAAAATTTGGAACATTACACCCTCAAGCTAATGGCCAAGTTGAAGCCATAAACAAAGTTCTTGTTGCGATGCTTCAACGAACAATTGGGATCCATAAATCAAATTTGCATCTCATGTTTTTTTCATCTTTATGGCCTTATCGAACATCGATTAAGAGTGCAGCCGGATTCACCCCATTTCAGTTGGTGTATAGTCTGGAAGCTACTCTTCCAATTGAATTTGAAATCCCTTTACTCAAATTAGCTGTGGAATTACTGCCTAATACTTCACCTAAGGAAGAGCGTCTCATCTATTTAGAGAGATTGGATGAAACTCGTCGCTTAGCTGCGTTGGTCATCGAAGCACAGAAGAGGCGAGTCAAAGCTCTTTTTGACCAAACAGTTTCCCATTTGTTCTTTTATTGAAGGCAACCTTGTTGTCCTGTACGACCAAGCTCATGACAAGCTGGGGGCAGGTAAATTCCAACCCATGTGGTATGGGCCCTACATCGTCAAACGTGTGTTATAGAATGGGGCTTATGAGCTTATTGATTATGAAGGTTATCCCTTAGCACAACCCAAAAATGGGTTGTACTTGAAAAAATATTATGCTTGAGTCATTCATGCATGATATGTGTACATAGGTGATTTTTTCATTTTTGTGCATTATTTGGTTTGATGTGCTTTGTAATATTTTTCTGCTTATTGGGTCTTGTTTTTTATGCAGATGTCTATTACCCCTTATGTCAGTTTCGCGGATGGTGCTTCCCGCAGTACCAGGAACTTGTCTTCGGCAGCCTGGGTAATTTATGATCCTGTTGGTGAGTTGATTAACCTACAAGGTATTTGTCTAGGACCAACTACAAACAATGTCGCTAAATATAGCACCTTTTTGGAACTATTAACCTAGGCAGTTAACCTCGGCATACATGCATTGATTGTAAATCTAGATTCACAGCTTGTTGTTCTTCAACTTAACGGTCATTATTCGGTTCGAAATCCATGCTTTTTGAGATTGTATTTGCGTATTATTTTGCTTGAAAGACATTTTGATTTCATCACATATCAACATATACCAAGATGAATGAATACATTAACTGATGTAATAGCTAACATTGTGCTAGATAGAAATTTGCGCAATTTATAAAACATCATCATATGTAAATAGACCCATGTAGAAAATAGATGTATATATATCGATTGTTTGCAACGTGTGCATCATAAAAACCAAAAAAATATATATGTCTGTTTCAGTTACATCCCGAGACAACATGTCTCTCAAAATGTGCGGAAATAAAAGCCTAGGTGCCTAATCAGCGTAGTGCTCATGATAGCACGTCACTGCCCATACCAACCTCCTCAGCAAGCGGTGGATATGACTCGAAACCCCTACGGTATGCCTTTGATAGGCCCAAGTAACATCATCAAAGTGAGCATAGTCCGAAATCCCACGTGCAATCTCCTCCAGATTTTGTACTATCTCCTCCTCGCTGCTCTCACCATGAGGATCAAAATCGCAAGGAGTTCGCCTCGTTATTGGCGATATACCTGTAGGTCGCTTTGGGCCAATATCTGCATACATATAAGATTAATTGTCAGAACATGCATATATATAAAAAAATCATAAAATCATGAAAATAAAAAATGAGTCTCACCTAGCTCTTTGTCCCAATCCTCTCCCTCCGGGAGCGGGATGTCTGGATCACTGGTGAAGTCTGTACTAGAATAGGGCCAATCCACCATGAAAATCAGTTTTCGGTGGAGCCAATCGAAGAATTATGACCTTGAAGACATCTATTGTCCGCCCCCTACTCTAGGCATCAGCGCAGCCCATCGGGCCATCCATGGTTCTCTAGGTGGTGGCATCGGGACAATGACCTCCTGGCGCTGGAATATCGGTAGTTGTTCCAAGAAGAACGATACCAAGATTGATCCATAATAAAAATGTTTCAGTTTGGTCTTCTTGAACTTGGTTAGTTGTTGCTTCATGTTAATAGTCATAGCCTCTGCCCAGTTTTAGAGAGTCGGGGTCAGGAAGTCTACGGCAAGAAGCAGTTGTGTTTTTGTGGCCTCATGTGGTGCTTGCGATCCTGCAGCCCGCGTGATAGTGTGCAGCACTACTTTTAGTGCCAGATCTGGGATAGTTTGGATGTCAGCCTTTCCACTCCCTGATCCTTTTTGTGCCCCTTGGCACACCCTGTCGATCACCATCCCCATGCTCTCCATGGTAGGATGGGTACCGATCATGATAGGGACTGCACCCATGCGTGAAAATTCTGTGATAAAATAGACATCGGAAACTTCAATTTCGAGTTCCTGATCTCGAAGCACAAACTTTTCTTGGTCTTCATCAGAGATGCTTATCAAATACTGAAGCAATTCCGGCTTAGCCCAGAGGCAAGGTGTCAGGAAGAATTTCTCTAGCCCACAAAATTTGAGGGCATCCATGCATCGGTAATTCTCCATGGCAAGTTCATCTTCCTCACTATGTTCTCTCTCTTTCCACTCAATCACCATTCTTTTTTCTTGGTACCTGCAGACATTGTTCATATGAGCATTGTTAGTCTACTTGGGCATCAAAATTTGCAAACAAATGACTGCATTTTCCTTAAATTAATGTGGATTTTTAGGTTGCGCAGTTGGCGTGACTGTTTCGCCAATAGTCGCGCCAATGGGCGTGCCCTCTGTGTAAAAAGTAGGCGATTGGTGCGGGTCCGTGCCCGAAACCCGCGCCAATCGTGATACCCTAGTTTTGATAAATCCTCCTCCTAGGAAATCAAAATGGCATATACAGGTAATTAAATTTAGCTTAAAATATGGGAAATGTTTTCATCTCTTACCTGAGATTGACAGAATCAAGATCGGTTCACTGGATCACTCAAAATCGTCGCCACAAGATCACAAAGCACAATGAGTCATTGTTGCTCCACAAAGAGGTAAAAGTGAAAAGTAAATAATTTTTACCACTTATGGAATTTTATATCTTTTCAAGACCTTAAATTAGGTTTTAAGACATATTTGTCGATTATTTTATCATATTATTTTCGAGAAATGGGTTTTACACGTGTCTCTTGTGTAGCAACAGGTTTTTCACATGGTTATGACGAAGTAACGAGTTATATTTTATACTTTTTCAGACTCGGTAAAAACATGAAAAAGTCACTACAGGAGTAATCTTTAAGCTCTTTTTTGACTCCCTAAAACTAAAAATATTGCAGAGACGCTTGTTGTTTTGAACTCGTTAAATGGTTGCGAAACGATATCTACCCAGTATAAGTTTACCCCTTTTTCGGGCTGGGATAGATTATTTACGAAAAAGGAATACCTTAGCCTATCACGACTAAGAGGTTCTCTCAGATGATGTTTTCTACCTTTTCGGATCTGAGAGACTATTTGCGAAAAGGGCCTTGCTAGAGTTTTCTTTTCCACTTTCTTTTCAAACTCTCTAAACATGAAAATATGTCGAGTTCTCCCTTTGTCAGACTAGTTAAAAACTAATGACATCGGATTCCATCGTTATGACGTTACTTGAGTTCCTCCTTCCTAGGGCTCGTCAAACGTACTAGGATGGATTTTTCCGAAGGAAAAACTTACATTGCAAGCATATGCTATCCCCTTCAAGCTTTTTTTCAAAAATAATTGGGGTACTCGCCAGAAATGGTGGGGGAAAATGGAACCAGATTGTAGTCGTGTTGGCAGTATGTCACTCTTGAACATGGCACTTGTCTACATTTGTGTCGGGTTGGGGACATCTCACCTTGTTATTTGTTTGCCTCCATGGGTTTGGGTAATATCTTTTGACCTGTCATCTACTCTTTTCCTCGTCACCATGACCTCAGATCCCTTGATGTCAAATACTGCCAAATCTAGTGTCGTGCCGCCGATATGTTCAAGAGAAGTTTGTCTATGAAGTTTTCAACCTCCCTCTGATTCTCTGTTGGCCCTGATTCACAAACATCATATTCCTCTGTCTCGTGTCAATGATGTGGGAAAAATTATGGCCCACCTTCGATCAGGTCACTTCTTGTCGACTTCAGCTCATCATCCAGGAATCTGATCTAGAGACTCCCTTCAAGTACCTTGGAGCCTGCATGCCTCAATGGCAGGTTATTCGCATTTGACACAAGGTCCACATCATTGGCCTTCGATCGATTGACTCTACGGGTGTTTGACGTCATATCACTGTTCACATCCTGTGGATTGTACCTTTTGTACCTTGAGAGCCATTGTCATTATTGGTGGTTTCTATCGCGTCTGTTAACAACTTTCATCATTAGTTAGTAATTAGATGATTTTATTGCATGTTTGACTTCAGCTCACATAATCGCATGCTCGAATTTGTACTTTTTTTGGTTCGAGATGGAGTGCAAGACCCTGGGTTTTGTCTGATGAAATCTAGGCTGCGATTTCTTTGTGGATTACTATGACTTACTACATGACTCTTTTGATTGGATGGCTGCGACCATACCTGAGTCTATTTGTTGATCCTTATTGCTGGATGGCTGTGTCCATACCTCGGATCTCACTGTTTATGTACTCTATTATGGATGGATGTGCCCATGCCACATATCATGTATAAGATATATCGGTTGTATTTGTACTTGCAGGTTTTCTGACAGCAGTGTTTGGGTCGAATGCATTCTCATAAAGAATTTCACCCCTCCCTCTCTCTCAGACCTCATGCTTTAGGGCGCATCTGTTACACAGCATTTTGTCACCGTCCCTGCAATCCCTCGCCCTGCATATTGGAGGGTCATTCCCGTGACTTGTGAGTAGTGTCATACTTTGAAAACACCTTCTTTGCATCCTTCTACATAAGGACATCATTTCTCATGTGAGACATTTCCTCCAAAAATCACACAAAACCTATGTTTTGGCCTTGGTGTGGGTTTCTAGTTCACCCCTTATGCCGATGTGGAAGATTTGCACTAGAGCTCATGCCACTTGGCGCTCTGTCTCAGTGTAGTGCCAATGCCAAATATTTTAGGAATGTTTTTTAACAAATATAGGTGTAAGTTTGCTTCTAACCACCTCAGGGATGAGTCACTGGAAGTGGTTAAGTTGACTAGCCACTGATCTCCCTCTTTAGGTAGTGGTTTCCACCTCCCATGGAACACTCATTGAAGATAGGTCTCCCTTCCATAATTTTAGGGATCCTAACCTCTCCCTCTCCCTCTATAAAAACATGCCTTTTCTCTTTATGAAAGCTAGCTGAACATATATCCAAGGAGCTAAACTTGGAGAAGAATACTATAGTTGAGTAATTACCATTGAGAAGGTAGAACCAAGGATAACTCTGTAGAGAGAGCCCTGTCTGAATTCCTAACGAGCCTTTGTGAGACACACTTTGCTTGAACCCTGTTGGAGGAGACTGCAACGTCGAGGCTTGGTTGTACTCTTCCTTTCATTTATTAATATACTCGATTATGGTGTTGGTACCATCATTGTGTTATACTGATTATTTAATGCGATTAATTTAGTCCTTTTCGACTAACTAATAGTTACGAATGTGAATTATTATGTTGTATATTGTCGTTGTTTCTTGTGTGTGTGCAGGTGTTCGAGCGTGAAAGCGAGCAGACCGTGATCTGTCAAACTAGGAGCGAGAGGCAGTCACTCTTTCCGACGAAAACAATAGCGTAGGACCTCTGGTAAGTCATCTATCTAATCTCCGTCCATTCGTTAACTAGGAATCAATATTATATATTGTCTTTTTTGTGGCTAGACCCACCCTAGGGCTAGTGGGATCGCCTCTGTTCGCAGAGGGGATTTACCTCACCGACACTATGATTTTCCTAAATTTATTAACTAGTTGGTATCTGCTATGTATCCCCATAATTTTTTTTTCATGAATTCTCTAGGTGAAAACATTTTTTCAGGTATCTCCTCTTTTAATTCAACAAGATTTAATTTTTCCATCTTCAAACCTTTACACCTCAATTTGAGAAGAAACCTTATTGGTTGTCTTTCAAAACTTGTCTGGGAAGGATTATGCCCAAATGAACTTCTATTTAATTCCTACAAGACCACATTTTACTTTAGAATAAACCCAATTTCCTTTTAAATTTTTTGTTGAAGATGTGAGACCAGTTCTAAAGATATTTTCCAGGGTTTTGGGAAGGGAAGATACCACTATCATAGACTGATATATTTTGGGGATGTTTAATGTAATGTTACAACCTAAAACTATTTTGGATATACCAACCTATTAGGAGAAATTGGTCAATTCCCAGTTTTCAGACTTAAATCTCACTGGATGTTTCAGATTCCCTTCATTCATAACTTATTTATTCCTTTATGTTCATGTTGAGAATTTCATGCATTTGGGTATGAATATCATGGATGTACATAATAAGAAGAAATCAATAGTGGACTAGACAACCATCTTGAGAATCCAGTCTAATTATGAAGGCCTCACATATTTTACTTCTTATTTTATGTCATTTTCCTATTCAATCATAAACAACTCTGCTCCACCTTGTATTTTTCCAAAATCCCAATCCCTTCTCTAGATGAGTAAATATTTCAAAGTAGGTGATTGTTTTCAATTTGAAGATTATACTGAGATTATGTTATATGGAGTATAGGTTTCCCCTTACAGGCTTCCTACATGTGTTCCCATGAAACTGTTTTCTCTTGAATTTATGAGGTAGCGCTTGAATGTTAATCAGATTCACTTTGTACCTGCAAAGAAAGGAAATTTGTTCAAGTTTCCAAAAATAGTTGGGCCTTTCATTGTGAATAATAGACATGCCATGGAAGAAGTGGAAAATATTATTAAGAACATGCAGTTTCAACATGGAGAGAAATGGTCATATGATACTCATCATATCATTTATAAAATAATAGTGGAAAACTCATATGATCCTTATGTACATGAACCCAAACCAGACATGGAAAAATTAGCCAATGGTGGTTAGACAGAAGCACAAGAAGGGACAAAGATTGAAGCTCCCCATGCTACAAAGAAAGGACTAAAGAGAGGCAATGAAGAGGTAATTGATTTAGAATGATATATATTTTAAAGTTCTAAGAATCCTATATTGTCTGAAAAGGAACCTAAACCTTTGGCTGGAAGTTCCTCTATTGTCATTAGTTTTCAGCTGTAATTGGGAGAAGTGATTTGTACACCTTATTCCCCTATGCCTGAATATACTTCCCAAAGTTCTATGCCCGTCTTAATGTAGTTTTATGGCCAGATTGAAGAAAGGAATAACAAGATAAGAGAAATTGTTGTATCCCAACTGGAAACACAATTCATTTAAGATTATCATACTAGATTGTTATTTGCTATGGATATTGAAAGAAACCAAATTTTTCTCACCATTTTTCTCTAGATGTTTCATCATCTTCAGGTTTCAAGACTGTTAATTTGACTGTGAATGCAACAGAAATCCATTTTCATGAAAAAATTAATTTGCAGACGCAAACTGTAGAATTAATTTACAATGACTTAAGTAAAACATATTTGGCTTCCAGTAAGGTTTCAACTTTATTGGGAAAGGTTGTAAGTCATTTGAAATTGTACATAGAAAATTCGAGGGCCTTAATCACGCAGAATGAAGAACTGAAGAAAGTAATTGTCAAAATTGGTGTTAATCCAGAAGATAGAACTGTTGTGAAAAAATTCATGCAGGGAGAAGAAACCGAGATTCAAGTGCAGGATAAGAGGCTAAAGTTACCTTTTGTGGAACATTTTATGGCTCCAAAGGTAGCTCAAGTGGAAAAAGAGAAATAAATCTTGACAAATGAGCTTTTGCAAAGAAATAATGAAGTGGCTTCCCTGAAGGAAATGGATTCTAGCCCACAACAGAAAATATATACACATGTGTGTACTATTTTAGTACAACCAGATTCTGATGATCCAGCTAAAAAATTGACTAGAATAATGACTGAGTTGAAGGTATCTGAGAATGAGATGAAAAATATACAAAGACACCTGGATGATACAAAGGATATCTTATGGTAAAGGAAAAAAAATTGACCATGGCTAAGGATAATACATCAAAGTATCAAAATGATTACCAGATTTCTTGCAATTAGATTGAGGAGCTGAAGGAAAAGGTAAAAGGTAATATATCTCTTATTCAATCCAGGAAAATTATTTGGAAGGATGTTATTCATACAAAGAGGAATATTTGGGATTTTATGTTAATTATAGCAGAGGAAAAGACCATTATGAGGGATTTGGAGGGCATCATTTTTGCTAGCAAGTAGAAGATCCAAAAACGAGCAAAACTATCCAAGAAAATAATTAAATTTCTTAATTCCAAGTCCCCATAGGGAATAAGAGAGATTCAAATTGAATATAAAACATAATTTTTGTTGGATATTAATAAAATGGTGCTTAAAAATATGTACAGGAAAACCACTAAAACAAAGCTTGGATAAATAAAGCAGGTTATTCTGAAGTTTAACACCAACTTTGATAAAAGAACAAGGGAATGGTTTCCCTCATGCTGGGATCAACATGGAAATATGCTTCTTTGGGAAAAATATGAAACTTTGTTGGTGGAGGATAAAAGTAAGATTGACACTTCCCATAAAAAGGCAACAATTATGAAAGGAGCAACAATTGTTAATTATCTTCACAAATATTTTCAATTGTTATGGTTGATTAAGACTATTTTCATTGAGAAGCCTACTTATAGTAAAATCACTAATTTCAGAATGGCTCACACAAGATTTGAAAAGTGTCCAAACTCACATTTGATAATGTGGAAGAAATACATGGAATGGATTTCTCCTACAATAGTAACAACTTAAGTTGGGCCCTCTACAAGCGAGCCTTCACAGGATTCAAAAATCACTCAATGAGAAGAGGCCACCTGTTATTTTATGAAAATTTCAAAAAGTTGAGATTTGTAATAGTAATATATTTCTATTTAGTTTTATCTTAAATAAATTACTTTGAAGGAACAAACAATCAGAAAACGTTTTTGAAGTAGTTAAGTAGTTTTGACAGTTAACAAATTTTCTTAACTGTTACTATTGTAATCATGATACAAAATAACTTTGGAGGAATAAAAAGGGTTCTAAATTTTTGACATTTAGAAGGGAAACACCTTTTTATTTTTTTATTTTTTTTATTTTTTTTTAATTTTTTAATTTTTAATTTTAATTTTATTTTATTTTTTTATTTTTTTATTTTTTATTTTTTATTTTATTTTATTTTATTATTATTATTTTTTTCTGTGTAATGATTTTCATCTTCTTGGAGGTTTTAATAAAGCTATTCAAGGTGATTCTGAACATATCTTTGAATATGATATGTGTTCTTTCTTTGTGAATCATTTTATGTTTGTCTTTAATGGGAAAGAGTAATGAAGTTGTTGGTTTTTAATGCAATGGTTTACTGAGTTCACAGTGCCTGTAAAATGCAATTAAGTAACGTTAATGTGCACTCCTATTTTTTGCATTTTCAATTCTCTGTCTTCCATATCTCTTCTAAATTTTGAAGCAAGAGATTATGCATGAAAGTAGCCTCTGGTTCCAGAATTTCATCATCTTCTTCACCACTCTATTACAACTTAAAAAAAATCATATTTATTGTCAGTAAGGCCACTTTGAAAGGGTGATCATATCCGAAGAATATTTCATTAATATTACTCGTAAAAATATACTTATGAATCATCATAATGGGACAAAGAATGAAAATTATTATCTTTTTGAATAGGTGTCTTAGGAATTTATCTCTACTTAGCCAGAGGTTATCTCCTAAAGTTAGAACAGGAGCCGAGAAGTAGTGGGAAATTGAGAGTTGTTCACAAATGGAGTTATGAACAAATCAACAAGAGTATTTATGTGTTGATGCTTTGAAGGGTTAATGATCAAGTAGAGAGTAGTTGGAGAAGGCGTGTTCAATGACCTAAAGTAGCAGGACCATTGATAGAGGATGAATCTGCATATTGGGAGCATAAGGATCAACAATTGTTTTCAGGGTACAATAAGAGGAGTTGTGATTGTCGACTACATGAACTAGACTAGCAGTGTATATTTTTCTTGTATACTTGTATCAATGGATGTATGAGGCCCATTATCTCTGGTACGTGAACCCTATACTATTTTATTAAAGTTATTAATATAACGAAGTTGGGTTTTGTAAAAATTTGTATATATTTGTGCAAATGTTGATTTACTGATATTTTTTGTTCCGCTGTGCAAAGTATTTTGTTGTTATACTTGGATTGGTAGCATCAAAGATTCTAAGATTATAACCTAGACTCTAGTATCATGGAAAAACAATAGTTTGTTCTCATTTTCCAGGTGAGTTTAGATCCCATAGCGGTTCATGAGGGACGAGTCCTTGATCCCCATACCTCCATGGTATTTATGTATATGGATGGTAGCCCAATTGATCAAATGGAATTTATTAGAAGGGACTTTACTTCCTTCCCAAAGGAACTTACATATATCCTTCCCAAGAGTTTATAGATATATTGAGGAGCTAACAAAGGAGAGAACTTATACAAAGGGATGGTTGACAGGAAAAATTTAATAAGGATGATGGGGATAGCTTAGTGAGCCATCAGGATCCCTAGGATTCCAATTCATTTTTTATCTTGGAAAGAAAAAAATGCCAAACCTTTGGAGATAGAGTTTTTAGGAAGATAAGGATGCCCAAGTATTTTAATTCTTCCCATTCTTCAATTGTGATAAAACCATATATTGCCCCAATTTGGAGACACTTAGCCATTGAATTGTTCCAAGTGAATATCTGTGATGTATTTGAGTTGGCTAAAATCCTTGAAGCAACAAGGAAGTTATCCATGACCAATTTGAATAATCTAGCAATAGCCACTGAGACACCCCCAAGAAAAATGGTATCATTGGGAAATTAAGAATCATTGGCACTTTTATTGGTTAGAGTGGATTAAAAACTAGGAAGTTGGACATTTTTGCATTCATATTCAAGTTTCTTACACATTGTATCAACTACTAGTATGTAGAGGAAGGAAGATAAACAACATCCTTGATGAAAACCGCGAGAGGCTTGGAAGAAGATATATAATCTACCATTAATAAGGGGAGTGATCCATGGAGAGCTAATGAAAATATATATCCATTGGGTAAAACTATTTTCGAATCCAAATCTACTCAAAACTTTGAAAATAAAGCTATTCTTGACTCTATCAAACACATTTTCCATGTATAATTTGATGGCCATTCCCTTATCCCCTCTCACTCTGTTGGAGAATATAACTTCCTGGACTAGAATGATGCTATCAAATATTTGTATCCATAGAAAAAAGCCTCCTTGATTTTCTAATATAACAACCAGGGAGAAGAAATTTTAATATTTCAACAAGCATTTTGGATATAATTTTATAGGAGGCATTGCAAAATGAGATGGGTTAAAATCTATGAAAGGAAGATGGATTGTTTTCTTTGGGAACCAAATCGAGGAAATAAAAATTAATCCCACCACCCATGGGGAAATTCTTCAAGGAATAACCTATCATTCTACAAAGGTCATGCTTAATTAGCTCCCAAAAATGCTGATAAAAATGGGTAGAGAAAACATCTGGGCCTGGGGCTTTGTTCGGGTGGAAGGAAAAAACTATTTTGTGAATAACTTATTTAGTAAATGGGAGAGTTAATTGTTTATTCATTTCTTTAGTGATTATTTGAGAAGTGTACTCTATTACTGTAGGTCAGTCGTGTCATTCACCAGTGATCAAATTATGCTCTTTCATATGGTTGATAGGGTCCTAAGGAATTATTTTATAGTTTCAATAGGTTTCCAAATAAAAATTTGATCATTGGACCTAGGTCATTACTACTCCTTTCATCTCCATGGTAAATAAAAATCATCATGGCTAGGTCATTAATTTTTAGGAGAATGTCTTGGTAATTATGGTCATCATGCAGCTTATCTTTCGATGTAGTGTCATCATTAGGTCATATTGTCAAAATCATGAAAATAGGTCATTTCATCATCAAAATCACCATTAAAAGGAGTATTAATAGGGAAAAGTGATCAATAATGATTTCTAAAGTTCATTTAGATCTCTATTAAGATGTAAATATATGTAATAAGGTTCCAAAGTTTCAGTACACAAGAAATCAAGTAAATTAGTGAAACAACAAGGTGGGGCCACATCACCACCAAGGAGAAAAATCCATTTCCAGCCATTTAAAAGATCAAACAAGCATGTAATTTGCTCATTTCACCTTCATGATACATAATTATATCAGAAAGGAGCTTTCCACCCTCTGAAAATCATTTTCTTGACTTGGAAAGCTAAATTTCCTTGTTGGGTTGCGCTTTTCACTTGTTGCATTGCGCTTTTCTAAGGTTTGTTGCGTTTTTCTTTATGAAGGAAAACATCTCTCCTCCAGTGGTTTATTCATCAAGGGCAGGTTCCAAAAAATAAAATAAATTAAGTGTGTCACCATCCACCTCTCTTTCATTTCATTTCATGCTTAAAATCTTAGAAATCCCCTCTCCTAGGGTTTGCTGCATTTTTTGTCAAACAAGTATATTTGGTCCATTTTGCTGAGGAAAACCCTTAAATTCATGCTCACTCACCTTCCCCAACCTTACATATGCTTACATAACAATTTCCCTCATCCCTTACCCTAATTTTCATCATTTCCCTACAAACCCTTGCCAACACTACACTTTCCTAGGCTAGGATTGTGTTTTTCCCTTTTGAACCCCTTCCCCTCACCCATTTCCTAAAATTACACTTCCATACACTCCCTAACTTATATACCTACCCCCATAAATTTTCCCAATAATTTAGAAACCCTCAAACGCTTTCATCCCCCTCAATTCCTAAAACTACCTAAATCTCTTGTTTTCCTACACTAAAACCCTAATTTTCCTTCCTAGTGAGCCAGAGTTTCACATAGATTCAAAGATCAATGAGAAAAGGAGGCATAAGGGAGTTCAAATAATCATATATGAACCCACTAGAGTACATGATATCATGGCTTCACCATTTCTCAAGAAGTCATTACAAGATATAGGTTTCCTAACTTTTTGCCAAAAGATTAAAGAACTTGGTTTTAGTGATAAACTTACAAGCACCTATGACACTAGTATAAGGAGGGATAAGGTAACCATTGTAGGTGTTGTGTTTAATATTTCAACAGAGTCCACTTCCATATCCGCTAGGATCCGAAATTATGCAAAGATTTGGTTCAAAATAATAGACCTATATATTGAAAATTACAAGATGCTTTTGAAGCCTCCATACAAAGATGCTCCAAAACACATTTTTCCTTTCAGACTCTTGATGGATAAGTATGCCCCTCTCGTGAATATGACCATGAAATATTTCATATGTTAGGGTAGTTTTTCAAGGATATATCAGTACCATGTTAGATTACTAATGCATTTCACAGGTGTAAAAGCTCTTAACATACCTCACTACCTCTACAAAATCTTGGTCAAAATGGCAGAAAAGGTACATAGCAAAGGGCAAGATCATCATGCAAGATTGTTACATCATGGCTTGGTGAAAATTATTGTTTGCCATTAGCTTGCACAAGTCAACTTGTCTTGGGATAGATTCATGCATTTAGCTCAAATTTTGCCTACTCCAACTCAATCAAGCAGTCATTCTACACCATTGACTTCCTCAAGACAACACAAGGTAGGTTCTACAAGAAAACCTAGGGATTAGGTGACCAAAACATATACTAGAGGGAAGAGGCTGATGTTTTCTCTTGCCAGTATGGAAAGGGATCAACCTACATCAGTGGAAAAAGAGACACCAACACATGAAACACCATTGCAAGAGGAAGAACGGGTACATCTTGTCACTCACATGGAAAACATAGAGATGCATGAGGAAGACGAATCACCAGAGCAGATCATCGAAGTTAAGGAAGTTGAGATTAGAGAGAGGAAGGAATGAATGTTGATAATTAAAGCCACCACTTCTTCCTTAATATTTTTAAAATCACTCAACTTGGCATCATTCACCACAATTTATTGAATAGTTTTTTTACTTTCCCTATTTTTGGCTTGTTTATGGAAAAATTTAGTATTTCTATCAACTCCTTTGAGCCACACACTCCAATAATTCAGTCTCCAATACTCTTCTTCTTCTTTTAGCATCACACGATACTTATTTCCTTTGATACGAGATAATTTTCCATGGTAGAATGGACATGACTGCTTTTTTGTTCCATATCTTGAATAACTACTTGAATGACCGTCTGTGTGGATATTTCCCAAGCTTTAATAGAACCTTCCAACATTTTTATCTATTTTTTCCATATATGTATTGGGATACCTTCCACCCAAGGGTGCCATGAATAAGAAACCATCTCATGGAAATTAGGGTGCTGGATCCAAATAGGGATTAATCTGAAAGGGATGGGGCCAAAATTCATAGGGGGAGAGAGATCCAATATGAATGGATGATGGTTATAACCATTCTAAGGGAGAATATAGGATTTTATGGAGACATTGTATTGAAGAGAGTCATCAAAGATTTGAAAGTGGTCCAGTATGTAAGAAATATGATTTGGGCCCACCCTCTTTTTATTCTAGGTGTATCTAAGGCTAGTAGGTTTAATGTCCACCAGTTTTGCATGTGAAATAAAATATTCCATTTGTTCTTGGAAGGGAGATTTGATAGGAAATCCCATTATTTTTCTTCCAATCATATAAAGTGGTGTTGAAATCACCCCTAAATATACTGAAATCACCAAATTTAGAATTTACAAGGCTATGAAGAGGAGCCCAACAATTTTGATTCTCCATAAAGTGAAAAACCATATAAACATTAACAATAGAGCATACCTGCTTTATAGAGAGCTCGAGAAAAGAGGGTGTGACATAGTGAACATTTTTATGTGAATTGAGGAGTTGAACCTTAGATGGATCCCAATGAGTACAAAGGCCTTTAGATTCCCATATTGCGGTGAATGAAGAGATGCCATTGCCATTCCACAATTGAAACTGTTGGGATATTATTTCTTGTTCCTGTAATTTAGTCTCACGGAGTAGAGCAATTGAGGGCTTTCTTTTCTGATAAGTAATTAAATTCTAATCTCCTTTTTTCAAACCCTGAACCTGTATAATTCCAATAGATAAATATGATTATTTAATTTTGGAATGAGGGCCCCATTTAGGTGGGACAATTCCAGTGCTTCTTTTATTTCCTTTTCTTCCCACGTCTCCCATTTAAATGTGTCTAAGGGTGCGTTGATGGACCAAATTTTTTTCCTTTTATATTTGTTCAATCTTTATTTCTTTGTTGGTTTTCCTTCTGGAGCATCAGGTTTGACGATATTTCTCTATGGTTTTTCCTACTTCCAACTTATCATATGCTGAAATTGAAAAAGGGGCTCCAACTATAGCATCCATTGGTGAGAGGAAATATTCATCTTCTTCTAAGGAGTCATCTTGCATACGCTTGGATATTCATTAGATCTTGTCGCAGTGGTGCCTTTCGCTGGACCTTGAGATACAATTAGGTTAGAGGGAGGATCTAAATTTGGGGGATGTTGATGAGCGATATCCCCCTCTTTTTCTTCATTAACAAGAACACCATACCTATTTACAAAATTTCCAAGATTTATTGATTTTCTTGTGCCTTCCCTAATCTCAGTAGATTTGTTCTTAAGGGAGGATGACCAAGATTCCTTAGAGGGGGCTTGATTTTACTGTTCGGTAGAGAGAGGTTGTTTCTTTGGAGGGCCTTTTTTCCTTTTGTATTATTTCCATTGATCTCCTAAGTCACCTTGTTTTTCAGGTTCTTCTAGTTTCTTAGGGAGGTTTTTTAGTGAAATTACCAGTCATGGAAAATTTTACATTTGAAAGGGAGTTGATCGTAGTCCACCGCTTGAATGTGCACCCAACTATCCAATATTAGTTTGATTACGATGGGGAGACCCTTTTCCATATCTACCTCTACACAAATTTTGGCACAGGAGGATATCCCATCACGAGGCTTAACATAATCACTGTATTTCCCAAAGGAAATTCCAATCTTCGTAAAGCTAGCATCATTTCAACAATGAATGGGGAGAAAATGAAAATTCACCCAAACTAGGACAATGGAAGGAACATCACAATCTAGATCAAATTTTAGGCTCTAATGATCTAGATAAAGCCCTTTCACCCCCATGAAGTGCATACCACTGTGAAAAATCTTGTCTTGATATGATTTTACCTCAAAGAAGAAGGTGAATAGACACTTGTTTTAGAAGGACAAGGTGAATTCACCATCGATCAAGGGTTTGTAGATGTTCAAGACCTTTGGAAAAAAATTATAGGGGAAGACCATAATCTCATAAACTATCCCATGATGCCCTGATCTTCCAAATGAACAACATGAAGTCTATATTGAGGGGGGGATAAATTGAATTTAGGGATCTCATCCAGATTTATGATGAAATGGGAGGATGAAGCCTTTTGAAACTTAGATCCATTTGAGAACAAGGAGTCAAAAATTTTGATATCCTGGTCTAGCTGAGAGGGGGAGGCCGAATTGGTAATTATTGACCCCTGACCAAAACAAGGGCTAACAAGTCAGGGGCGGGAGGGAAGGGAAGGAAATAAATATTTGGTAAAAAGCAGATCAAAGGAAAGCATAACGAAAAGAAAGAGAGGGCCAGTGAGAGAGGCGCCAACCAGAAAGGCAGTTCCACACGGCCTCTGCAAACAGCGAAATAAGTGACGTGAATCAAGGGGAGCTCAGGGTTGCAGGATCTTAGAGCAGCAGAGCAGGAGATTTAGAATCACACACTACACTATAAAGTTACTAGTCCGTGTAGTTGATATTTTCTCTATGATTTTTCCAAATAATGCTTTCTTGGACCTATACTATAACAAATAATTTTCCATTATAAGATTGCATAAATTTTATGAATACAATTTTCATAGTATAGATGTTAACTTATTATTAATATAATGAGTAAAATAAACTTATAATATAAATAATTTTTAAGCAATTTCATGTTTTTCCCATTAAGGTAAGTAATTGAATATGGATATTTATTGTAGTTAAAAAATGTATTTGCTAATTATTATTTTAACATACTATGCTCATCTTGTTATACATTTTTTTTAAACATAATTTGGTTTCAAGGATGCCACTTATCTAAAGAGCTAGGATACATGTTTATACTTTAACATGAGTTATGGTTGTTTTCACATTGGTAATTCTTGTGAATTGTATATGAGAAAATGGTTGTTTTAATTAAATATATGTGAAAGAGCTTTATGTTTATTTAAATTTGTTAATCAAATAATTTATTGATCTTTGTAATAGTAATTTTTACCATACAAATATTATATGCAATAGTAACTCAATCTTAAACATTGATGACTAACTTCTAACATAAGTTGTGATGACTCCAAGTGAACATAGCCAAATATGGAGTATTTGGGTTAGCATGCTCATAATCAAGACATGTATCTCACTATAGTCATTTGATCCCAAGCGGATTAGTTGACCAATGAAATATGGGTAAACACATAAGGGTATCAAAGAAGTTAACAAGCATTAATATTATCTTTGAGAGATTAAAAAGATGACGAAATTAAATGACTCTAAGATCACTGATAAAAGAAAAATGTAATTCAAAATGAAGATATCTAAAGCCTAAGAGATTAAATGCAAGAAAGTGAAACAAAGACTTGAAAAAATTCATAATATTATAATTTTGTGGGTAAATGTTTTAAGTGTTAGGAAATGTTATTCCATATTGACTTGGATAGAAAAATTAAGTTTTTATAGTATGTAATTGAAAGACAATATGGAAAAAACCCATAAGAAAAAAAAATTAATATGAATATTTAGAGGGAGACCTACCTTCATTTGTTACCAATTGATTAATAGGAGGAAACATAGATTTTTACCTAACATTTATTTTAGTTGTCCCCCATGTGATGAAGACAATTTTTGAACTTGTAATTTTGAATACGTTACTTCTTTTATATATGTTAGCCATTGATATCATGATGATGATATGTGTTTATAATATTAATATAATATTGTATGTTCAATGATTATGGTTTATTTAAATTATTATATGATATTGTATATCCACTAGTCCTTACATACTTGATTAGGTAGAATTTTGATTTTATGATAGTTTTAAAATCCTCCCATTTTTTAAGTAGAGGATATACCATCAACCTCGGGGTTTCTATGTGGTTTTTTCATCAGGTCAGGGCATGACCATCTAATTTCAAATAAGCAAATGAAAATTTATATTCCTCCTCTATATGGTGAAGTTTAAAATAAACCTCTAACTATTGAAACCAATGATTTAATGTCAAAGAACCAATATCACCTTGATAGGACTACATATCCATATTCGCTTCCATCTTGAAGAGAGACATTGAATGGTTCACAACAATTGAAATTAGGTGTTCCTTTTCAGATTTCCTGGACTCCTTCTTTGGTACTTGTTGATCCATATATTTCATATCCAACTTGACCTATGCATTGGAAACTCCATCTTGTCTGAATATCCTAGTATTATTGGTTAGGACCACCATGAATAGGCTCACCTTATGGTTTATATTTGTGACTTGTGTTGTTAGCCACACAAACCTATTTTCCTGTCGAATATCAAGGGTTATCATAAATTTATTTGTTGACTATCACCAGGGTTTTATGAATTTTTTCTTAAATTGAAATGACCCCATACAAATTCCCACAAAATACCCAAATAAAACTTCTTTTATGTCAATATTATTTGTAAACTACCATGTGTTATCACTCCCCCCTGTTCCCAAGGTTGAGAATGGAACTAAAGGAAGGTAGCCCCAATCCAATATATAGGTTAGGTAGCTAGTCCTACCAAAACCAAAGAGGGATCTCTGAATGTCACTTTAGCCATTAGTGATATGATTGGATGTATACTAATCTTAGGCCAGGTATTAAAGTTCAATAAATTGGGGTTTTTTTGTTTTGAGTTTTTTCTGGATAGGAATGACAATTAAGGAACTAGATCCAGGGTTTAGGTCAAATTTCAAAGGTTAGATTGCAGAGGTAAGGAAGAGGCCAGGTAGGTAAGATTAGGAACATGATTAATTTGTAATTTTTTATGGGATGAATAGATAGATAATCAGAATGAGCATTAAAATGAATTCATTCATTAGAAGAGCAAAGACATGTTCATGTAAATCTTATTAAAAAAAAGCATGGAAAGCATGCTTTCTATCTATATACTGATAATATTAACATAAAAAAGCATATATGTGAAAGAAGGATAACATAAAACTAAAATTGATAGTATTATAGGAAAAAAACAAATTCTCAAAGGCATACCACTGGAGTCTCAACACTATGTCTGCAACACTATCTTTGATTTCATTCAAAAAGCTTGTACAATAGCTCCACTGCAAAATAACAACTACCCAACCCTTCAAATGGCTTGATTTGGACTACATATAGGAAAATAAGGGTCATGAAACCTCATAGGGTCAAAATAATATCCAAAAAGCATCATAATTACATCACATAAGTCACTTCCGAGTCACTTCCTAGAATCTAGGGAAGTTAGAAACTATTCCCTAAAATTTTGCTAGAGACTAGGAGTGTGTGTCCCCTTCATTAAATTACATGTTTCCTCATCACATGAGGAAAAAAAAAACTCAAATACTCAAATGAAATATCATAGGATAGATTAGCATCGATTTCTGAAGTTTTCTTGGCTTGATAGTTGTCTGAAGGGAATCCAATGCAGAAATGTAATGCCATTAGTAGAAGCGTCCCGCCTGTCTGGCAGAAGCATTGCATCTGTTAGGGAATCCAATTGCAATTATTAAGGTTGGGCTGAGTAGCCCTATGTGTCTACTTTCCAATTCACCTTCAAAATTTAGAAAATACCCATAGGAAGACCTCCAAAACTTGATTTTCCCAACATCACTCTAGAAGCATCGTGCCTGGTCAAAAACACTGGCAGAAACATGAAAAAGAGGTAGTTTTTTGGCTTTTTATCCACAACCAAGTGGTATCATGAAAAACCAAGACATGATATGGAATGTGCAAGTGAAATGGCATCCAACCATGTAATCCATTATTAATTTTATTTCCCTGAGAGAAAGCATCGTGCCGCTGTGCGATGCTTCTGTGGAGAGCAAATTTCCAGAATTTTCCAAAAATCAGCAAAAATGCCCAAAATTATCAAAATTTTTTTTATGAAACCCGTGGACGATAATATAAACAACCAAGGATTCCTCAGTAAATAGGTCTAATTTATTCTTCTCCTTGAGCTTCATTTGGGCCTCCTTAAGATTTTTATTCATTTGCTTGAGCCTGATTTGGGAGATTTTGTTTCTGGCGCAATAGTGATTTGCCATATGTATCTAGATGTCATTGTTATTTTTGGATTTCTTCAGAAGATGCTCTAGATGTCCATTCAACCTTTCAAGCCAATATTTTATATCTTGACTAATTTCAGAAAGAATTAGTTCATCAAAAGTTTTCCAACCTGATTTAGGAGCCGATTCTCTTTCTTTCTGAAGTTCCCTCTTGAGAGATCTTGTCCTTGGTATCCTTGCTTTTGTTTCTAATTTTGCACCCTCCAAGTGATCATCATCCTCCATTTTTTTTCCTTTTCCTTTATCTGCCTCAATATGACCCTTTGGCTTTTCTTGGAGGCTTAGTTTCACTTTTAACTGGAGATTCTCTTGTTGTAGGATGGTGATCTGAGAAATTTCCTTTGAGAAAATCTCCGTCAACTCTGCTATCTTTTCATATTTTTATTTTATTATTTCCTCAACTGACTTATCCTTCACATTATTTGCCATGTAAACCTTTAGGGGTAATTATTCATCATGCTGCTGCAAAGGTGACTCACCATCATGACTAGGTAGCTGATCTATTGTTTGTCTTTGCTCAGGTGTAATTTCAGGTGCAAGTACACCTTTGATGATCTAAGGAGCAAAAACCATCCTCTTAACCTTCTCATAGGTTTGAGTGATCTCAACCCTAGGTCCTTTTGAAATATTTTCCTGCTTTCTTGAAGAGCCAACCTCCTTTCGTTGTGCTGATGTTGTGCTTCGAACAATAGGTGGACTAGTAGCATGCATTGATGCTACTTTCTCCATGAAAGCTTCCCAAGTCATATTGTTTGCTGAAAGTTGGTGCAAAACAACTAGTTTGACCAAAACATGATGGAATAGGCTAGGATGATGTTTTTTACCTTTAATCTGTACCTTTTCCGCCATCTTGACCAAACTTCTGAATAAATAGTTAGAAAAATTGAGTGATTTGGTGGCTGTGAAGTGCATTAGTAACTTGACATGGTATTGGTACAGTCTTGAAAATCTCCCTTCGCATGTAAAATATTTCATGACTAGCTTCATTAATGGGGCATACTTATCAAGTAACTTCCTGAAAGGGAAAACATGTTCGCTTTCATCTCTGCAATGAGGTTTTAGGAACATTGGGTAGTTCTCAAGGTCCAATTCCATGCCTTTGAACCAAACTTCTCCTTCATTTTGAATACCTGTTGCTGAAGTGATGTCATTTTATGATAGAGTAAATTCAATGCCTTTTATGATGGCCTTGTCTCTACTGAAGTTAGTGGAAAAAAGGCTAGTCAATTGAGCATGGCAGCCTACCTCCATGATTCTCTCACAAAGTCTCAAACATCCACTGTTTTCAAAACATCTCTTGGCATAAGGGGATGCATTGATCTTGCAATGTGGATGGCTCAAACCTGGAATGGTGGCCTCCCTTGTCAACCTTATTTTCACCCTCCATACTGCTTGTGGACAAGATGAAACTCTCCTAAATGAAATGAGTAGGGACAATGAATTTTGGAAAATAGGGGATAGGTATAGGGTGAATTTAGGGGTTGTGATGAGGTGTAATAAGGATAAGGATAATTCCCAAAACAATTGAGGAGGTAGGGTGATATTTTAGCTTGAGGTTACAAGTGAAATTTATTGAAATAGGTATGGGGAGGTGGACCAAATGTGAAAACACAAGGATTTTCTAGTTTTCTTGTGGAAATGTAGTGGGAATTTAGGGTTTTGATGGAAACAATAGTTAAGAGGACTACAAGTGAAAGGGGATGTTAGATTAGGGTATATGGAGGATAAATGAAGGTTTTAGATGGTGGGATAAGTGTTGTTAATGGCTAAAACCAATCAATAAAGGGAAACACTAAAACGTAGTGGAGAAAAACCGCGAGGAGAGATATCACTCATACACTAATGAATTGACTTGCAAAAGGAATTAAGAGCATTTAATTACTAATTTTGGAGGCTTCAAAAGATTTGCACACTTTTTTTGAGGATTGCGTATCTAATTTGGAGGCCTAAACCCAAAATCGTAGCGCCTTTGGCATAAGTGTAGCGTAGTGGCAGAAGTGTAGTGCTGCCTCCTAGAAACGTCACACTGCTTCCCAGAAACATCGCGTTACTTCCCAGAAATGTCACACTGCTTCCTAGAAACATCGTGCTACCTCCAGAGGCGTAGTAGGATGAGTTTCTTGAAATTTTCTCTAGTTTTCTTCCAACTTTGGAAATGGTAAAGTGTTCTGAAGGTTAGAGAGGAACTCTATTGAACAAGAGAGGATAAAATGAGTGGAAGAAATCACTTTTTCCCTTTATAACATTTTAAAACACCCTTTTTTGTCCTTTAGTGAAATCATGATCTTTTGAGAAAAAACTTTGCTTTTTTTGAAAAATTTAACAATTTAACAAGATTTGAAAGAAGAAAAATTGTCTTACTCTATTTTCATACCTATGCTAACTCCCTTTTGAAGATAACTTGTATGATGGAAATGATTCTTTTTTCACCTCTGTTATGCAGGTAAATCCTCTCTGAGGACAAAGACGATCCCTCTAGCCCTATAGTGGGTCTAGAAACAAAGGGACACGCTAAAGTGTTGCTTCCTAATTATTGAATGAACAAGGAAAATAGTAGATTGACCTACTTGGAATCCAACACTGTCGTTGTTGCTGTAGTAGTGGTGGCCTCTCGCTCCTGCCTTGACAAGTCACAATCCATTTGCCATTATGCCTAGATACCTACACAAAGAACAAGAAACAAGAACAACATACAAGATGACAACATTTCATTCATAACTATTAACCAGTCAAAGAGGGCTAAACATATCATGTTAAACAAACATCATAACACAACAGTGGAACCAAACAATAGTCATGTATATAAATGAATATAAGGAAGAGTTACAACTGATGCTTTGACGCTGCAGTCTCCTCCAGCGGGGTTCAGGCGAAGCACGTCTTAGATGCTCGTCAGGGAATTCGGACGAGATGAAGGCATGGACTCAAGCTCTCTCATAAGTCATGGATTCAATCTTCCTCAACGTAATTCCTTCTATCTTCTTTAGTCATTCAACTATTCAGTTGTTCAGCTAGTTTGTATTGAGAGAGATAGCTTCTTTTATAGAGGAAAAGGAGGAGGTTAGGATCCCTACAAAGGTGGAAGGGAGGCCTATCCTTTAGGTAGTTCCCATAAGAGGTGGAAACCATAAAACTAAAAGAGGAAGTCCATGTTTATCAGTTCAACCACTCCCAATGACTCATCCTCGAGGTGGTTGGAGTGGAATCTCCACCTCTATTTTTAAAAACATCCCATAAAAAACTTGGCACAGGTCCCAAACTATGTCAGAGCACCAGCTGGCATGAGCCTAGTGTTAATTTTCCTCTTCGGCACGAGGGCATAATTGATTACCCGTGCGAAGGAAAAAACAAGGGTTTTCGAGTCTCTGCTCAGGGAATTGTCAAGAAGAGGAATGTTATTATCATGAAAATGGACATAATGATGGTTTTTGCAAGGCATGACACTGCTTATTGGTCACATAAATGACCCTCCAATGGGAAAAATGGGGATTGCAGGGATAGTGAAAAAATGTTGTGTAACAGATGCCCCCTAAAGCATGAGGTCCGAGGGAAAGGGAGGGGCGAAATCCTTTATGAGAACGCGTTCAAACCAAAAATCGCTATTGGAAAACTTGCAATTAAAAATACAACTGATATCTATGATACATGAACATGTGGTATGGGAACAACCATCCGTAATAGAGTATATATAAAATATGAGATCTGAGGTATGGGCGCAACCATTCAGCAGTAAGGATCAACAAATAGACTCAGGTATGGTCGTAGCCATATAATCAAAAGAGTCATGTAATAAGTCATGATAATCCACCAAAATCCGTAGCCTTGATTTTATCAGACAAAATTTAGGGTCTTGCGCTCCATCTCGATCCGAACAAGTAAAAACTCAAGCATGCGAATATATGAGCTAAAGTCAAACATGCAAGAAAATCACCTGATTACCAGCCAAGATGAGAGATATTAATAGGCACAAGAGAAACCACCAATAATGACAATGGCTCTCAAGGTACAACTGGTACAATCCATGGAATGTGAATAGTCATCTGGCGTCAAACATCCGTAGAATCATTCGATCGAAAGCTAATGATGTGGACCTTGCGTCGAAGCGAAAAACCTACCATTAAGGCATGTAGGCTCCAAGGTACCAGAATAGAGTCTCTAGATCAAATTCCTGGATAATGAGTTGAAGTCGATAGGAAGTGACCTGATCAAAGGTGGGCCATAATGTTTCCCACATCATCGATACGAGATAGAGGAACATGATAGTAGTGAAAGAGGACCAACAGAGAATCAGAGGGAGGTTGAAAACTGGAGAGGAAAACTTATCTTGAACATATCATCAGCACGACACTGGATTTGGCAGTGTTTGACATCAAAGGATCTAAGGTCATGACGACGTGGAAAAGAACAGATGAGAGGTCTAAAGAGATTACCCAAACCCATGAAGGAAAAAATGACGAAATGAGATATCCCCAACCCAACACAAATGCAGACAAGTGCCATGTTCAAGAGTGACATACTGCCAACATAACTAAAAATTTGTTCCATTTTTCCCCCACCATTTCTGGCGAGTACCCCAATTATTTTTTTAAAACAAGCTTGAAGGGGATAGCATATGCTTGTGCTGTAAGTTTGTACTTCAGAAAAATCCAACCTAGTACATTTTACGAGCCCTAGGAAGGAGGAACTCGAGTAATGTCATGGCGACGAAATACGATGTCATCAGGGTTTAACGAGTCTGACAAAGGGAGAACTCGACATATTTTCATGTTTAGAGAGTTTGAAAAGAATGTAGAAAAGAAAACTCCATCATGGCCCTTTTTGTAAATAGTCTCTCAGATCCAAAAAGGTAGAAAACAATATCTGAAATAACCTCTTAGTCACGATAGGCTAAGGTATTCCTTTTTCGTAAATAATCTATCCCAACCCAAAAATGGGGTAAACATATAATGGGTAGATATCACTTTGCAACCATTTAACGAGTTCGAAACGACAAGAGTCTCAACAATATTTTCAGTTTTAGAGAGTCAGAAAAGAGCTGAAAGATGACTCTAGCAGTGAATTTTTTGTGTTTTTACCGAGTCCGGAAAAATATAAAATTAACTCGTTACTTCATCATTATGTCTTGAAAAACCTGTTGCTGCACAAGAGACATGTGTAAAACCCATTTTTCGAAAAATAATATAATAAAATAATTGAAAAACATGTCTTAAAACCTAATTAGGGTTGTAAAAAGTTATAAAATGCCAAAAATGGTAAAAACAATTACTTTCACTTTTTACCTGTTGTGGAGCAAATAATTACCCATTTTACTGTGTGATTTTGCGGCGACGACAGCGGACAATCCAGTAGACCAATCTCAAATCCGTTGGTTCCAGGTAAGAGTCGAGATCTTTATCTTCATTTTGAGACATTTCTTACTACCTGCGACTTCTAGTTTTGAAATATGGGGGAGGAAGTATGAAAATTAGGGCACGACAGTTGACACGTGTTTCGGGCATGGAGTTGAGCCAACCGCTCAATTTTTTATACTAGGGCGCACCCATTGGCACGACTGTTTGTGCACAATTTTAGTCACAAACCCCAATTATTCACAAATCCAAGTTCCCAAAATGCTAATATCAATCATATTAATGTGTTTACAGGTAAACAGTGGAAAAATGGTGATAGAATGGAAAGAACGGGAACACAACGAAGAAGACGAGCTTGACATGGAAAATGAGAGATGCATGGAAGCTCTCAGGGATTGTGGACTGAAGAAGTTTTTATTGACACCGTGTCTCCGTGCTCAACCAGAGCTGTTACAATATTTGATCATCATATGGGATGAGGACCAAGAAGAGTTCATCCTTCGAGGTTAGGAACTTGAGATTGATGTTTCTAACATCTAATTTATCACAGAATTGTCGTGGAGGGGAGCAACACCAATCCTAACCGGTACCTGGCCTTGCATGGAGAGTATGTCCATGGTGATGGATAGAGTATGTCGAGGGGCACGGAAGGGAATAGGAAGTGGGAAATTTGACATCCAAACTATCCCAGACCTAGCACTAAAAGTAGTGCTACATACCATTACACGAGCTGCGGGATCGCAAGCACCACATAAAGCAACAAAAACACAATTGATTCTTGTTGTAGATTTCTTGGCACTGACCATCTACAACTAGGCAGAGGCCATGATAATAAACATGAAACACCAGCTAACAAAGTGCAAGAAGACCAAATTGAAGCAATTTGGTTATGGGTGTATCCTGGTATCGCTTTTCCTGGATTGACGACCAATTTTTTAGCGTCAAGAGGTCATAGTCCCGACACCACCAGCGAGAGAACCACGGATGGCCTGATGGGCGGCTTTGATGCCAAGGACAGGGGCTGTCAACAGATGTCCTGGAGAACAGATTTATTTGATTGGCTCCACCGACAGTTGATTGTCGTGGAGGACTAGGCATACTTTGGTACAGATTTTACTGGTGATCCGGACCTCCCACTCATGGAGGGAGAGGATTGGGACGAAGATTTGGGTAAGACTCATTTTTAATTTTCATGAGTATTATGAATTCTTTTGTTTATGTATTTTCTGACTTTAAATTCATGTATTTGTGGATGTCGGTCCGGAGAGACACATAGGAATGTCTCCAATAGTGAGGCGAATTCCTTGTGATTTCGACCCTTATGGTGAGGGAAGCGAGGAAGAGGAGCTCGTGCGCAACCTAGAGGGGATCACACATGGAGTCCCGGATTATGCACGATTCGGTGATGTACCTTGCGCCTACCAGAGACATATCGTCAGCGTGTCAAGCCGCATTCACTACTTGCTGAGGCAGCTTGTACGAGTAGTGACATGCTCTCATGAGCATCACGCCGATTAGACACCTAGGATTTATATATACATTTTTGAGAGACATGGGGTCTCAGGATGTAATAGAAAAACACATATGTTTTTTTAATGTATGATGCACACTGATGAAAACACACGATATATATATATACAACTATTTTCCTATATGGATATTTTTCACATGATGATGATTTTACAAATTACGCAAATGTTTATCTAATAGAATGTTAGCCACTGTATTAGTTAATGCATTCATTCATCTAGGAATATGTTGATAAGTGATAAAATCAAAATTTCTTTCCAACATACACAAATACAATCTCAAAATGTACAGGTTTCTAACTGACTAATGGCCATTGAGTTGTAGAACAAAAAGCTGTGAATCTAGATTTACAAGAAATGTGCATATGCCGAGATTGATTGCCTCGGTTAATAGCTCAAGAACAATGCTATAATCAACGACATTGTTTGTAGTTCATCCTAGAAAAATACCTTGCAGTTCTATCAACTCACTAGCAGGATCATAGATTACCCAGGCTGCTGAAGATAAATTCCTGGTACTGCGGGAAGCACCATCTGTGAAATTGACATAAGGGGTGATAAAAATCTGCACAAATAACCAAGAAAATGCTCGCAAAGAACACCAAACCACAACATGTAAAAAATTAAAAAAACACCTATGTACAAAAATCATGCATGAATGACTCATGCATAATACTTTTTGAGATACAACCCATTTCTGGGTTGTTCTAACGGATGACCTTCATAATCAATGAGCTCATAGGCCCCATTCTGCAATATGCGTTTAAAAATGTAAGGCCCATGCCACATGGGTTGAAATTTACCTGCCCCCAACTTATCATGGGCTTGGTCATATAGAAGGACGAGATCTCCTTCAACAAAAGAACGGGGGGAAACTGATTGGTCAAAATGAGCTTTGAACTGCTTTTTCTGTGCTTCAATAACCAGAGCAGCAAAGCGGCGGGTTTCATCTAACCTTTCGAGATAAAGGAGACGCTCTTCTTCGGGTGAAGTGTTTGGCAGTAATCAATAGCCAACTTGAGAAAAAGAATTTCACATTCAATCGGAAGAGTAGCTTCTAGACCATAAACCAACTAAAAAGGGGTGAATCTGGTTGCACTCTTAACTGAGCTTCAATATGCCCAAAGAGCTGAAAATAACATGAGATGCCAATTGGATTTATGGATCCCAATCGTACGTTGAAGCATGGTAACAAGAAATTTGTTCACGGCTTCAACCTGGCCATTGGCCTGAGGATAGTATGGCGTTGAGCTGTCGTGATGCAGACCCAACATAGAAGTCAACTCTGCCACCATGTAATGCCAACAATGGGAACCATGATCGGTGACGATGGCTTGAGGGATACCAAACCTAGTAATGATATGATTGAAGATGAATTGAGCAGTCATTTTACTGTTGGTGGCAATTGTAGGCATTGCTTTGGCCCATTTGGTGAAGTAGTCCATGGCTATGATAATATAAGCATGTCCCCCCGGCCGAGTGAGGGTTAAACGTCATAAAATCGATGCCCCAATTCGCAAAGGGACCAATGGTAATGACAGGATGAAGAGGTATAGGCGGCGCATGCATCTTGCGTTGATAAACCTGGAAATCATGACATTTACGAATTACGACAATGTAGACTTTGAAGATAGAAGGCTATAAATAACCAGAACGAAGAATCTTCTGTGCAGTAGCATAACTAGACATGTGACCGCCATAGGTGCCACTGTGACAATCATTGAGAACTTTCTCAGCTTCCTCGAGGGTCAAACATCGAAGGAGAATGGAATCCACTTTGAAACGATAGAGGGTATCCTTGACTATACGATAAGGTTGAGATTGATGATGGATCCATCAACAGGCATCCTTCATCAACTCAGATATGAAAGTATAAGTCTGGAGATAAATGATGATATCACTGTACCACGGATCGAGGGTGCTAATAGAGAAAAGTGTATCATCTGGTATATATTCCTCAGGACGAGACGGAGGAGAGTCTGAAGGTAGGGAACCAATTAAATCAGCAAAGACTAATTTCTTTTTCGACTTGGCCGTAGTAAATTCCAAATAAAACTCTTGGAGGATGAAAATCCACATTGAGTATTTCCCCCCCAGCAATTGTTGAGACAACATATAGGTCATGGGGTTGCAATTGGAAATCACAGTCACTGTACGCAAAAGAATATAATGATGAAAATGCTGAATGTCTTGGACCACAGCTAACACTAACTTCTCGACGTGTGCATAGTGCGTCTCAGGGTCGAGAAGGTTACGAGACAAGTAATAAATAACATGCCCATTACCGTCATCATCATCTTGTACCAGAACCATGACAATCATGCTGAAAGCGGTGGCTAAATAAAGGGAAAAATCATGATGATAGTTAGGAGGACACAATAGAGGAGCGTTGACAAGCAACATCTTCAGGGCCTTAAAATACTTTTGAGAAATCTCATCCCAACAGAATGGGACGCCCTGATTTAATAAATGCGTGTATCCCCGAGCCACTTCTGCATAGTTAGGTATAAAACATCGTAGAAAATTAGCCTTACCTTGAAAACTCTGCAATTGATGTAATGAGGATGGAGAGGGGAGATTAATAATAGCCTAAACCTTTAGAGGATCGAGGAGAATTTCTTCTTTGGATACGATAAACCCTAAGAGTCTACCAGAATCAACACAGAAGATGCACTTGTGTGGATTAAGCCGAATATTGTAATGTCAACAACGAGGAAAAATATGATGAAGATGATCAGGATGGTCCATGCGCTTAGCTGAATGAGAAGGTAGGTCATCCAAATAAGGTTGAACGATGTGTCGAATATCATGAAAAGCACGACATCGCTCACTGAAATGTGGCCCCAACATTCTTTAAGCCAAAAGGGAGCTTCTTATATGTGAAAGTACCCCAAGGATAGATAAAGGCAGTTTTATGTGGATCAGTTGGAAGAATGTTTATCTCATTGTAACTAGAAAAACCATCCATTAAGGAAAAAATCTCACTCCTGGCATAGTCATCAATGATCTGATCAATAAAGGGAGTGGGATAATTATCCTTAGGACAAGCTCGATTAATATCATGATAATCAACATAGACACGAATAGTTCCCTGCTTCTTATCTACAGGAATAATATTAGAGACCCATTCTGTCAAAGGAATCAGATAAATAAAACCAGCTCAGAGAAGTTTTTCAACTTCAGCCTTAATGGCGGAAAATTTTCTAGGGTGAACCAGACGAAGACGTTGGCGAATAGGTTTCAAACCGGGATAAGTATGAATTTCATGCACCAATATACTAGGAGCAATGCCGGGCATTTCTTCGTAGGACCATGCAAAGACATCACAGAACTTGCAAAAAAGGCTAGTATAAATGTGGACTTCATCAGAAGAACAAGTAACCCCAATATGAATGTTCTCGACAATTCCTGGATTAATGGAAATGTCAGTAGGCATTGTCTGTGTAATGTTACTCAAGTTACCTTTCGTAAATACGTAAATAGTCTCTCAGATCCTCAGTGGAGTCGCCAATTTATTATGCCGGTAAATCCTCTTTGCGGACAGAGACGATACCTCTAGCCCTAAAGTGGGTCTAGAAACAAAGGGACATGCTAAAGTGTTGCTTCCTAATTATTGAATGAACAAGGGAAACGGTAGATTGACCTACCTGGAATCCAACGCTGTCGTTGTTGCTGTAGTAGTGGTGGCCTCTCGCTCCTGCCTCGGCAAGTCACAATCCATTCACCATTACACTTGGATACCTGCAAAAAGAACAAGAAACAAGAACAACATACAAGATGAAAACATTTCATTCATAACTATTAACTAGTCAAAGAGGGATAAACATATCGCATTAAACAAACATCATAGCACAACAGTGGAACCAAATAGTAGTCATGTATATAAATGAATAGAAGGAAGAGTTACAATCGATTCTTTGATGTCGTAGTCTCCTCCAGTGGGGTTCAGGCGAAGCGCGTCTCAGATGCTCGTCAGGGAATTCAGACGAGATGAAGGCATGGACTCAAGCTCTCTCAAAAGTCATGGACTCAAGCTTCCTCAACATAATTCCTTCTATCTTCTCTAGTCATTCAGCTATTCAATTGTTCAGCTAGTTTGTCCTAAGAGAGATAAATTATTTTATAGAGGAAAAGGAGGAGTTTAGGATCCCTAAAAAGGTGGGAGGGAGGCCTATTCTTCAAGGAGTTCCCATAAGAGGTGGAAACCATAAACCTAAAGGAGGCAACCCATGGTTTATTAGTTAAACCACTCCCAATGACTCATCCTCGAGGTGGTTGGAGTGGAATCTCCACCTCTATTTTTAAAAAACATTCCATAAAAAACTTGGTGTGGGTGGCAAACTATGACAGAGATCCATCTGGCATGAGCCTAGTGTTAATTTTCCTCTTCGGCGCGAGGGCATAACTGATTACCCACGCTAAGGCAAAAACACGGGTTTTTGAGTCTCTTCTCAAGGAATTGTCAACAAGAGGAATGTTATTCTCATGTAAAGGGACATAATGAAGGTTTTTTTAAGGTATGACACTGCTTATTGGTCACAGATGACCCTCAAATGGGTGATATGGGGATTGTAGGGACAATGACAAAATGTTGTGTAACAACCTCCTTTATGAAAGAGTTTGGACATTTCTGATGGCGAAATAGAAGACACCTAGACACTGACCTTGGTGAGAGCATCATGATTTACCTAAGACTCTAAATGATAATGGTGAAAATGACTCATGAAATGACATTGACCATAAATATATTGGAGGGAGTAGCTTTTTAAGATCTAGACATATCGAGTGAATTTTTTTTTATTTGAAAACTGACTTGAAAATATAAAAATTTGACCTAGGACCACTACTAATAATATATGAAAGAGTACATTTGATAAATGAATATTCGACACTGACATTGGATAGAAATAGGGATGGAAACTCCTTCAGGAGGTTTCAAGAACACCATAGATCATGTAGCCTCATCCATTGGGCGATGGAGTCAAAACTAGAAATCGACATAACTTCGACAAACTCAAAAAGTGACTCAAAAAATTGATTGGAATTTTTTGAATTTGTTGAAATAAACAATCAGCTGATCATAGAAGTCTCATGGCCTTCTCCTCGCGTTCAAACTTCTGCAACAACTTCTTATTCTTGACAGCAAATAAAAGTGATATTTACAGTGAAAGTGAACCTTTTTCTTCAAACTTAGGTAAGGTAATGCTTAAGGAAGCTACCATTTACCGTTCCTCCCAGAATTTCTTGCCCATCAAAATATTCTAACAAAAATTCATTATTCTCTCTTAGTGTTTTAATATTGCATGGACCTTTCCATAGATTATCAAACTTACCATGCTTACCTTTGTCTTCATTCCGGGCATCCCACCGAAGAAAAACATCTGCTACTTTGAAATCATCAGCTTTGGTCTTCTTGTCATATAATTTCTTGATTTTATCCTGAAGTTTTGAAGTGTGTGTTATTGCCTAAATCTACCTCAGGCTGAAGGACGACAGAGTCTAGGGTAACATCAAACCACGCTCAGTCTGGTAGCTAGCCCTACCAGATTAGGAGAGGGCTCTCTTCGGGTCAATCTCAGCAAATATAATCAATAAGGCTTGAGATGACTTGAAATAAAGGCTGATTTTAGGCTAGGTATATAAGTAAAAGAGTTTGATTTTGATTTTAGGGGTCTTGTTGGAATCAAAGGGAAAGGCAGTTTTGGGTCTGGGGATGAGGCCTAGTTTTTGCAGAGTTCTGAATGGGGCAAGGAAGGAAATTGTTTTGATGCTTTGGATTGAATGAATGGATAGTTCAGATAGGTGAGGAGCTGAAGAGGGAAAGAGGATTTAAATAATCCTCTTCAAAAAGATGAAAACATGGAAAATTAAAAAAAACTGAAGGCAGAGCAAAGCAAGCTAATGAATTCCACCTTTATCACTCATTTGTTTAATTTAAGAAGAAAGGAGAAGGGAAGTGATACACATAAACATCAATGAAATTACAGTAACATAGAGAAAAAAACCATCAAAACACAGAGCCACATGGATCCCAAAGAGTGCTGCAAACCCTGGTCTATTCCTTTGCCAAAATTGCAGAGATGAAATGTACAATGAAGTGCCAAGCAATCCCAAGTTTCCAACCCTGAAAATGACTGAAGAACTACATGATATAGACATGCCTAACTCATTCCCATGCCTCTAGGGGTCGAGCTCATCATTCTAGGAGCTGTTTCAACAATATATAAACTAAGAACTGAAAAATAGGCAATGAAACAACTTGCCTCTATATGATAGGAAACTGATTCATTCACTTACATTTCACTTTAAACTCTGTTTTGTCTCCTTTGTGCTTTTGGACTGAATGATGAGCTTTCGCACACTAAACCACCATAAATTCTGAGAAAAAATCTTCACTTGCAATGGAGAAAACTCTTAACTTACTTGCACACCACAGATTTGAGCACATTTGGAAAATTTGGAGAAATTTATGGTGAAATTGGGCTTGCAGCTCTATGCACCGCGCCACAAACCCAATGCGTAGCGCCCTTTTGCAAGAGGCTTTTGGAGGCCTTCCCGATGTCTAAATTGGGCGCAGGATAGCTCGTTGGAAATCGTATTGAGTATAATTTCCAAGTCAACTAGAATTTTTCAATTTGGAGTTCATGTACCCTATCAAAAATCAAATCTCCCAAGACTGGTCAAAATGTGCAAAATGAGGCTGCCTCAAGGCAGAGTGCTGTTGCAGTCAACTTTTGAAGGTCTTTGTCAACTCAAAATTGAGATCATGATAGCTCATTGGAAATATATTTGTGTTTAGTTATCATTTGAATCATCAAGAAAGTCATTTGGCCAACCAAGCTAGGAGAAAACTTGATGTTCCCTAGGTCATTTCAGAGGTGCATCAATTCTCTTGAGGCAACGGTATTTTTGACATTTCTCTAAAAAAATGACACCTGTGTAAAACGTGAAGGAGGTTTTTCTTCCTTGGCATATTTTGGACAAAAAAATCTCTCAATGTTCCAAAATTCATCTTTTATTGCTCAGAAACATCATTGGATTAAAACCTATCCTGATGTGTGGAACAAGAGATTTGTTGAAATGAAGCGGAATGAAGGGGATAAGGGGCTTATAAATTCTTGGGAATTTTTTGGGAAGTAGGGAGGGATGTTAGGAAGCAGGGGAAAGTGGAATTTCAGATATTTAGTGAGGGGAAGGGGTAAAAAAGGGCAAAACACAGGCCTAGCCTAGAAAATTGCCAAGTTGTAGCAAGAAATTAGGGTTTGTGCAAAAATGAAGAATTTGGGGGATCTCAGTTATGGGAAGTGTTTAATAAGGTACATTAAGGATAGGGGAAGGTGTATGAACATCAGTATACAATTTTTGCTGATGATTTTACCATCCAAGAGAAATTACCTCCAAAACCCTAGGAGAGGGAAATGGACCTTACCTAGGCACAACTGAAGCATGAACAAGGTGTAAAATGACCCAGTGGAACTTGACATGATGATGAAAACCATCGGAATGATGGTACAGTCAGCTGAATGGTGACATGGATTGACATTTGAACAACTTTGAAAGCAGTGAAAGCAAACCCTAGACCTAATACCTAGTGACCAAATTGTACTTGAAGACTCACTGAAATGAAAAAAATTGACCTTGACACCTTAAAATTACCTTGTAAGAGAATGTTTGATCACTGGAGGAAGGCTGCAAAGACTGGCACTAACATTGGCTCCAATGGGGATGGTAGCTCCTTGGAGGTGCCAAGAACTACAAATCTTTGGGAGAGTAGACAAGTGCCTTCATCCATTGGGCAATGGAGTCATAAACTCAAGCTGAAATGCATGACTGAAAACTGATGAATTGACGAAAAAAATTGACTCTCACTCAACTAAAAACTGACTCGTTACTTAAACACAACTGACAAAATGGAAAATATGCTCAAAGTAGAGCTTATTCATCAAAACCTACTCTAGTTGTTCCATTCATCACCTGATCAAGTGAAATGAAACAACCAATGCAACCATGTAAGCATTTCGGCTAATGTTTGGATTCTCCGTAAGTTCTCGCTTATGAAAAACAAGAGAGAACTACTGAAAGGAAACTCCCATGAAAACTTGTGAACAGATCCATTGAATACTATGGATTCTCTATCTGCCTCCAAAAACATTGCATAAGGATCTTGAAGTTCATGCACACTGGGAATTATCTCATCCAATGGATTACTTTTCTTCTCCTCATACCATGAATGCAAAATTTGTTTTGAGCTTTGTGACGAGACTCCTGCTAAAAATGACAAAGAGACCGGTTGCCAGATCAAGTTTGTATCAGTACACGTTTTAAGCTTACATATAGTCAATGGAGAAGGACTTTGATTGCAGACATCATACAACACATCAGCTATTGGATCGTGAAAAACATGAAAAGACTGAAAAGACTTCCGCAACCCATTATCTATTGGTTCCGATGAGATTAGATGATTTTCTACAAGCTACTCATTTGTAGATTTACTATGCAATTTACCCTTCAAAAACTGAAATGATTCAAAACAAAATGGTACAGAGTCATCTTGTATCATTTGATCATATCTGCTATCTTCCATGTCTTCATCTGCAACTTGACAATCAATGGCATTCAGGGGATGCAAATCTGAATATGAGAAGTCTTGAACAAGGTTTTTATTGCCCTCAATATGGTCCAAATCAAGACTTGTTGACAGTTGATTTCTGATTGCATGCAAGTTGTCTCTGATGTACTGAAATGAGTCAAAACAAAAAGGCAAATATCCTTCACTTACTTCAAAATTTGCTGCACTTTCCTCGTCATTGTCATAGCTGATATGCATCGGTTGATCACTGTATTCGAGCTGCTGAAAGTGAACTTCCTCCTTCCACAAACTAGCTGTTGATTTATCTGCAAGATTAGCTTCTGTTTGGAGAACATAATCATCATCATACTGATCAAATTGAGGCAAATCATCAGTATAAAACACATCATCAAGCATACACGTCATATCAACAGATATCTCTTCTCCAAGATGATCTACAAAACAATCATTATCAGATCTATGACAACTGGGATAAGAAACAAAATGTTTTGGATCAACAACTTGTTCTTCTTCAATCAGCGAGCCATGGGCTTGAACATTATACTCATTCCTTGTGGTGATATTTTGCATCATCTCGTCCATTGCACTTACCAACATGTCAAGCTTTACCTCTAGAGATGTCGATTTCTCTAGATCTATGTTTTTCATCTCTTCTTCCATCAACCTTGCCCTTCGGATCCACAAATGAGCCTCTGCATCCACTGCACTATTCTGCATCTCTTCAAGTGTTGCAATATCCCTTTCTCTCAACTGAAACTCCATTTCCGTATCAAAGGCACCTGGATAGTGCAAGAGAGCGAATCCAAGAGGAGGTCTTATATTAACTGGCATTGAAAAATATACTTTGTTAAATCTGGCAGAAAAATGTTGTACTGTCTCCCCTAGTAGTATTTTTAGCTGGTTATACTCTTCTATAATTAAGAAAGGGTTCTGTCTGACCACCCACCTGTCAAGGAAAACTTTGACAAACTGCTGGAAATCTGAGATGCTCGCATCAGACAGGGTTTTGAACCAAGTCTTGACTTTTCCTTGCAAAGAAAGAGCAAAAATCCTAATACTGACATCCTCTTCATCAACTTCAAAAAGGTCAAGAAAAGACTCAAAATTCAGAACACATCTCTTAGAAGTGATATTGTCACATTCACCATCAAACCTTGGCAAGTAAAGATAATAATTTGCAGGGAAAGCATGGAGTATAGGAGGTAAAATTAGAGGCTTGTATCGATCTGGAATTTTACAAGGTATAGGGGTATGTACAGTCTTGGTATCTTGAGGTTCATCAGTTTGAATATGGTCATCACAAGATTCAGAAGAAAGGTTTTGATCAAGCTCAAAAGCATGCAAATCTTTGGTATTCACAATCTTCAAAGGGAAGGAATCGAATGCAGGCCGAGGATCTTTTCTTAAATAAAATATACTTTGCAAAGCCTTCTTGACATTCTCGGGAAAAGAGAAGAAATAATTTACAACAAAGAACAAAATGTCTTGGATGAAATTCCAACTTGAATACTTGATCTTTCCATATTGTCCTTTCACGTTTCTGCTAATGAGGTTTGTTGGTTGCTTTAATTGTTTTAGCAATTCAAGCTCCACATAAATTGTCAACCCGGGAAGGTCTGTTTATTCCAAAGACAACCATGCACTGGATATGCTCAATTCCAAAAGCAAAATAATGTTGTAGTAAAAGTCACACAATTATCAATCATACAAATCTAACTATTCACACCCTGTTTTAACAAAGCTGAAGTCTATTTGCATTATAGTAGAAGCAATTCCTCTATTGCAGTCTTTCAAGAATCCTAATGAAAGGAAATCACCCTGTAGGAAAGGAAACCAATCAACCATAAAAGGGAACAGGACCCTATTCCTCCAAATAGGAACTTCAGCACCTGCTGCCTGACACTAATCACATTGTAGAAAAGATAAATTCAAGAAAACAGGACCCTATTCCCATGAACAGGAACCTTCAGCACCTGTCTCGTGTTACTAATCACACTGCAGGAAAAAGAGAGTCAATCAATGGGGAATAGGACCCTATTCCTTTGCACAGGAATCTTCAGCACCTGTTTCCCAACATCAATCATACATTCAAACAGATAACAGAAAAAGATCTCTTGGCTTCTTTAAGAATGAATGTTACCAAACTCATGCAGCGTTTAAAGAAAACAGAATGCTTAAATAACTACAGAACTATGCAAATGATGTTTCAGCAAACAGAATTAAATTAAGGTGCAAGTATCATAAAGAAACTCAAAAAACTACAGGAGCAATCGCGTGAATCTTGTGATGAAGGTGGGCCCTTTCCTTCTCACAAGATTCCCCAGGGAAAAGTTAAATTGAAGCGCTCAAAAGAAACCTTTATTCATCTGTCAAAAAGGAATGATACATTACAATGGAGTCTTGCTCCTTTCCGCTCAAAAATAATGTTTCTCCTGTAGTCTCTAACTCCCCTTATAATGATGATGTCTCCTCTTTTTAAAGAGGAGACATCTATTACAGTTACATTAGAGCAAATCTATGTTTATCCAAATCTGTTCTTCTATCTTAAAACAGGGCCCTTCTATTCTTCCATAGAAAAATATTGTTACAACAGATACAGAAAAAGTACTGGCTTCAGAACAATCCGTGTAACCACTTCCTTGCTTGTCTTCATCTTGTTGCCATTGTTCCCAAAATACTCTTCCAGAATCGCAAATCATGAGTAGTGACGGAATTTGCGTGCCCGCTGACTGTTTCAGCAACGGAGTCGACTGTTTCAGCAACGGCCGATTGTTTCAGCACAGCACGTTCCTTATCATAAATTATCTGCGATCTTTTAGACATGTGTTAGCAACAATCTACCTTTGATTAATGATGAAATATAAGAGTAATGTGGAATTATATGTAAACAGATTAAATATATAGTAAAGAGGAATATTTCATATACCTTTAGATAAAGTGAATGAAAATGATGATGGAACCCTTTTTAAATATAGTTATAAAGGGTAAGGTGGTATCAATATGTATGGTAAAAATGGTACATTGTGAGGTCCTAACATCCCCCCCAGCTGAAAGGGTTGCATGTCCTCAGGCAACTCTTAGTCTAAGTCAGAGTCTGAGTACTGACTCTTTGCATGCAAGTTGCTCAAGCAGTAACTGGGGAAGGTGGCTTCTGTGGAAGCTCAGAATCCTTGGTTGTTCTGCAATTTCTGCCATGCTACTGCCTCGTCCCTGTTGGCCAATTGGTAGTGAGACTGGTATTGTTCTGTCGGCATCCATAAGACCGGGAAGTGAAAATGATAACCAATCCAGTTCTCGGCACATTGTTGAATGCATCTGATGTAGTTTGGAACCCTGGATAGTGTAGCTTGAATATTATCAGGGCTAAAAGGGTGATACTCTTGTCTTTCCTTACATGACTATTGCCAGAACATGGTGTTGGCCTTTAAGGCAGCAGTTTCCTTAACTCTGATTAACTGTTGACACTTTAGAAGTGTTGAGGCTTGCAGTTGTTGTATGTAGCGGCGCATTCCTGGCTTCTGCAAAAATCGGTGATATTCTACTACAAAAATGGCCGGATTTGAAGGTTCCGGTCTAATCCAAAGGAGGCGATTCTCCTCATTATGCCTACTTGCAATAAAAGCAGTTTTCCATGTGATTTGATTGGCAAGAAATGAAACAAATGCCCTAATTTGTACATCACCAACAATGGGAGTAAGGTTGACCTGTCTATTTTCAGGCATAGCCTCATTATGAAGATAAAGTTCACATAACAAATGTTGGTCACTAGCAGGGGCCTCAGCAAATGTTTTAACAAATTGTTCCGCTGTGAGCAATTCATGAGGTCTCCCATCCTTAATTGCCTTCAATTGAAAATAAACAAGACGTTTAGAAAGGAAGAGAGAATAATTCAAGGAGGGTTTCCGTGTGGCTAGCAATTTTTTCACTAATGAAAACATCAAAACCAGTTTCTCTTTTAATTCCTTGATTTCTTTCTTAGAATCCTTGAGCTGTTGCAGTGTTTGCTCCCAATTATCCCAGTTGGCATACATCTGATTCTGCCAGGCCAACTTATGCTGTTGTAGTATTTTATCTTGATCCACAACATACTGCTTCTTCCAGTTATTCATTATTTCTAATTGTTTCCATGGTGGAGTCTGTGTCCCGGCATTATAAGTACTGGGTTGGGGCATTGTCTGAGTAGCTGAGTTAACTAACACAGGGCAGGATATCTGTGGTTTGGTTTCTTTTTCCAGAAGTTTTGAGGGCCCTACTGGTTCTTGTGTGACAGTAGGGCGTTCTTCTTTGATTGTGACTGATGTGGATGCCTCAGGCACTGAAATTTTAACTATTTTGTATCCTGCTTGTTGGTAAATGTTTCCACATTCATGGCACATGTATTCTCTGCATGGATCCTTCTTTTGTGCTGATGCTGTGTGTGCCAACATGTAGAGATTTAATTCTCTATCAAAGGCTTCCCTTGCCATTATCAATTCTTTCTTATAGGCCTCTAGTTCTAACTTCAAAAACTCATTTTCCTCCAATAAAGATGCCATAGTGGGTGAACCCTGTGTGCTGGTTGATTTTTCTGGAGTTTTTTACTGATCCACAGCTGTAGCTGGTTCTTGTGTTTCAGCTACAGCTGGTTTCCTTGTATTATCATGCTTGGTGTATGATTTTTGTACCTCAATAGCCGGTTCTTGTGTTTCAGCTTCTGGGTGAGTAACTGGTTCTTGTGGAGCAGTTACTGTTTGAGTAGTAAACGATGTCATCTTACCCCAGGCATCTAGTTCTTGTGGAGCAGTGCCGCAGGACGAGACGGGTAATGGTTGGGGAATTTGGAATAGTGATGAGGATTGAAGTTTTAACAGGATAGTTGCAGGGTCAGGGGAAATGGGAGTGACTTCAGTTTCAACAGTCATTTTCATTTTCCTCCTAGGTAGGAAAGAAGAAAAGTCAGTGACTTTCCTTTTCTTTGTAGGAGAAGATTCTTTTCTAGGGGAAGGGCTTTCAGAAGAGGTGAAAGCTTGGGATGTGGCCCTTGTTTGTTGTTTTGAGACAGAGACTGTTGGGGTTCGTCTCTTCCTTTTATGAGTAGGGGGAGATGGGGGTGTTTGAGAGTCATCGCTAGAGATATGAACAATGGGAAGGGGTGACTCTGCTAAATGGGATGAACTTGGGGGTATGTCAACTGGTTCTGAGGATGGGATCAATGGGGGGTCAGGGATATCTTCCAGTTGCCTTTCATAAGAACTTTCGGGAGTTTCTTGGGAACTTCCGGCTTGTTGGGGAATTTCGGCTTGCTGGGGAATGAGGAGTGGATTATTCAGAGGGGGATTTTGCTGAGCAAAACCCCTCTGAATTAATAATTGACATAAGCGATGATGGGTAAGGGATAATAATGGGAATTTTACCCGTCTACAGTAATATGACATGTTTTTAATACATCCAAGCAGATAATAAGGAATATTAACTAATTGACCATGCCGCAAATGATTCATTAAAACAAAGTCGTGTTGATAAACTACCTGGTAACGCCCCTCGCAAGTCAAATAGTGCTTGATGAATTCAGCTATTGTTGGCCATGGGTGAGGTAATGAATGCATACTTATACCGCGGCCTTTATTCTCAACCTGTTCATCTGGAAGGAGGAAGTCTTGCTGTGCATTTAAAATGAATTGTTTCCTGCTGAACCAGTGAGCACCTGTGACCGACAACCCTGAAACTTGTGCTATATCTTCCTCTGTGACCGAAATTCGGACCCCTTGAACCACTGAGTAGTCTTCCTGAAAATTCTGCGCAAACTCTAAAATTTGCTGAGGATCAAATTCTCCTAACCTTTCGAAGTATGTTATCCATCCTGCCTGCTGAAAAATTTGGTAGGCCTCCGGGAAGAATTCAAGAAGAGTTATCGAACCAGGCTCATGTCTGATAGCCGAACCTCCCATAGCTACTAACTTGAGTCACATGCAGAGGCGCAGAGAACAGAAACACATGCTTTGGTCAAGCTAATCGTTGCAACAGAGGATATGGAGTCTCAATGACGGCTGAAATAATGGATATGAAGAGTGACGGTGGATTGGATGGTGTGGAATGATGATTCAGTTTTTGAAATTCCCCCCTTACGTATGATGAAATGATGTTTAAGTGTGCGGGGATTGTAATCATTATGAGCAAGATCCTCTCTTTAAAATATTATTTAACTGTATTACATAAAAACCACATACCTTATATTTTTACCTTTATTTTTATAATTCGAAGTATAGAGTGCTTCATAATGGCTTGATATTGATGGAAGAATCTTTAAATTTCTCTGAAATGTAGAAACAGGAGCATATCAGGATCTGCTCAATACTGAATAATATTCACCCAAGGGATCTGAAGAATAAAAGTGGAGAACTGAAAAACTTGTATAGCAGAGGAAAGAAATGGTGTTTTAATAATGAAGAGATGAATGACAGGTTGTTGAAAGTGGTGTTTCAGCAATGGAAAAATGAGTGACATGTTGCTGAAAGTGGTGTTTCAGCAAAGGGAAAAATAAGGAGAATGGGATGTAATGACTTGGGTTTAAGACAAGTGGGAGAAGTACTTGCTAAGGGATAATTTTAGAAGTAAGGAACGGGAAATACTAGCCGACGGATGATATTTCAGGAATGGTAGAAGTGGGGAAAAAATGGAAAAAAATGAAAAATGTAGAAATGGGATAAGTAATAAAAGGGATATTGCTAAGAAATGGGTTGAAATGAAGGGAACAAAGCTTCTGTGATTGAAGCTTCAGATCTTCTTGTGATGAATCTGTCCTCCTTAATGAGTTCTTCCATAATCTGCAAAATTCAATTGTAACATGCCAACCCTTGACAGGGATTATTAGTTTTAAATCTAATCTAATGCTAGAAATACAATGCAAAAAATTAAATGCTGTGAGGAGCAGAAGACTCCCCTAGAAAAAGATAATGTGTATCAGTCATGCAAGCAGCCTTGAAATCTTCTTTAGAAACAGGGCACTGGTACAAATGAAGCCTATGACCATTTACTAGTAGAGGTGTTTTAGAATAATCAATTGTTAAAAGTCTTACTGTTCCATTAGGAAAAACATCATCTACTTCATATGGTCCAAGCCATCGTGTACGTAGCTTACCCTGAAAATTTTCAAACCGAGAGTCATACAATAAGGCCCAATTACCTTTTTGGAACTGCTTGTGTTTGATAATTTTATCATGCCACTTCATTCTTTGTTGTTGAATCATGGTTGTTTGGTGAATGGCATCTAATATCTTTTCATCCAATTCAAGAAGCTGCTGCAACCTAGCTGTCTGCACATCAGTCAAATCAAGATTAACAGCTAAAGCAATTCTCAGAGTTTTAATTTCAAATTCCACAGGAAAAACATCATTTTTACCATAAACCAATTCATAGGGAGAAAAACCTGTAGTGTTTCTCCATGTAGTTCTGTAATCCCATAGTGCTTCAGGGAGCCTTTGAGACCAATCCTTCCAGTTATCCTTCACTGTTTTAGTTAGAATGGCTTCTAATACTTTATTTGTGCTTTCCACCTGCCCATTGGCCTGGGGGTGGTATGGTGTAGTCATTCTATGATGAATATGATATTTCTGAATGGTAGAATTAAAACCATGAGAATTGAATGGAGGTCCTCCATCTGTAACTAGCTCTCTAGGAATTCCAAATCTAGTGAAGATTTCTTCAAATAAGAAAGCTAGGACAGCTTCTTCATTGGCTCTAATAAGTGCTTTGGCCTCCACCCATTTAGTCATATAGTCTGTAGAGACTAATATATAAGTTCTTTGATTGGATGGAGGATTAATGGGTCTTATGAAATCCAAGGCCCATCTTTCAAATGGTCCGGATACTACCTGGGGGTTTAATGGCATTTGATCTCTATGATTGGGTTGACCCATTCGCTGGCAGCTTTCACAAGCCCTCACATATTTCTTTGCATCCTTAAATAATGAGGGCCAATAGTAACCCATCCTCAAAATTTTGTGTGCTGTTCTTTTATCAGCAAAATTCCCTCCGCAAGGGCCATCATGACAAGCTTTTAGTATGTCGTACACTTCATCCTCCCTAATGCATCTTCGGATTTCCTGATCCAGCCCTGTGTAGAAAAGACACCCACTTATCCAGCTATACCTGGCACTTTGTTGGACAATTCTTCTCTTTTCTTTGTATGACAGGTGTGATGGTAATTTTCCTGCAACCAAATAATTAACAATATCTGCATACCACGGAGAGTGAGCAGAGACTGCAAATAAATACTCATCAGGAAAGGAATCATCTACTGGAATATTATTATCAGTTTTTAACCGTGAAAGGAAATCAGCCACCACATTTTCTTTACCAGGCCGATCTATAATTGTGATATCAAACTCCTGCAGTAATAATAGCCATCTGGTAACTCGAGCATTTGTGACAGATTTGTTCATTAAATACTTAATAGCCGAGTGGTCAGTGTGGACAAAAGTAGAATAACCCGTGATATAATGTCGAAATTTATTAATGGCATAAATTACTGCAAGAAACTCTTTTTCGGTAACTGTATAATTAAGCTCAGCAGGGGTCATGTTCTTACTGATAAAATAGATAGCATAAGGAAGATGATTCTCCTCTTGTCCCAAGACAACTCCAATTGCAGTGTCTGAAGCATCAGAAGATATATGAAAAGGGAGGGCCCAATCAGGTCCCCTCAAAATAGGAGCGATAAATAACTAATGCTTGAGTTCTACAAAGGCTTTCTGACAAGGATTAGTCCACTTAAATTCAGCATTTTTCATAAGCAACAAAAATAATGGAGAAGCTATCTTAGAAAAATCTTTAATAAATCTTCTGTAATATCCAGCATGTCCTAGAAAAATTCTCACATCATTTTGTGTTTTAGGAACAGGAAGATTCTGAATGACCAGTATTTTAGATGGGTCTACCTGAATACCTTGAGATGAAATAAAATGTCCAAGCACTACTCCTTCACTCATCATCATATGACATTTTTCAGTACTTAGGGAGAGGTGAGCTTGTATACAACGTTTAAGTACCTTCTCATGATTTTGTAATGCATCTTCAAAAGACACACCATAAGGAGTAAAATCATCCATAAATATTTCCATAGAGTCATTCAGCATATCAGAAAAGATTCCTATAACAGCCCTCTGAAAAGTTGCTCGTGCATTACATAGCCCAAATGGAAGAACTCTATAAGCAAAAGTTCCCCAAGGACTAGTGAAAGTGGCCTTGTCCTGGTCTTGGGGTGCAATTCTAATTTGGTTATACCCACTGAATCCATCTAGAAAAGAAAATAATTTCTTCCCTGACAGACTATCCAACACCTGATCAATGAAAGGCAAAGGAAAGTGATCCTTTTGAGTAGCTTTGTTTAAGGCTCTGTAATCAACACATACTCTCCATTTCCCGTTTTTCTTAGGGACAATTACCAGTGGGGAAACCCATTCACTGTCAGATATGGGGTATAGAAATCCTGCATTAAGCAATTTCTGAAGTTCTTCTTTAACAATTTCCCGTAAATTAGGGTTCATTCGTCTTTGGGGTTGGCAAACCGGTCGGCATCCTTCTTTAATATAAATTCGGTGAGTACATAATTCAGAAGAGATTCCTTTCATATCTGTGTAATCCCATGCAAATGCTTCCTTATTTTCACGTAATAACTTCATTAACTGCTGTGTTTCAGCAACTGTTAGATCAGGATTTATGTTTAATGTCTTTCCAGGTTCGATTTCGACTGTTATGCTTTTAGATGAGATGGTGGTTAATGTCTGAGATAAGTCTTCAGATTCAATCTTTTCCTGGGTATCCGTTTCAAAAATTGCAGTCAATTGATTGTGTGTTTCAGCAATTATAGAGGAAGGTTCACCAATAAAATTATTAATTATTTCATCCTCTATATTGTCTTTAAGAGTTAAGGCTTGTCCGATAGTTAAAATGGGCTGAATAGCATTGTCATCATAATCCATCCACATAGAATCTTCATTATTAATTATGGGTGTAGCATGAGGATAAAGAGTAAGCTGTTTGGTTTCATAACCATTAGAAATTGTCATTGAACCAGATCTGCAACTGATAAAGGCATCGGCTGTGGCCAGCCATGGCCTTCCCAGAATTAAAGGATGTCCCCCCAGCTTTGTTTTAGTTTGTAATACGACAAAATCAGCTGGGTAATTCCAGGATTCAACTGAGATAACTAGATCTTCAACAACTCCTTCTGGTTTAATTGTAGAACGATCAGCTAACTCCAGGATAGTTGGTGTATCTCTGATTGTGTTATTCAGCTGTAACAACTGTGAAGTTTCAAGAGTCATTATGTTTATTGCAGCACCTAGATCTACCAGAACTTGAGGAATAATTGTTTTACCAATTTGAACTGTCACGGTAGGATGGCCGGGGTCACCATATTTCTCAGGAGGGGTTTTTCCAGACATTAATGCAGATAAATCGCCCATCACATGCACTGTAAGGGGATCTTTAGTTTTCCTACCAGGTTTCTTAACACAAATATCCCTTATGGTTCTGGCATAAATTGGTACATCTCTCAGTGCTTGTAAAAGTGGAATTTTAACATACAAGTTTTGCAATTCCCCTAAAAGATTAAAAGCAGGTGTTTCAGGCGTTCTAGTTAAAACTAAATGCTCGGGGAATGGTGGTTCTGTTATTTCAATACCCTTGTTAGAGGGTGGTTGTGCTTTCTTATGTTTCTCAGTTTCCTCTTTATCAGAATCAGAAGAGGTTATGTCATCAATAATAGGTTCTACTATTTTTCTGGATCTCAAATGAATATCATTACATTGCATAGTAGGAAATATAGGCTGATTCTGAATATCAATGACTTGCAAAAATTTATTATTGGGGTTAGGATTTGGTTGCACAGGTAGCTGGGGTCTCATTTGATTATTTGGTGGAGCATTTGATGGCAGAGGAAGTGGTTGTTGAAATTGAGGAATTGATTTGGATACGGGAGTTGTTGGCTTCTCCAATTTGAATTCCAAGGGTTAAAAGAAGATGGCTGCTGTGGGAGCCAAGGAGTCCACATTGCAGGATCAACAAAGGGAGGGTTTGATTGTTGCATGGGTGGGAATTCATTTGATTAAAGGGTGGGTATTGCATTTGATTAAAGGGAGGGTAATTTGTCTGACTGAAAGCAGAATAATTATTCCAACGATTAAATGACATACTAGAATTCATACCTTGTCCTTTTGGTTGCCATTGTCTTCTTTGTGTTAGCAGGTAAACTGCTTCAGCTTCTTCTTCCGTTGGCTGCAGTGATGCCTTGATTCCTGGTAGAGAGGGACATTGTTGTGTTTCATGATCTTTCTCACAAAGGGTGTAGATTGGTATTTTGTCCAGTGGGCATTCCCTTAGTGGATGTTTGTCTCTACATTTCGGGCAAAAGATAGCCAAAGCTGCTTCTGCTTCAGCCTACTTCTTTTTAACCTGCAAGGTGTCAATTTGTGAAGCAAAAGAACTTAACATCTCAGTTTTAAATTCTTCAAGTAAATTACCTATTTCAGCTCTTGTTGCTCCCCCACTGGCTGATTTCTGCACTCTTGAATAGGTGGGATCTCTGTTACTTACTCTGTTCCTTGCGGCTCCCCTTGAACATCTTTTACAAAGTTCAACAATCTCATCATATGATTCTTTAGATATATCTCCCTTGCCAAGCATGTTTAACATGTCTAAACAATCATCCCTTAATCCTCTAAGTAATATTTTTTTGCGAATTTCCTTACTTATATTCGGATGATCAGATCTCTATAGATTATACTGCAACCTTTCTACATAGTCCTCCAGATTCTCGTCCGGATTTTGTGCCATATTGAATAGTTTGTCCCTCTTTTCTCTCGTCCGAAAATAGTCTTGATATTTAAGCATAAATTTCTGTTTCATCTGTTCCCATGTTGTGATTACCTGACTTCCAAGGCTCATGAACCATCTTAAAGCATTTCCTTTTAATGTTGCTGGAAACAGTTTCAACTTTTGAGCATTAGTAACATAATCATAACTTCTGCATAATATATCAAATTCAAAAAGAAATTCATCCGGATCTTCAGAGGATAACCCATGGAAGTTGGGTAAAGCTGACAATGGAATATTCTTCATAGGAGTTGTTCCTCTAGGGAGATCGCTGATAGGAAAGCCCAAGGTAGAGAGAGAATTTTCATCCCTTCCTTCTCCTTCAGGATCTACATGTCCTCCACCAAAGAATTCTTCGTTGTTTCCTTCCATTGGCTGTTCTCCTATTGCACTTGCTCGATCCTCAAGATCTTCTACTGGCTCCTCAATGTTTTCCACTGGTCGTCCAACACTCTCTATTAGTTCCTCAACGTGCTCTGCTGATTTGCTAGCACTTTCTTCTGACTCTCCAGCACTGATTGCTGGTCCTTTAATATCCGTTACCGGCTCCTCTATGTTTTCAGGGCCCACAACTTCCTCTGTTTTGTAATCCGATTGAGGGGAGTGCTGAAGTTTTGGTCTTCGAGAACTTAATCTCTATGATGATTCAGCCTTTGATACAATCTCGTCAATGAAAGTCTTTCTTCCTCCCCTTCCTTTGCCCTTGCCACCTGTAGGATTAGTTTTCTTCTAGGTTCCGCGTCCTCTCATATAATCTGCACATCTAGAAAGAAAATATTAATGCTTTTGAAATCTATAATTGCCTTCCCCAGCAAAAACACCAAAATGTTGGTCGCTTTAATTGTTTTAGCAATTCAAGCTCCACATAAATTGTCAACCCAGGAAGGTCTGTTTATTCCAAAGACAACCACACACTGGATATGCTCAATTCCAAAAGCAAAATAATGTTGTAGTAAAATTCACACAATTATCAATCATACAAATCTAACTATTCACACCCTGTTTTAACAAAGCTGAAGTCTATTTGCGTTATAGTAGAAGCAATTCCTCTATTGCAGTCTTTCAAGAATCCTAATGAAATGAAATCACCCTGCAGGAAAGGAAACCAATCAACCATAACAGGGAATAGGACCCTATTCCTCCAAATAGGAACTTCAGCACCTGCTGCCTGACACTAATCACACTGTAGAAAAGATAAATTCAAGAAAACAGGACCCTATTCCCATGAACAGGAACCTTCAGCACCTGTCTCATGTTACTAATCACACTGCAGGAAAAAGAGAGTCAATCAATGGGGAACAAGACCCTATTCCTTTGCACAGGAATCTTCAGCACCTGTTTCCCCACATCAATCATACATTCAAACAGATAATAGAAAAAGATCTCTTGGCTTCTTTAAGAATGAATTTTACCAAACTCATGCAGCGTTTAAAGAAAATAGAATGCTTAAAGAACTACAGAACTATGCAAATGATGTTTCAGCAAACATAATTAAATTAAGGTGCAAGTATCATAAAGAAACTCAACAAACTACAGGAGCAATCGGGTGAATCTTGTGATGAAGGCGGGCCCTTTCCTTCTCACAAGATTCCCCAGGGAAAGAGTTAAATTGAAGCGCTCAAAAGAAACCTTTATTCATCTGTCAAAAAGGAATGATACATTACAATGGAGTCTTGCTCCTTTCCGCTCAAAATAATGTTTCTCCTGTAGTCTCTAACTCCCCTTCTAATGATGATGTCTCCTCTTTTTAAAGAGGAGACATCTATTACAGTTACATCAAAGCAAATCTATGTTTATCCAAATCTGTTCTTCTTTCTTAAAACAGGGCCCTTCTATTCTTCCATAGAAAAATATTGTTACAACAGATACAGAAAAAGTACTGGCTTCAGAACAATCTGTGTAACCACTTCCTTGCTTGTCTTCATCTTGTTGCCATTGTTCCCAAAATACTCTTCCAGAATCGCAAATCATGAGTAGTGACGGAATTTGCGTGCCCGCTGACTGTTTCAGCAACGGAGTCGACTGTTTCAGCAACGGCCGATTGTTTCAGCACAGCACGTTCCTTATCATAAATTATCTGCGATCTTTTAGACTTGTGTTAGCAACAATCTACCTTCGATTAATGATGAAATATAAGAGTAATGTGGAATTATATGTAAACATATTAAATATATAGTAAAGAGAAGGATTTCATATACCTTTGGATAAAATGGATGAAAATGATAATGGAACCCTTCTTAAATATAGTTATAAAGGGTAAGGTGGTGTCAATATGTATGGTAAAAATGGTACATTGTGAGGTCCTAACAAGGTTCATCCTCCAGTGGAGTCCTTGGATCTGATCTCGAAACTGATTTAGAGTCGCCAGGTGAATGATTTCAGTCTTGCAGTGTCTGATCGTTGTCCACCATCAACAATCAGATCTGAACTTGATTAGATCTTACTGAGGAAACCAGATGTTCAGTTCATAAACTAGACCGGAGATTGACTGAAGCAACATTCATCTACTTTCGCTAATGCAAAGCAAGAGCGTTTCGAAGGCTACCTGGCTAACTTCAGGCTTCGTCTGTAATTTATAAAGAAAACAACAAAATTTTCTTCCCCAGTATGGTCACCAATATGTTATTTCCTAAATCTACCTCAGGCTGAAGGAAGGCAGAGTCTAGGGTAACATCAAACCACACTCAGTCAGGTAGCTAGCCCTACCAGATCAGGAGAGGGCTCTCTCCGGGTCAATATTAGCAAAGATAATCAATAAGGCTTGAGATGAATTGAAATAAAGGCTGATTTTAGGCTAGGTATATAAGTAAAAGAGTTTGATTTTGATTTTGGGGGTTTTTTTGGAATCAAAGGGAAAGGCAGTTTTGGGTCCGGGGATGAGGCCTAGTTTTTGCAGAGTTCTGAATGGGGCAAGGAAGGAAATTGTTTTGATGCTTTGGATTGAATGAATGGATAGTTCATACTGGTGAGGAGCTGAAGAGGGAAAGAGGCTTTCAAGAATCCTCTTCAAACAGATGAAAACATGGAAAATTAAACAAAACTGAAGGGAGAGCAAAGCAAGCTAATGAATTCCACCTTTATCACTCATTTGTTTAATTTAAGAAGAAAGGAGAAGGGAAGTGATACACATAAACATCAATGAACTTATAGTCACATAGAGAAAAACACCATCAAAACATAGAGCCACATGGATCCCAAAGAGTGCTGCAAACCTTGGTCTATTCCTTTGCCAAAATTGCAGAGATGAAATGTACAATGAAGTGCCAAGCAATCCCAAGTCTCCAACCCTGAAAATGACTGAAGAAATACATGATATAGACAAGCCTAACTCATTACCATGCCTCTAGGTGTTGAGCTCATCATTATAGGAGCTTTTTCAACCATATCTAAACTAAGAACTGGAAAATAGGCAATGAAACAACTTGCCTCTATATGATAGGAAACTGATTCATTCACTTACATTTCACTTTAAACTCTGTTTTGTCTCCTTTGTGCTTTTGGACTGAATGATGAGCTTTCGCACACTAAACCACCATAAATTCTGAGAAAAAATCTTCACTTGCAATGGAGAAAACTCTTAACTTACTTGCACACCACATATTTTAGCACATTTGGAAAATTTGGAGAAATTTATGGTGAAATTGGGCTTGCAGCTCTATGCGCCGCGCCACAAACCCAATGCGTAGCGCCATTTTGCAGGAGGCTTTTGGAGGCCTTCCCGGTGTTAAAATTGGGTGCAGGATAGTTTTTTGGAACGATTATTGAGTCTACTTTCCAACCCAACTGTAATTTTGCAATTTTGAGTTCATTTACCCTGTCAAAAATCAAATATTCCAAGACTGGTCAAAATGTGAAAAATGAGGCTGCCTCAAGGCAGAGTGCTGTTGCAGTCAAATTTTGAAGGTCTTTTTAAACTCAAAATTGAGCTCATGATATCTCATTGGAAATATATTTGTGTATAGGTATCATTGGACTCCTCAAGAAAGTGATTTGGCCAACCAAGCTAGGAGAAAACTTGATTTTCCCAAGGTCATTTCAGAGCTGCATCAATTCTCCTGAGGCAACGGTATTTTTGACATTTCTCTAAAACCATGAAAACTGTGTAAAAATTGAAGGATTTTTTTCTTCCTTGGCCTATTTTGGACAAAAACCTCTCTCATTTTTCCAAAATTCATCTTTTATTGCTCAGAAACATCATTGGATTAAAACCTATCCCGATGTGTGGAACAAGGGATTTGTTGAAATGAAGCGAAACGAAGGGGATAAGGGGCTTATAAATTATTGAGAAAATTCTTGGAAGTAGGGAGGGATATTAGGAAGCATGGGAAAGTGGAATTTCAGAGATTTAGTGAGGGGAAGGGGTCCGAAAGGGAAAAACACAGGCCTAGCCTAGAAAATTGCCAAGTTGTAGCAAGAAACTAGGGTTTGTGCGAAAATGAGGAATTTGGGGGATCTCAGTGATGGGAAGTGTTTAATAAGGTACATTAAGGATAGGGGAAGGTGTGAACACCGTGATACAAGTTTTTCTCGATTATTTGACCGCTGAGAACACTCAAAACCCTAGGAGAGGGAAATGGACCTTACCTAGGCACAACCGAAGCATGAACAAGGTGTAAAATGACCCAGTGGAACTTGAAATGATGATGAAAACCATCATAATGATGGTACACTCATCTGAATGGTGACATGGACTGACATTTGAACAATTTTGAAAGGAGTGAAAGCAAACCCTAGACCTAATACCTAGTGACCAAATTTTACTTGAAGACTCACTGAAATGACAAAATTTGACCTTGACACCTTAAAATTACCTCGTAAGAGCATGTTTGATCACTGGAGGAAGGTTTCAAATTCTGACACTATCAGTGTGATTGAAAACTTATTCTCTTGTTTGCTGTAAATGAATCATTTGACTGATTTTTCATTGGATATCTTTTGGTTCATTGTCGATCTCTTGCAGAATTTTCATCACTGGGACAACTAAAGAAGTGGGAAACATTGTTTCAACACCATACACAAGATAAAAAGGTGGCATATTGATTGATATCTTCATGCTAAATTTTTCCACCCATAGAGAATTTATGAGCTTCTTGTGCCAATTTCTCTCGTTCTCTTGCAACAACTTCTTGATTATATTCAACAATGATTTGTTTGATGATTCAGATAACTTGTTGCCTTGAGGATAGCATGTTGTAGAATTACCAAGTCTTATGTGATATTTATTACAAAATTCAATTATTTTCTTGGACTTAAACGAAACTACTTTTTTAGTAATAATTTTCAGTGGGAAGCCAAAACGAGACAAGATTTTTCTTTCGAAAAACTGAATAATGATAGTATTTATAGCTTGCATCGTTGGAATGGATTCAATCCAATTTTTGAAGTAATCCATGGAAGTGAGTATCCACTTATGCTGAGCTGATGAAGGAGGATGGATCTCACCAATGAAATCAAGACCCCACTGCTGGAAGGGTGCTTGAAATGGGATGGGTTTTAAGGGTAGCAACAAAAGCTTTCTTTTTCCTTGAAAAATCTGACATTCATGACAGTCTTATAAACATATGAAAATAAAATTAGGCAATAGAAGCCAACCCTGAAAATCTTATTTGTTGTAGTCTTCCAGAAAATATGACCACCATAGTCACCTTTATGAAAGTTATTCATCACTTTTTTAGCTTCTCCTTCTACCAAACAATCGAGAAACACTCTGCCCAAATCTTTCCAATACAAAGCATTATTAAATATGCAATACGTAAGAGCCTTCAGCTTGAAAGATATAGCTTTAATACTAGGCAAGCTGGGAGGAGGATTCAAGTGTTGCAAGACATGAAAAATATCAGCGTACCATGACGATGAATAAATATTTCAGATACCTGAGGTAATGAATCAACCTCTTGATCCTCAGATAATGCATCAATAAAATTAATGTCCAAAGCATGGATATTTGAGTCAGACATAAGATTTTCCAAGCCTTGCCCCTTGATCATTTTTGTAGGCTTAATCTCCAAGTCATACCCCAACATAGAGACTATCCATTTTCCATTCCGACCTTTAGGATCATTTTGTGTAAGCACATATTTGACAAAAACGTTTGGGACATATGAAATAACATGAGAGTGAAGAATATAGAATCATAAGTCCTTCAATACTATAACTAGAACCAAGGTCTATTTTTCAATAATATTGTACTTCAAGGTTGCATCTCTAATGGTTCTACTGAAGAAGGCGATGGGCTATTTTGTTTTCTGATTTTTCTTTTGCATAAGGACAACAACTAGAGTATGCTCTGAAGCAATGGAAAAAATGATGAAATCTAGTGTGTAATCTAGACTAATAAGAATAGGAGCATGAGATAAAGAAAATTTAACTTGATTGAAAAAATTCTTTGCCTCCTCAGACCATTTTACCTCACTATATTTCTTTAGCATGTCAGTAATTTTCCTTAAGTGTTCGGCAAGATTGGGAACAAACCTTCTCAGAAAATTTATTTTACCATTGAATGATTGAATCTCATTCTTGATTTTAGGATAGTCCAAGCTCTGAATCTCTTCAATTCTTGAACGATCTATTCATATGCCATCTTTTGATATGATGTGGCCCAAAAAATTTTCTTCCTCCATATAAAACAAGATCTTCTTAGGATTCAAAGATATGCCAAATTTCCTACATCTTTGAAAAATTGTTTTCAAGTGTTTCAAGTGCCACTCATCTATCTTAGAAAAAAACAGTGATATCATCAAGATAGATGAAAAAAAATAAACCCTTTTCATTGGTGAAGGCGATGTACATATCTCCCTAAAATGTTTCTCCTGCATTTTTCAATCCAAAGGGAATTTCGATGCACATGAAAGTACCCCATGGTGTCGTAAAGGCTTCCTTTTCCTGATCATATGGATGGACTAAAATTTTATTATACCTGGAATATCCATCCAAAAATAAAAGTATGGAAGATCCAACTACCCTTTGCAGAATATGATCCATTTTTGGAAGGGGTTAGTTGTCTTTCAGCGACACTTTATTCATATTTATGAAATCTACACACAAGCGAATTTCTTTGGTCTTCTTTCTTACTGGCACTAAATTAAACATCCAATTTGAGAAGTGAATTGGAACTATAATACCAACAGTAAATAAAATGTTTACCTCTTTTTGAATGGATGGCAGAAACTTGGGATTCATTCTCCTCAATTTCTGGAAGAAAGGCTTCTGATCTAGTTTCAAAGGAATAATACGTTGAATTATACTCTTATCATATATTTTCAGATCATAATACTCCCATGAAAAAAATCAAAAAACTGAGACATGAGTGTTGCATATTTACCTTTCATCTCTGGGCTCAAGGATTTTTAAATATTGACCATCTCGGGCTTTTCAGGAGTGCCAAGATTAAGATCTTCCACTCCTACTTCTGTTTGCAGCATAGTCGGTTTACGTGAAACATCGTCTTGGTAAAAAATCTCATCGAAAGGCACAATACCTCTAGGAATGGAGTTGTCTTTCAGCTGAAGTACTTTCATTTCTATTTCATGCAATTCTTGGTCATTTTCATAAAACTGGTCATCCATTTGTGAATTCACAAATTCCTCTTCCGTCTGCAAGAAGTTGCTGATATTTTTTCATCTTGAAAGACCTGCCAATACTGAACATTCTCTAGAATAGTAGGGCGATGCTTGATGTTTATCTCATACTTCCTATTGGGATACAATGGAATTTTAATCATGTTGGGCGAAGTGGCAAGAGAATCAACAATAACATTGTTGTCCCTTGGGATCAATGAAAAAGTATACTCAGTGAAGGTCTTGAGGATATCTAATACTGAATTTCGGTAAGCTCGCATCATAGGATGGTTGGTCTGGTATTACCCTTAGAATTTTTTTTATAACCAATTCAGAGTCGCCATACACAGAAATTTTCTTGGCACCTAACTTCTTGAGAATTTTCAAACCGGCTATCAAAGCCTCATACTTTGCTTCATTGTTTGAACACTCGAATGATAACTTGTAAGAGGACATTAGAACATTAGGAGGAATTTTAAGAGAATTATTTATAAGGTTGTGAATCCATACTCTAATGCTAGCCCCTTCATTACCCAAGGCTCCATTGAAATCCATGGTCCACAAACCACTTTCTTCATCAGGATGCTGCAAATCGGATGACTGAACTTTACTTGTTGCTTGAGAAAGGTCTACTGTACCAAAAATTTATGTTTTATCATTGTTTCATCTCTTTTTTGGGCTGATGTGATTTTTTCCAAACCACTTGGCATCTTTTCTTGATTTTCTGCATTTTCATTTTCTAAAACAAAATTTGAAAACTCTGAAATTTTTGTCTTTTCTTCCATCAAAATTTCTAAAGATGCTGAAAATTTATCATTGAATAATATAAAAGAATATAAATCCATGTGAGCAACATGTATGGGGTGATTATTATGCTTTTATCTACTACTAATCATGTACTTCATTTTAATTTCCCGATATAGTTTTCTAAGTTGGCCAAAGACCGGTATTGTAGCATATGAATATTCAAGCTGCAAGGTACCTCTAAGTTTAGCTCCCCATGACTAGGAGAGAAAAATTCCATATCTGGGAGGGATATAAACCACAAAAAAATCCATTAGGAAATTATTGGTTGGGATTTTCTCTAAATACATCACTAGATCTTTAATAAGGCTAAGAAATTTCACTCTGCCTGAATCAAATAAATAAATGTCATGGTAGGGTCTTGTGATATCTAGGTCTATTTTTTCCATGATGGATTTGGGCATAAGGTTATGAGACACTCCATAATCAAGCATGGCATAATGGAGGATAAAATCATAGATTTTGAGGCTAAGATAAAACGGAGGAACCTCACTATCTTCTAAATCACCATAAAAAACAAGACCAAATAAAATTTTCGGGTGATCATCACTTACATTGACCATATAAGACATCTGATATAGCCTAAGAAAATTGGCCACTTGAAACTTATACTGGTCATTCTTAACTATTTTAGTTAAAGGAATGGAGACTTTCAGTTTTTGAAATTTCATTTTCAAGACTAAAAAGGGCATAATGTTTTTCTACCTCTTTGTATGGTGCATCTTTCTTCTCGAGCTGATCTTTGTGAGGGATATCCCTATTTTGTCCTCCATATTAGACTTGTTTATATTTTTCTGACTGTTGGTAGAATATTCATTTCCTTTTGCAGGGCTAGGAACATCAGGTCCTTTGTCTTTGCTTTGATTTGAAGTAGTCATCTCTTTATGATGAGTATCAGTTTGAGAATTTTGTTTTTTCTAATTGGAGGTTATAGGAACATTCCTATTCCTCAAACCATATTTTCATCTTGAGTAAGGGAATTCTGATATCCTCTTTGGTAATATTTTTTCCATACTAATATCATATCATCATTTGACAAGACATATTTATGATCGTCCAGTGCATTAATTTATGCAGAAAATTAATTTTCTTCAGTGAGGAAAACAGGCTGTTGATTTTCCTCAAATAAATGATTCTAAATTGAAATATCTTCTTCATCTTCTTCATCAGGGCCTTCTGTGTATTTTTTTTGAAATGTAGTGTGAATTTTCTTCTAACTTTGTGGATCCTGACCCCTTTGTTCCCTTTGCTTGATCCTATATTGAGGCTGCTGATTTTGACCCCTAAAATTGGGATTTCTAAAGGAAGGTTCAACTTGTATATCAGCGATGGCCATTTTGTACATCATCTTCTCCATGGTTTTGATCAAGGTTTTGAGCTTGCCCTCAGATGAAGTCGACGTTTCTTCCTTTATAGTCACCCTTTTCTTTGTCTTTATTTTTGACTTTTTGATAATCAGGTTCGCTTCCACACTCATTGCATTTCTCTGCATTTCTCCAAGGATTAATGGATTTCTTTCCCTCAGTCGGAAAGCCATATTAGGATCAAAACCATTAGGGTAATGAAGTAAAGTAAGGCCTGGAGGAGGCTTGAAATTTTCAGGAATAGAATCATAAATTCTATTGAATCTAGCTGTAAAGTCCTGTACATACTCATTAGGATTCCTTTTCAAGGCATTATATTTATCTAGTATTTGTAATGGGTTCTTCTTCTGCTCCAATTTTTCCATAAACAAGTCAATTGGCTACTTTGAATTAGCTACTGAACCAGCTATGAGAGAGCGGAACCATTTTTTAACCTCTCCTGAGAAAATCTATGCTATGATGTGCATATTAGTGTAATCATTTTCAATCTCTTCAAGATATATGAAATCAACCACTTTGACAATGTGTTGATGAGTAGTAACCTCTTATTTTCAATAAAAAAGGGGAAACCTTTGACCATAGTTTTGAGGTAGTGCGGTGAGTTGTTATGGTAATATCAACGGAGAAAATATAGCCATGATTAATGGAGGGGGTTGTAGAGGTGTTGATGGAGTGAAAAATTGTAGAGGTAATGATGGAATGAAAGGAAGAGATGATGATGTAGCTGTGTGAGAAGGTGTAATAACATGTGGTGAGCAAAAGCCTGCTGCTGGTATTGAAAAGAAGATTTATCTGAAGTTACTTGAAAATTATCCACCAAACCTTTAAGTTTGTAAAAATTAGACCAGATTTCACTATCAACCTTGGAATAATAAGATTAAAAAATTAGTAAATAGGTCTCAAAATCAATAGCGTCAAAGACAATTTCTAAAAGAAAAGATTTAGACTTAGACCGAAATAAAGACGTTTCAAATTCAAAATTATAGGATGAATATTCTGAAGCAAATATCATAGGCAAAGATTTTGATTTCACAAGTGGAGGAATATCCATTACAACTTTTTGAAACTTTGTTTTCTTCTTTCTGAAAAGACTCTCAGACAATTTGTGAGGGATTTGGGTTTGGATTTGATCTAGTGTGTCTTTGGGAGCCAGGTTTCCTTGAGATTTTGTACTTTGGCTCAAATTTACTGACTCAACCTTCTTCAAATGTCAGAACTTCTCACCCACAAGTCTAACCTTCAGTGGACTAAAGAAATTTTCCTAGGGAAGATTTTGCAGTCGCTCCCCAACAACGGTGCCAAAAATGTTATCACTCCCACCCCCCCGCTTCCCAAGGCTGAGAAAGGAGATAAATGAAAGTAACCACAAAAAAAACCTTAGGTGAGGTAGCTAGCCCTACCAAAACCAGATAGGGCTCTCTCAATTTCACTTTAACAGTCAGTGCTATGACTGGATGTATAATGATATTAAGCTAGGTATTCAAGTTTAGTAAATTGGGGTTTTGTTTTTTTTGAGTTTTTGCTGGATAGGAATGACAGTTAGGAAATTAGGTCAAGGATTTAGGTCAGATTTCAAAGGTTATATTGTATAGGAAAGGATGAGGCTAGGTAGGTAAGCTTAGGAATATGCTTAATTTTTCATTGTGTATAGGATGAATAAAGAGAAAGTCATAATGAGCATTAAAATGAATTCATTCATTGGAAGAGCAGAGACATGTTCATGTAAATATTATTAAAACATAGCATGGAAGGAATGATTTCTATCTATATACTAATAAGATTAACATACAGAAGCATATATGTGAAAGAAGGATAACATATCACTCAACTTGATAATATTACAGAGAAAAGAAAATTCTCAAAGGCATACCACTGGAGTCTCAACACTATGTCTACAACACTATCTTTGATATCATTCAAAAAGCATGTACAATATCTCCAAAGAAAATAAAAACTATCCAAACCTTCAAATGGCTTGAGTTGGAATACATATAGGAAAATAGGAGTCATGAAACCTCATAGGGTCGAAATCCTATTAAAAAATAATCATAATTACATCACATGAGTCACTTCTTAGAATCTAGGGAAGTTATAAACTATTCCCTAAAATTTAACTAGAGACTAGGTTTGTGTGTCGCCTTCATTAAATTACATGTTTCCTCATCACAAGAGGAAAAAATAAACTCAAATACTCAAATAAAACCTCATAGGATATATTAGCATCGAATTCTGAAGTTTTCCTGGCTTGACAGCTGTCTGAAGGGAATCCAATGCAGAAACGTAGCTCCATTAGCAGAAGCATTGCACCTGTCTGGCAGAAACATCATGCCTATTCAAAGGTGATTTTGACTCACTTAAAAGCATCCAATTGAAATTCTGAAGGTTGGGCTGAGTATCCCTATGTGAATACTTTCCAATTTACCTTCAAAATTGATAAAACACCCACAAGAAGACCTCAAAAACTTGATTTTCCCTATTGAAGTTTGCAACAAGAAATAGTGAAATTGGCACCCAGAAACAACATGACAACACCTACACTAGTGTGGGATTAGGAGGTCCAAGCAGAACCTACACTAGTGTGGGACCAGGAGGTCCAAGTAGCACCTACACTAGTGTGGGACCAGAAGGTCTTAGTAGCACCTACACTAGAGTGGGCTAAATTTGGTGCATGTCAAATTTAATTATCCCTTAATTCAATTGGACAATAAAATGTAATCTTATCTCATAATCACTTGTAATATTTAACTGAGTGTGATAAACTTAGTTATCTCATGAATTTCGAGTTGAGGGTAGTTGGTAAGGCATGCATATTAATTATAGTTGTAACAGAGTTCAAAGTGCAGTTGGTGCATTAGTTTAATGCATGTTGCAATCAATTAACTCAATTAAGTGTGTTAAAGTCAGTTGTGCTAGTTGTAACTATTTGTTGCACTAGTGAGAGATAAAGTGAATTAAATATTATTTAATTCAAAATCAGTGATATAACATGCAACTGATTATTTACTATTATTAGCTGCATGCATGTCAGTTCCAGTGCAGACCCAATTGAGACAAAGGTTAAAGGGAGGTTAATTATCAATTGTGATATTAGCAGACTGCCCAGATGTAGTTAAAACACCACCGAATGCCCATGATACTCAGCGTAGTTGAGGAAGGCTGAAAATCCTAAATAATAGAGATTGAATTCATCAGGGATTGCGTGAGAAGGGCACGCTGAAGACAGGCTGAGAATTGGCTAATTGTTGGCCCAATTTTGTCTGGATCAGTGTGAGACGATAGGCAGATTACAAGAGACTCTTGTGAGGAGAGTTGCATGGTAATTTTTTCATGATTCCTTGTGGAATACACAATATATGATAGAGGGGTTTTGAGCACCAAGCTTTCCCTGGGAAATTATCTGTTTTGTGGTTTGATTGATTCTTCTTTGCTTCATGTGATTGGCGATTGTGTTTAGATTTCCGCAATTGATTTTTAGAAGAAATTCAATATCTAGCTTTAGTACATTGTTAGATCAGATTGAATCCATGATATACATAGTGTTTGTATTATTTATACATGGTATCAGAGTACATGAAATCACAATAGTGGAGGAGGAGCTGAGTTTGTGATTAAATAGAATTCAAATTTGTAGAAGAATTTCTTGGTGCTACAGGTGATTCATGATTGAAATGACTTTCAATGGCTTGAGATTGGAGTATGAACTCGAGGGAAGATCTAACTATATTTATTGGAAAGACAAGATGGAGGCAGTACTGGAGGACATTGGATTTAAGGAATTCATTGACAATGGTGTTCCCAAACTCGTTGTGACAGATGCTACAAATCTTGATGCATGACAGAAGAAAGTTGCAAGGGCGAGGAGGATCTTATTTGAGGGAGTACGAGACCACATTGTCTCAAGTATCCATGGAAAAGCGACTCCATATGAAATGTGGAAGACATTGACAGATCTATTTCAGAGCAGTAGTGACCATAGGAAATTGGCACTGAAGGATAAACTCAGGAAGATCAAAATGGAGAAAAACGACACTATTCCAGTATACTTAACAAAGTTTGTCCAATGTCGGTATGATCTTGGGAGCGTAGGAATTACTATCATGGATGATGATTTGGTTAGCCTAGCTCTTCTAGGCCTTCCCAAGGGTTGGCATAGTTATCAGGACTCTATCAATGGGAGGGAGAAAGTGCCAGATTGGGAACAACTTTGGTCGGATTTGGTGCAAGAAGAATTCAGGCGGAATACTAGAGATGGATCTTCATCTAAGAATGATGATGAAGAATATTATGCTTTGGATTCCAAGGTGAAGAATGGGAAAATAAGGAAATTCCATTCCTAATCAGAGATCGGTGAAGAAGGCAAGGAGCGCAACATGTACAGAGTGAAGTGTTTTCATTGTCACAAGCATGGACATTATGCCGCTTATTATCCACAAAAGAAGAAGAAAAAGAAGGCTTCAGGATCTGCAGATGGTGAGGCTTTGGCCTCAAAATTTGAGTTTTACTTATCGCTAATCGCATGCATGGTGTCAAGTGCGATGGGATCAGGTTGGTACTTGGATAGTGGTGCATCTTTCCACATGACGTGAAACAAATAACTTTTTAGTAGCTTGGAGGAGAAGGACCTCTAGATGCATATCGAAATGGGTGACGATGGAAGGTATAATGCTACTGTGATTGGTATAGTTACTCTCCAGAGATAGTCAGGTAAACCATTTTTATTAAAATATGTAATGCATGTACTAGGCTTGAAGAAAAATTTAGTTTCATTTGCAATGTTGGAGGATATAGGCTATGATGTTGTTTTTAGTGAAGGGAATTTTTTCCTTCAACACAAAGCAATAGGACAAGCCAAGAAGATTGGGATTCATGTGAAGAATCTCTATAGAAGATGTGATTTCTACATAGCTTCTAACTATGGGGAAGTGTGAGAAAGCCATGCAATTGTCCCTTGAGAGGGAGCTTGATTTTCATGCAGGTAAGGAACTTTTGGTTCAAAATAATGAAACTCAAGATGTGGAGCAGCCACATGCGGAGGATCATTGGAGTGGCAGAAACCACTCAAGTAGAGAAATTTTGAGCCAGATGGGCAGAGGGAGTACATGCAGATATACCTCTAGGTGTGAGGTGGGGTGATGTACAAAATTAATCCCAAGAAGAAATTTGGGCAGGGTCCTAGAGATGGTGCGTCTCATTGATCGAACCTGGCTACGAGGAGCCCACAAAGAAGCAGTAACAGGATCAGTTAGATTGATTCAGTCAGATGTTAGGAGGACATAAATCAGAGTGATAGGTGTTAGATACTGGAGTGTAGATCATATTTGGAAGCAATGTAGAGTGCATGGATGCAGATGTCAACAATGTAGAGAATATAGTAGACATGTGCAATAGCTAGCAGCAGTCAGAAGACTTTGATGGAAGATGCAATATACTGATTCAATTATTTGGAGGCTATTCATTTTCGGAAGTGTTTCATGCAAAGGTTGCATATGCGAGAAACCTTAGAGAAGTTTTGTATGCAAGAGTTTCATGTCACATGCAAGGACATTCCTTTCTTGTTGAGAGGGAGTGTTGAAGTTTGCAACAAGAAATCGTGAAATTGGCATCTGGGAACAACATGACAACACCTACACTAGTGTGAGACTAGGAGGTCAAAGAAGCACCTACACTAGTGTGGGACCATAAGGTCATAACAACACCTACATTGGTGTGGGCTAAATTTGGTGCACATCAAATTTAATTATCCCTTAATTAAATTGGACAATAAAATGTAATCTTATCTCATAATCACTTGTAATAGTTAACTAAGTATGATAAACTCAGTTAGCTCATGAATTTCAAGTTGAGGGTAGTTGGTAAGGCATGCAGAGTAATTCTAGTTGTAACAGAGTTCGAAGTGTAGTTGGTGCATTAGTTTAATGCATGTTGTAATTAGTTAACTCAGTTAAGTGAGTTAAATTCAATTGTGCTAATTGTAACTGTTTATCACACTAGTGAGAGATCAAGTGAATTAAATATTATTTAATTCACAATCAGTGATCTAACACGCAACTGATGATTTAATGTTATTCGCTGCATGCATGTCAGTTCTAGTGGAGAACCAGTTGAGACAAAGGTTAAAGGGAAGTTAACTATCAGTTGTGATATTATCAAACTTCCCAGATGTAGTTAAAACACCATAGGATTCCATGATACTCAGCGTAGTTGAGTAAGGATGAAATTCATAAAGAATAGGGATTGCATTCATCAGGGATTGCGCGAGCAAGGCAGGCTAAAGACAGGCTGATAATTGGCTAAGTTTTTGCCCGATTTTGTCTGGATCAGTGTGAGATGATAGGCAGATTGTAGGAGACTCTTGTGAGAAGAGTTGGGGTTTTGAGCAGCAAGATTTCCCCAATATATTATCTGTGTTGTGGTTTGATTGATTCTTATTTTGATTGGTGACTGTGTTTAAATTTCCGCAATTGATTTGTAGAAGCGATTCAGTATCTAGATTTAGTACATTGTTAGATCGGATTGAATCCATGATATAAATATTGTTTGTATAATTTCAACATTCCCAACCTAACTCCAGATGCATCGCGCCTGGTCAAAAAAATTGGCAGAAACATGAAAAAGAGGCAGTTTTTAGCTTTTTTCTCCACAGCCAGGGGGTGTCATGAAAAAAAAAGCCCTGATACGGAATGTGAAAGTGAAATGGAATCCAACCATGTAATCCATTCTTCATTTGAGTGCCCTGAGAGAAAGTTTCACGCAACTGTGCGACGCTTCTGTGGAGACCAAATTTCCATAATTTTCCAAAAACCAACAAAAAAGCCCAAAATGCTCAAAATTTGTCAAAATTTGTTTCATGACACTTGTAGATGATAATATAAATAACCAAGGATGCCTAAGCAAGTAGGTCTAAGTTATCCTCTCCTTGAGCTTCATTTGGGCCTCCTTAAGATTTTTCTCCATTTTCTTTAGCCTGATTTTGGAGATTTTGTTTCTGGCACAATAGTGATTTTCCATATGTCTTTGGAGGTCATTGTTATTTTTGGCTTTCTTCAGAAGCTTATCAAGAGTTCCATTCACCATGTCAAGCCAATATTCTCTAACTTGATTGATTTTAGAAAGAATTAGTTCCTCAAAAGTTTTCCAACCTGATTTAGCAGCTGATTCTCTTATTTTTTGAAGCGCCCTCTTGAGACCTCTTGTCCTTGGTCTCCTTGATTTTGTTTCAACTTATGCATCCTCCAACTGATCATCCACCAATTTTTTTCCTTTTCCTTTATCTGCCTCAATATGCACCTTTGGCTTGTCTTGGAGGAGTAGTTTCACTTTTAACTGAAGATTATCTTGCTGTAGGAAGGTGATTTGATAATTTTCCATTGGGAAAATCTCCCTCAACTCTGCTATCTCTTCATATTTTTCTTTTATTATTTCCTCAACTAATTTATCCTTCACATGCTTTGCCATGTCAACCTCTAGGGGTGCTTTTTCATCATGCTGCTCCAAAGGTGACTCACCATCATGACTAGGTGGCTTCTCTATTGTTTGTCTATGCATAGGTGTAGTTTCAGGTGCAAGTACACCTTTGATGGTCTTAGGAGAAAAACCCATCCTCTTACCCTTCTCATAGGTTTGAGTGATCTCAACCCTATGTGATTTTGAAATCTCTGCATGCTTGCTTGAAGGGCCAAAATCTTTTGGTTGTGTTTATGATGTGCTATGAAAAATAGGTGGACTGGTAGCAGACGTAGATGCTACTTTCTCCATGAAAGATTCCCAAGTCATATTGTTTGTTGAGAGTTGGTGCAAAAAAACTAGTTTGACCAAACCATGGTGGAATAGACTAGGACAATGATTTTTACCTTTACTCTATACCTTTTCCTCCATCTTGACCAAACTTCTGAATAAATAGTTAGACAAATTGAGTCATTTGGTGGCTGTGAAGTCCATTAGTAACCTGATATGGTACTGGTATAGTCTTGAAAATATCCCTTCGCATGTAAAATATTTCATGACTAGCTTCCTTAATGGGGCATACTTATCAAGTAAATGCTTGAAATGGAAAACACGATCAGGTTCATCTCTGCAATGAGGTTTTAGGAACATTAGATAGTTCTCAAGGTCCAATTCCATGCCTTTGAACCAGACTTCTTCTTCATTTGGAATACCTATTGTTGAAGTGATGGCATCTAATGATAGAGTGAATTCAATGCCTACTATGATGGCCTTGTCTTTGCTGAAGTTAGTGGAAAAAAGGTTAGTCAATTGACCATGACAACCTACCTCCATTATTCTCTCACAAAATTTCAAAACTCCATTGTTTTAAAAACATATCTTGGCATAAGGGGAGGCATTGAGTTCTTGCAATGCGGATGGATCAAACCTAGAATGGTGGCATCCCTTGTGCACCTTATTTTCACCCTCCATACTGCTTGTGGACAAGATGAAACCGTCCTAGATGAAATGAGTAGGGACAATGAATTTGGGAAAATAGGGGATATAGATAGGGTGACTTTAGGGGCTGTGATGAGGTGTAAGAAAGCTAAGGAAAATTCAAAAAAATTTTGAGGAGGTAGGGTGATGTGTTAGCTTGAGTTTACAAGTGAAATATTTTGAAATAGGTATGGGGAGGTGGACCAAAATGTGAAAACACAGGGATTTTCTAGTTTTCTTATGGAAATGTAGTGGGAATTTAGGGTTTTGATGGAAACAATAGTAAAGATGACTATGAGTGATAGGGGATGTTAGAGTATGGTTTGTGGAGGATAAGTTAAGGTTTTAGATGGAAGGATAAGGGTTTTTAATGGCTAAAACCAATCAAGAAAGGGAAACACTAAAACATAGTGGAGAAAAACCCTAAGGAGAGATATCACTCATACAATGATGAATTGACTTGAAAAAGGCATAAGAGTGTTTACTTACTGATTTTGGAGGTTTCAGAAGATTTGCACACTTGTTTTGAGGTTTGAGTAGCTGATTTGGAGGCCTAAAACCAAAATCATATCGCCTTTGGAAAAAGTTTAGCGCAGTGGCAGAATCATAGTGCTGCCTCCTAGAAACGTTGTGCTCCTTCCCAGAAACGTCATGCTGCTTCCTAGAAACATCGTGCTGCCTATAGAAGCATAGAAATATGAGTTTGCTTGCAATTTTCTCTGGTTTTCTTCCACCTTTGGCAATGGTAAAGTATTCTGGAGGTGATAGAGGAACTCTAACAAACAAGAGAGTATAAAATGAGTGGAAGAAATCACTTTTTCCCTTTATACCATTATAAAACACCCCTTTTTTTCCTTTAGTGAAATCATGATCTTTTGAGAACAACTTTGCATTTTTTGAAAAATTTAACAATGTAACAAGCTTTGAAAGAAGCCAAATTGTCTTACTTCATTTTCCTACCCATGCTAACTCCATTTTGAAGATAGCTTGTATGATGTAAATGATTCTTTTTTCGCCTCCTTTATGACAGAACTTGGACATTTATGATGGTGAAATAAAAGACACCTAGACACTGACCTAGGTGAAAGCATGGTGATTAACATAAGAATCTAAATGATAATGGAGGACATGACTCATGGAATGAGAATGACCATGAATGGACTGGAGGGAGTATCTTTTTAAGACCTAGACATATCCAGTGAATTTTTTTTATATGAAAAATGAATTGAAAATATAAAATTTTGACCTAGGACCACTACTCAACAAATATGAAAGAGTACATTTGATCACCAAGTATTGGACACTAACACGATGGATATTCCAATGGAAAATTTATCACAATAGATCTATTAAAATGACATGAAATCTATACTATGAAGGGTTTATGTTTAATATTTATTATTATTGATTTTGGTATTTATGTATGAAATAGATAAATGTAGAAAATAGAGAACAATGAAATCAAACACTCACAAACCACAATAAACACCAATATATGTTTTGGGATCCCTGTTCAAGGGAAAAACATATTAGAAGGTGAGTTTTCTATGCTATCTTTTTTCCATTCTAATGGAAATGATGCAAATACCAAGAAGACACTCTCTATTGAATTTCCATGACCTGTGGCCCATGGGATGCTACATAATACACACCACCTATGTTCTTCTATCTCTCTCTCTCTTTCTCTCTATTTGTACTCAGCTACTCTACTCTAAAATGGAATAAAATGCCAAAAATATAATTGAACCCATTTCTCTCCTAGTGGCCCAATTATAACACAACCTAATATATAACTAGGGGTTAGATTTGACCCATTCAATCCTCAACACGAGTTATAGTTCAACCCTTTTAGTATTATTCATAATCCCCATGTGGCTAGCCCATTTTACATGAGTAATAAGATCTTACCTGGCATCCTCTCAAATTATGGTGGTCAAACATGATAGATCAACTTCCGAGAAGCATCAATTTTGCATCTAAACTCCAATTGATCTTTTCATTGGGATTGTTGTGAATCTCTCTAAGTTTGTAATAGAATCAATAGGTACCATTTTTAAGAAACAATTTTTTACCTCCAAATAGGACATTTAAGGCCTCAAAGTGGCCCTGAAATATGTCTGTTAGCCACCTGTAAAATTTGATTATATCAAAAGGTGGATAAATCTGTTTTGAGCCTTCAAGGAACAATTTTCTATAACAAAAACTGTCAGCTCTTGAAGACTCTTGAAGGCCTCCTACCTCTGTCCAAATCTTCACTGTTGTTTACATCCCAAAAGACCCTGAAATCCTGCTGATTTCCAAGGCCAAATACTGCTGCAAACACCATTTTTTCCTTTCCCTTCTTCCCAAATTAACCTCATCTTTCTATCCCCTTTTTCCCACAAAAAACCCTCATTTTCACATTTCTCCCTTTTCCCCTCATCAAAATCCCCTTTTAAGGTTTAAGACTCACTCTTGGCCTTATCGGAACCCTCAAACCTTTGAAAATCATGAGAAAAACCATTAAAAACCCATTTTGTTATATATATTGGGCTTAAGCCCCCTTGGGCCAAGTCCCTAGCCTTTCCGCCCATACACCCTGGCGCCGTGACCATGCGCTGAGCCAGTCGGGCGCCTATCCGGTTTAAATAAATATTTCTTCGCAAACCATTAAAAAACCTTTGATATTTAATTAAACCGTCGAAATTCATTTTATTTAATTTTTCCACCTGTGAAAATTGCGGAGCAATCTTGACCGTCGATTCAATCCATAGATCCGACGGTGTGGATCACGCCTCCTTGTGGACCCCCCAGCCCTGCGCCGTTTTCCCAAAAATGCATGGTTTTTATCGAACCACCCTTCGGCGGAGGGTGGTTTTTGCCCGATGGCCAGCGATTCCATACATCGCTTGACACGCGTCCCTTGTACTCTTTGTGAAACCACCATCCATCGCGCGTTAACGATCAGACAAGGATGCCCAACAATATCGCTGTGGACCATCCGATCTGGGCCCACTGATCCAACGGTGATCGCTCGCCGAAGTTGCTCGATGATTAACAAAGGTGCGCACACGATAGCCGGGCCATCGTACAACGGAAAATCAATCTCCGCCGTTGATCTGATCTGCAGATCGACGGCCCACAATTCATTGCCCGATCTCTCTGTTTGACTTTCCATTGCCCAATCCCAACCGTCGTTCTCTGCGCGATCGACGGATCAGATTCATACTTCTCCTCTGACCGCCTCGTTCAATCTCGACCGTCGATCTCTGCACGATCGACGACTCGGATTTAATCCCTCTTTCACCCATTCCACGATCGCTCCCGATCAATCCTGACCGTTGGATGATGCCATCCAACGGCTCTGATCTCCTCGCATGCCCTCTGATGCAGTTAACCTATATACGCAGGTTTTATAATAGTTTTTGTGTTTTGCAGGGTTTTAAATCATTTTTTCGTTATTTCCAAAGAAGATTCAGAGGCAGAGGTTGACGACTCTCCCGTCTTCGATTCGTCAAAGGAAATCATCCACAAGGTGTAAATGCATGTTTCATCAATGTTTTCTGAGGCATGGATTCCTTATAAACCTTGCGCAGCCTTGCACACTAGCAAAAACACCATGAAAGGGGCACAGTCAAAGAGTATCAGTGCCGAAGACCAAAATGTATCAGAATAGAGGATTAGAGACAGTTTCACGAGAAGTACGGCTAAGATGGTTATCAAAAGCCTAATCCCCGATTTAAAACATAGTTCAAAGAATATTTTAAGGGTTTTATCGACAGGAGTGCTTCCACTGCCGCAATTGAGGCAAATTGATCCCTTTAGTTACTAAAATGCCACCTGTGCCTCAAAGTATTCAATCAGAGGTCGAATTTATTGATCAGGATCATATATTTGTCTCAAACACAGCGAAAGAGTTACTCCTGCGGGAACTTCAACGCAAAGGATGGCTACCGAGTTACTTCGACACCAAAACAGAGGCTAATTGAACCTTCTCCAGCTTCTAAAGGCACCTACAGCCTCACAGAAAATCAAAGGCCGCCGAACAATTAATACTAATCGAGGATCTTATCTCTAAATTGTCGGCAAAACTATTTTAAAGGATTAAAGAATAGTCCAGAAGCATATCTTTTTAATCATGAGGCTTTGAAAGGCGGAAACAGAGTTATGAAGCAGAGTTAGGAATGATTACATCCCCGCCTTATGCCTTGCCTAGTCCTCAAAGGCCAGAGATTGGATTAATTACATAATCAATGATACTTGGCCCCTGGGAAATCCTCCCACCTTCTCATTCTTCTATAAATACTTCTGTAAACAATGAGCAAAGGTTGGTCTCTGGACATCTGAATGCATGTAATAATTATTCTGAAGCTACTGATGCCCTGTTTGCAATTCAAAGATACATAAGCTGATATGAGAAGTTTGAAGTTGTAGAGACCCACCGGGCTTGCTGATTGTAACTGGTTCGAACATCAAATACAAGCTACTGATTTATGGGATCCTAATTTGTGTCAATGGTGATGTGTTCCTCACTATCAATTGTTATTTTTTTTAATGTTTCCACTTTGTTCACTTTCTTTGATAAAGAGCAGCAAACATAGAGCTAGGATTTAATTTCAATAGTACCCTACTCTCACTGAAAGCTTTATTGTCTATGTTTTCTTCATTTGAACGTTATCTTTGAAGAGTACATCAATGCAGGCTGGTTTAAAGGCACTTTCCTGATATAAATTGCTCTTTGTCACTGTTATCTGTGGTTTCCTTATTGAATATGATAAAAGCAGGGTAGTTTAAAGGCACTTACCTGATCTTAAGCTTTTCATTTTTTTTGTAAATGTTCTCTTATTGAAAGTACTTCAAAGCAGGCTAGTTTAAAGGCACTAACCTGATCTCAGAATGATTTTACGTTTCTCTTATTGAATATGCTGAAAGCAGGGTAGTTTAAAGGCACTTACCTGATATTAAGTTGTTCAACTGTCTTTTAATGTTTTTTAACTGAAAGAACTTCAAAGCAGGCTAGTTTAAAGGTATTAACCTGATCTCAGAAAAATATCATGTTTTTTCTTTAAGTACAAGCTGAAGCAATATAGTTTAAAATAACTTATTTGATCTTAGGTTGTTTTACTATATCTTCATTTGTTTTTTCTTCATTTCCTATTTGTTTCATTCCATAAAATCACCTTAAGATATCCTTTGACATAAGTGACTTGCCCCATGGATCCTGCTTGAACCTTGCTGTCCAATTAAAATCCTCCTATGACTCCATAGCCCAATGGGTTAAAACTGTCTTTGCCTTTTCTATCAGCCAAATCATTCCTTCACCTACAGACACCTCCACCCTTCATTTTGAAACTGCCTTCACCTCATCACAGTCCTTCAACAACCAAAAACAAACAAAAAAAAACCCAAGCTCTCCACCCAAAATTTCTAATATCATAATTTCAAATACAGATCACATCTTTAAACTCATTCATAGAGAGAGACCCCTCTCTGATTAAGGAGTGGCCAGACCTTGTAATCCAAAGGCTGGGAAACTGATGTTGTTTCCCGTAATTGGACTCGCTAATATTGCTAATAAATGATAGATTCCCAACATTTGGCACTCCACCTGGGAAAACCGGATCATCTTCTGAATAAGTGTTGTAACCATAGAAAATAAGGGATTTTATCATAAGAACAATTGCGCAGGATATCAGAATCCACCGAGTCACTAGCAACTCAATATCTCAGTGACTTCCACTCGGATCAAACCCTATACTCTGTTGTGTTCTCCATGCACTTGTATTGTGGAGGGCCGAAAAGGGGCCAGAATTTAGATCTCATCCTCTTACTGGGGTGACATATCTGGTGAATGCCCTCCCAGTCAATCTCTGGTTTGAGTTCCCTAGAAAAAATTCATAAAACCTTGAGAGTAAAAAGCAACCTTTTCAAGCACTACCAAAAGCATGGTAATCATGATAAAACTTACTTGAATCAGTGACAAACTAGGCAAACCTTAGGATTCTCCTAAGACTTTATTCAACATTGAAAAATCAGCTGGCTTTGCCATAAGAGTAAACTGTCTTTGTCTCATAACCGTAGCTAAGTTTTGAAACAAAGTTAGGATATTCTTAAAAAACCATACAACTCAAAAATAACGTAGAAAACCTAAAAATATTTCAGATTGGTATCCAATAAACATGGTGGTGGACCATAAGAATTTTTTCCTCTGAAAAGAGCTAAAAACTTCCACTTGGCGACTCCACAATCCTGAAAAAGACCTTAAGACTCCACTGGGAAGAACCCTTATCATTGTAACACCTTTCAAACTCAGTCACGAGGTTGCAGGACTGAGATTTTTCCAAAACAGACTAGTTTACCTCTTAAAGATTGTCATACCTGGTTGAACTTATCTTGTTTATTTTGGGTCTCAAAAACACAGCATAGTGGCTTCTAAAAAGATTCACACTAGAGCCTACCTTGACCCTGATCCACCTGAGATAGTTGATGACCCAGAAAGTATCCTTAGGATGTCTCCTAAGATAAATTTGTCAACCATTTTCAGATCACCCTTGAGAGCCAATTTTGTCCCTGAAAATCTTTCAGCTTGTTGGGAAAAGTACTGAGAGGGGGGGTGAATCAGTATTTAGTGCAGACTGAAAACTTTTTAACCTTTTCTTTCTCTACAACCCATACACTACTTTACTGAATAAAACTCGTGTATACACGCAGATATCCTCCAGACAACTCGGGTATGTCCAGAGATATAATTATTGCATTTAATTCTTAACTTGGATCATTGTATCATTCATTCATCAGATGTATAGTAAGCAGTAAATAGATGCAGTAAGAACATAATAAATCATCACACACATGAACACCAGGATTTAAGGTGGAAACCAAAATTTGGGAGAAAACCACCATTGCCATTGTCTCAGTCTTCAATATTTATTATGTAAAGAAAAATTCTTACAACCATGTACTGGCACAGACTCATACCAGCACGCAGGCACCCTCCTGTAGAAGGCTGCAACCTTCTCTCGTTTACCAGCCTCTCCTAGAAGGGAGCTACAACCCCCTGCTCTCATTTACTAGCCTCTCCTGGAAGGGAGCTACTACCCCCTGCTCTCATTTACCAGCTACTACTGGAAGGGAGCCACTACCCCCTCACTTAAGGCTTGACCCTCAGTACCACTGCAGACCACGTTTCATCAATTTCAAACTAGATCAAACAGCTTCAACACAACCCTTCACTTATCAACAAATATACTTCGCCCAGTGCTTTAAACAGAACAGTGAAACCACTGTAACCAGAATATTAGAGATAACCCAAACTTTAGAATAGATATGCAGAAACACATTCAACCTTGAGCAATCATAAGATCAAATTCCATACACGATTTTATTTAATCAGACCCGCGTATACACGCGCTTTTCATGAAACGAACCCACGTATACATCTGTGCATTTCTCAGAAAACCCCAACTGCCCATACGCGCTTTTATTTCATCAGATCCAGATTTTTCAATTTCTTCATCAGATTTGCGCCAGGTCTTCATCACTTCTTTTCAATCATCCTAGAGATTCATCATTTCTAGATCTAAAGATCTTGAACCTTCATCATCTTCATAGGTGCATCATAGATTCAGATCTATCAATTAAGAACAGAGTTCAACCATGCAGATATACTTCAGAGTGAAGTATTCATTAAAGCCTAGACACTTGCACTCCCTTGCACCATGATTCTCTTCTTCTTATATAGATTTAGTCTTTGTCAATACCATGAGCCAAAACCACACAACTACTAATTGTATTCCTGGACGGGATCAAATAGATATTCCAGCGCTCAATACAATGGGTCAATACCATAGTAACACCCTTGGATTTATAAATTTAGAGCGCAAATATCCATACGCGACTTGGCACGTACTTTTCTGCGTGCATACACTACTTCTCAAAAAACCCGCGTATGCCTTGTGACACATAATATTTATCAATTTCCTTTCTTCTGTTACTTCTGAGCTAATCTGTAGATCTGTTTAACACATAGATACATCAAGGACAACTTCATCAGGCAGGTTCCATCAAAGTCAACACATTGTATCACATTGCCAACAATCTTCCCCTTAACTTCATCAAGTAGTTTGTCATCAAGGAAAACACTCTGCATCATATCGCCAACAATCTTATTTCATCAAGTAGGTTGCCATCAAGGACAACACATGCCAACAATCTCCCCCTTTGGACTTGATGGAAACCATGATGGTGTTTGATCACCATAACAGATAGATACATTGATTATAACCATTATGCAAACACCATGATACTCTCCCCCTATTCAAACACCATGTTACTCTCCCCCTTTGAAATCAAGGGCAAAGGGCGGATCAAAGACAAGACAATGTTTTTCTCCACATGTAAAAAGAATAGCTCTGTAGATCTGATGTGCACTAAAGTTACCATGCTCCCCTTGAGTTCATGCTGAATCTTCAAACATATTATTCAATGAAGTACAGTACTCTATGACCTTTCCTATCACCAAGGACTCATACTTACAACAAAGATCCAACTAAGTGGATTTACATATATGACTCAAGTACCCAACCAAGTGGGTTTACAAATTTGAACAAGTCCTTACATGACTGAATATTACAATTTTACATCATAGGTCTCATCATGACCTTTTCATCAAATTACAAATATGACTTTTTATAGTCAAGACCAAGGAATCTCAAACATGAGATCAGACCACAAAAAATCAAGAGACTGCTAACAATGCATCCTTTCCACATGACCAATGCTCCCCCTTAGCTTGTGCATCCTGAACACTTTCAACAGCAAATAATCAAGGCATCTTTATCAAGAAACATTAGAGAATGAAACAAAATTATGAGCACTGGAGCATCACCAGAGATACCAAACAGTACCGCAGCTGTACTGAAGAATGCTGACCCAGAAAAATTCTATCAGAAACCACCCATACGTGGTTTTCTGTGTATAAACTCACGTCTATACGTGACTGTCTTTCAGGAAACCCGCGTATCCAATTTAATCTTCTGAATTTAAGCAGTTCTAATTTTCTATATAGCTGAGACTACTCCCAGCTTCTGTCTGAGATATTCGAATGCTTCCTTGGGCAGAGGTTTGGTCAGTATATCAACAACTTGTTCTTTGGAGGGAACATACTCCAACTTCACCTTTTGCTCAAGCACTTGTTCACGTAAAAAGTGATACTTGATGGGAATGTGCTTGGTCTTGGAATGCATAACAGGATTCTTTGAGATGATGATGGCACTTGTATTATCACACATGATGGAGATAGGAGGTGAACACTTGATTTGAAAGTCTTGTAAGGTTTGCATCATCCAAAGAAGTTGAGTGCAACATGATGCAAAAATAGACATATTCTGTCACTTAGATGAAGGGCGAGAGTTTTTCTTCTACTAAACTAGAAACTAACCAGTCTCTTTCAGAATGCAAAATCACCACTAGTGCTTCTCGATCATCAATCTTTGCCTAACTGCATCAAAGGCATGAAGAGTAAGACGCCGCATTCTTTATACCATAGTCCAAAGCCCTGAGTTCCTTGTAGATATTTGGAATATTCTTTTCACAGCCTGAAGATGAGACTCTTTTGGATTAGCTTGGAATCGTCCAACAATCCCAACTGCATGCATGATGTCTAGTCTTGTCCCAGTGAGATAAAGTAGACTTCCTATCATAGATCTGTATTCAAGTTGATTCACCGTGGGGGAATCATCATTAGAACTGATATTACATCCATTTATCATTGGTGTACTTACAGGTTTGCATTATTCCATGCCATACTTCTTCATAATTTTGCTAAGGTATTTTGCCCAGGATAAGAATATGCCATCTATAGTTTGATGCACTTGCAAGCTATGAAATAAATGTTATTCCTCAAGTAAAGACATTTCTCAAATCTCTGTCAGAGCAATGTACAAATTCTCCGACTCATAGATTCTTCATTACTTCCAAAAATGATATCATCAACACAAATGAATCACAATCAATAGTTTTTCTATTTTGAATTTTTTGTGTACAAGTTGCTACTCAATGGATTCCTTGAAAAATCTCATGGATGGGAAGATATTGTCAAGACTGGTTGGAGTTTCATGCCCTCGAGCTTGATCAGACCCATAGAATCTTTAAGTCAACAAACAAGATTTTCATCATTTCCCAAAATGAATCCTTCTGGTTGTTCTATATAAACTTCTTCTTCTAGATCACCATTGAGAAATGTAGATTTAACATCCATTTGATAAACTTTGATTTGTTGAAAGCTTGAAAAGGCAAGAAACATTCTTATGGCTTCAAGTCTAGCTACAGGAGAAAAAGTTTCTTCAAAGTCTATACCTTCTTGTTGAGTATACCCCTTGCAAACAAGTCTAGCTTTATTTCTTACAACATCCCCATTCTCATTTAACTTGTTTTTGAATATCCATTTAGTTCCAATGAAATTTTTGTTATGAGGTCTTGATACTAATTCCCAAGTGTGATTCTTTTCAATTTGATCAAGCTCTTCATTCATGGCTTGAACCCAACATTCATCTTTGCTAGCTTGATTGACATTGTGAGGTTCAATAGTAGATAGAAATGCCAGATAGCTAGAAGATCCCACAAGAGTCCTTCTTGTTTGTACACCTGATCCCTTATCTCCCAAAATTTGAGATTCTGGATGATTATTTTGAACATATCTGGATGGAGCCTTTTCAGATAAATCATCTTCAGGTTCTTCATTGGGTTCATTGTCTATATCATCGCTATTTGATGTAGAAGGACATAAGTCACCATCGTCTTCATTTGTTATCTGTTTTTCTTCCTTTGGGGCTGCAGGAGACTCATCAATAACAACATCAATATATTCAACAATCTTCCGAAGTCTTTTATTGTAACATTTATATGCTCTACTCGTAGAGGAGTAACCAAGAAGTATTCCTTCATCTGCTCTAGGTTCAAACTTGCCAAGTTTTTCATCATTATTTTTGATAAATCATTTACTTCCAAAAACTCTAAAATGCTTCACAGATGGAGAATTACCATACCAGAGTTCATATGGAGTTTTGTCACTATTTACACGAACATGTGCCTTGCTGAGAATGTTTACCGCTATATGTGCTGCTTCTCCCCAAAATGTGTCAGGTGTTCCAGAATCATCAAGCATAGCTCTAGCCATTTTTTGAATTGTTCTATTCATTCTTTCTGCTACGCCATTTTTTTGTGGAGTTCCAGCTACAGAAAATTGTCTTTTTATGCCTTGTTGTTCACAAAATTCAAGGAATTCATTTGAAGTATATTCTCCTCCTTGATCAGATCTAAGACATTTGAGTTTTAGATCTACTTCATTTTCAACCAGAGCCTTGAAGATCTGAAATTTCTCAAATGCTTCATCTTTGTGCTTAAGCAACCCAATCCAACACATTCTAGAGAAATCATCAATAAATAAGATATAGTATTGTTCACCACGAGGTGAATTTTTCCTCATAGGTCCACATATGTCAGTATGAATGAGTTCAAGAGGCCTACTTGATGATCCTTCCTTGGCATTAAATTGCACTCTGGTCTGCTTGACGAATTGGCACGATTTGCATATGATACTTTCAGGTAGAGTAATATTGGGAAGACCACAAACAACATTAAGTCTGCTTGATTTGTTGATTTGAGAGAAGCTTAGATGCCCCAACCTTCTATGCCATAGCTAGTTTTCTAAAGATTTACTCAAGTAACATTGTTCTTTGCAGTTCTTCAATACATATAGGTTGCTTGGAGTTCTCTTTCCTTTTATAATTGTTTTACCTGTATCAAGATCACGAACCACACATTCTTTTGAACTAAAGACAACTTCAGTTCCTTGATCACACATTTGACTTACACTTAATAGGTTATGCCTTTATCCATCCACATACATGACATCATTAGCCTTCACCTTTTCTTTTAGAAACACAGACCCTTTTCCTTTAATTACAACAGGAGTATCATTTCCAAAAGTAACTTTCTTTTCCTTTTCTAGTGTACTATATGCACGAAGTTTGGTTTTGTCACCTGTCATGTGTCTTGAGCATCCGCTATCAATGTACCATTGATTTTCTTCACCTTCTGCAAATAACGCTATGCCACAATTTTCAACTTGTAATTCCTTCTTTTTCCATACTTTGGAGCTTGAAGGAAAATGCTCTTTTGGCTGAACTTTCCTCCTGCATTTAGATTCTTCATGGACAAAGTTATTGCAATAAGCACATTCAACTTCATTTAGAAGAGGAGAAAAGTTGTTATAGGTATTCTTCTTTGTTTCAATATCAATCCTTTTCTTTCTTGCTTCTCTTGTCATGATGGTTTTATATGCAACACATTGAACAACTTTATGACAAAAATTGTGACATGAGAAACATTGTCCATTGAAGAAGAAATTTCTGCGATCATGAAATCTTCTACTTGAATTTACCTGTTGATTGGTGTTTCTTTGAGATATATTCCTGTTAGTGTTCTTTGAATTGAGATGATCATGCTTTACCTGTAAAGAATCTTCATTCCCTTGCTGAGTGGTAGAATTTTGTAAACTAGCTGTAGCTGCTTTTAGATAATTTGGTGCTGAAGCCTGAGAAGATTCCCCGGTATATCCAAGACCTGTCTTTACAAGAGGAGAGTGTTGTACCTTGATAATTTCATTTAGGGTTTCAGATCCTTAGAAAAATCTGAGATTCAGAGTCTTTTCTTTCTCAAAATATTTTCTTAGACTTACCACTTCACATTCTAATTTCTCAATGTGTTTATTTGCTTCTTCAAACTGCCTTTTCAGAACCTCTATGGTTATTTTCCTTTCTTCTAAGAGTATTTTACTTTATTCTAAGTGTATTTTGAGTTGATTGTTTTCTTCAAGAAAATCATTGTCCTCTAGAGCATCCATAAAAGTATCATTTTCTTCTCTAGATTCAAATGCCATGAGAATTCTAAGATCTTGTTCACATTCTTCCTCACTATCAGATAACCCATCACTATCTTCATAAGTATAGTAACTTTTTCTAGTGCTAGATCGGTTCTTATTTCTTCTTGCTACTTCTTTTCCTTTTGAAGATATTTATTTATAAGGACACTCAGCAGCATAATGACCAACTCCTCCACAATCAAAACATTTGAAAGGAAGCTTACCTCTGAACCGTCCTGTGCCAAGTTGAAGTTTCTTTACAAAATTTACCTCATCTTCTTCTGAGATATATCCTGATCCTTCTGCTTCTTGCACTTCTTTCCCTTTTGTAGAGGCTCTAAATATGGCTTCTTTGACTTCAAATGGTCCTCCTCTTCTCATTTCATATGCGGTTAGTATGCCATGAAGTTTTACTACAGTAAGATTCTGAAGATCCTGTTTTTCTTCAAGAGCAAAAACTTTTGACTCAAATTTTGCTGTTAGCGATCTTAAAATTTTCTCAACCAAAGTAGATTCGGTTATTGTTTCTCCCAGATTTTTCATATGATTTACAACATCATCAACACGTAAAAAGAAACTGGCAATACTTTCATCACTATGCATCTTCAAATTTTCATATTCAATTCTGAGAGTTTGGAGTTTTGCACTTTTTACCTTTGCATCACCTTCATAACTTAGAATGATTTTGTCCCACATTTCCTTTGTTGTATTTAGCTGCATAACTTTGACAAATTTAGATTCAGTCAGACTTCCCGTTATAGCATTGACTGCCTTTTCATTTGATTCATAATTCTTCTTTTCAGTCGGATCTGTTGGTATTGTAGCTGGATATTGATATCCTTGTTGAACAATGGCCCATACATATGTTCCCATAGACTGAATATAGGATCTCATCCTTGTTTTCCAGAAGATTATATTGCTTCCATTAAAGAGCAGAGGCTTGATAGATGCTATTCCATCTTGATTTCTCATCTTGCTTGATATTCCTTCTAGCGGCTAAGATTTTCCAGAAGGACCTCCTCTGATACCAATTGTTGGGAAAAATAATGAGAGGGGGGGGGGGTGAATCAGTATTTAGTGCAGACTGAAATTTTTTTTAACATTTTCTTTCTCTACAACCATACACTACTTTACTGAATAAAACTCGCGTATACACACGGATATCCTTCAGACAACTCGCGTATGTCCAAAGATATAATTATTGCAATTAATTCTTAACTTGGATCATTGTATCATTCATTCATCAGATGTATAGTAAGCAGTAAATAGATGTAGTAAGAATAGAATAAATCATCACACACATGAACACCAGGATTTAAGGTGGAAACCCAATTTGGGAGAAAACCACCGTTGCTGTCGTCTCAGTCTTCAATATTTATTATGTAAAGAAAACTTATTACAACCATGTACTAGTGCAGAATCATACCAGCACGCAGGCACCCACCTGCAGAAGGCCACAACCTTCTCTCGTTTACCAGCCTCTCCTGGAAGGGAGCTACAACCCCCTGCTCTCGTTTACCAGCCTCTCCTTGAAGGGAGCTACTACCCCCTACTCTCGTTTACCAGCTACTACTGGAAGGGAGCCACTACCCCCTCACTGAAGGCTTGACCCTCAGTACCACTGCAGACCACGTTTCATCAATTTTCAAACTGGATCAAACAACTTCAACACAACCCTTCACTTATCAACAAATATACTTCGCCCAGTGCTTCAAAGAGAACAGTAAAACCATTGTAACCAGAATATCAGAGATAACCCAGACTTCAGAATAGATATGCAGAAACACATTCAACCTTGAGCAATCATAAGATCAAATTCCATACGCGCTTTTATTTAATTAGACCTGCGTATACACGCGCTTTTCATGAAACGAACCCGCGTATACATCTGTGCATTTCTCAGAAAACCCCAACTTCCCATACGCGCTTTTATTTCATCAGATCCAGATTTTTAATTTTCTTCATCAGATTTGTGCCAGGTCTTCATCACTTCTTTTCAGATCATCCTAGAGATTCATCATTTCTAGATCTAAATATATTGAACCTTCATCATCTTCATAGGTGCATCATAGATTCAGATCTATCAATTAATAACAGAGTTCAACCATGCAGATATACTTCAGAGTGAAGTATTCATTAAAGCCCAGACACTTGCCCCCTTTGCACCATGATTCTCTTCTCCTTATATAGATTTAGTCTTTGTCAATACCATGAGCCAAAACCACACAACTACTAATGGTATTCCTGGACGGGATCAAATAGATATTCCATCGCTCAATACAATGGGTCAATACCATGGTAACACCCTTGGATTTATAAATTTAGAGCACAAATATCCATACGTGACTTGGCACGTACTTTTCCGCGTGCATACGCTACTTCTCCTTAACAAACCCACGTATGCCTTGTGACACATCATATTTATCATTTTATTTTCTTCTGTTACTTCTGAGCTAATCTGTAGATATGTTTAACACATAGATACATCAAGGACAACTTCATCAGGCAGGTTCCATCAAAGTCAACACATTGTATCACATTGCCAATGATCTTTCATAAGTTACGTAAGTAGTTTGTCATCGGGGACAGCACTGCATCATATAGCCAACAATCTTGTTTCGTGGACAGTTCCATAAAGACAACACGCCCGCCACCGAGTCTCGCGTCTCAAGTTGACTTAGTAAATCCATTTAGAACTAGGTCTCTTGGTGATTTAGATCAGTTAGATTCTGAGTCTTCACTATCATCCCCGGAAACAAGTGAACATCTTGGTAGCAGAGAGACAACACCTCCTGATTTTCATTTTCTTCACAACTTAGGTGCCCCTCATCCAAGATCAACTCAGCAGTCTATTCCTGGTCCATCCACTTATGCTCACCCTACATCCACTGTTCAAACCACTCCACTTCAGCCCACTGTCCCTCTCGTAAATCCACCTCCACCTCCTGCCATGGCCGCATGGTATGCTCCCCTAGTCCTTCCTATACCACTAGTCAATCTTCCACAGGACTATTAGTCCAAAATTCCATTATATGATGCTAACAATGCTACATCTGCATCACAACATGTGGATAAGATGAATGAATACTTTGACAGAAATGAAATTGATGATGATTCGGTCAAACTTAGGTTATTTGCTCAGAGCTTAGGGGGAGAAGTGAGGAAGTGGTTCAAAGGTTTAACCCCCCATAGTATCCGTGATCTACAAGCCTTCCATCAAACATTCTTAAACAAATGGGAAGTAAAGAAAACCCCTCTCCAATTCCTTTTTGACTATAAAAATTTACATAGGGACACCGGGGAAAGTGTGCAAGCTTATTGCACCAGATTCAATAGTGTGTATAATTTACTTTCCCCAGAACTAAAACCTCCACAAGGCTCAGCTTTAAACAAGTTTCCTGAAGGGTTTGATCCTGAGATGGCCTATCAGCTGAGGGAGAGAGATTTTGCAACTCTTGAAGATATGCAAAAGGGTGCTCTTTCTGTGGAAGTCAACCTAATGGAGAAGAGAGCAAGAATGAAAACTAAAAAGAGAGTGTCCTTTAGAGAGGAAAATGCCCCTTCTACTTCCAACTCAAATATGGAAAGAATGATGGAGGAGATGATGAAGAAAATGAGCATCCTTGAGAGAGCAAAAGCAAGTCAAAACCAAACTGCTCCTCAAAACAAGAACTAGAACCAGAATCAGAATTTTAGAAGGAAGCAACCTCCAAACAAACCTAGGGAAGATGATCAACAAATCACTCCTCCCTTTCATCAAAACTATATAAGTGAGGTTGAGGGAGAAGAGGAGATAATAGAGGAAGATGATATCAACATGTTGGGAGTAGATAATGATGAATTTGAGATTTATTTTGATAGGGAACAAGGTTTTCATACCCCTTATGATGACAACAAAGATGATAATGCAAGTTATTGTCAGGGCAGGGAAAATGTCATCATAGAACCTCAAAAAGAATATGACCTTAGAAGAAAAACCAGTCAACAAACTCCCAACACCAAAACCTCTGACAAATCTTCACAAAATAGCACTACAATCAAGCCTGAAATTGTCAAACAAAAGGATAAAACAGTAGCTGTGAATTCTGATCGAGATAGAGAGAAAGGCACTCAAAACAAAAAAAAGCAGAGTGCAGAAATTAGTAGTACTACCACTTCAGCTAGTACTCCTGTTAAAACCATTTTGTCAAAAATGAGTAGAACAAATCAACAAGCTGATGTTGCTGATAGACTGGGAGCTAGTAAGGCTGAGACAAGTTTATAAAAGAACCAGATTCTTTTCATCTTAGAGCTGGAAATTTCAAAGATCAGAATCTCTGTTCCCTTGAATGATTTAGCTGCCCAAAACGTATATAGGACCCAAATTTTGAAGGCTTTAAATATTGAGGATAATAATGACTCAGTCAATCTTAATGATGACCAGCTAGAGCTTATTTTTGGTCTTAAGATTGAAGGTATATATCAAGAGGGACCTGTACCTCCCTTCTATGTGAGTTTCAATGTTCATGACAAGATCCTGCATAATGCTATGCATGACTCTGGAGCCTCGCACAACCTTATGCCAAAGGTGATTATGGAAAGGCTAGGATTAGAAATAACCAGACCTTACAAGGATTTATATTCTTTTGATTCAAATAGAGTAAAGTGCCTTGGCCTAATCAAAGACCTTTGTGTGACTTTGACCCAAATCCCAGCCAAGTGCATGGTAATGGATGTTGTGGTGGCTGATGTCCCTCCTAAGTATGGCATGTTGTTTTCAAGATCATGGGGTGCCAAACTGCAAGGTACCATACAGATGGACGAGACATATGCCACTATTCCTATTTTTAGCCAGCTCAGAATACTGTACAGAGAGTCACACATGAAATTCATGGTCAGTAGCCCCGAAAGGCCTGAAAATTCTCCCATTTATTCTGTCCATATTGACCTGGATTCGTTTATCTTTTACAATAATGAATCCACAAAACAGTCAGAGCCAGAACATAGTGACTCAGATAAACAGGTAGAGACCCCAAATCTAGAAATAAATGTAGTTCTAGATATGGAAGAAAACGAGAGAGGAATTTTGGAACAGTGCGTTGAAACAACGAACCAGAGTGAATGAAGCCAAGATGGCACACGACAGACTGCCCCTCATGCTGAGCTCCATGACAAACCTGAGAAGGTGAAACAAATACAACTAGGTGCCGATATTTCACAACAACCCTTGAGCACGTTGGTTGGAGGGGACAATAAACAAGACAAAACCGAAAATAGTCCTTTGTGGAGTATGTATTTTGATGGGTCATGCACTAAACACAATGTTGGTGCAGGTGTCTAGATTACCAACACTGAAAACAACCACATAGAAAACATTTCCTGCAAATTAAACTTTCAGTGTTCCAATAACATAGCAGAATATGAATCCCTTCTCTTAGGCTTACATCTGTTAAAAAAGTTAGGAGCCACAAGAATTAATGTATATGGGGATTCAGAACTAGTCATCAAGCAAGTCAATGGGGAATATAATGTAAATCATCCTAGACTTAGAGCTTATTGAAACGATGTCATGGAACTTTTAAAAACTTTTGAGGAGTCCAAATTAATTTTTGTTCCAAGAAAAAGAAATATTTCCGCACACAATTTAGCTTTTGCGGCTAGAACATGCTTAACGCCAGTTGGAACCAAAGACTGTACAACTCAAATTAAGTTTAGACCAGCGGTGCCAGATAATGAAAAATATTGGTAGGTCTTCGAGGGTGACAAATAGATAGAGGATTTTCTGCTGGGCAGGAACGAATTTGAGTCATCTGATTCAGATTCTAAATCTGATGAAAATCGCCTAAACAAAAAGTCCCCTGAAAAGGAAAAACCATCTGGTCTCGTAGAAATCAACATGTTAAATAAAGGATTTGACACTCATACTGAATAATGCAAGGACACAGAAAACGAAGACATTGAGGTATTATCGTCAAAAGACAAGAGCATACCTAGGGGACTAGCACCGTTAGAAGACCTCTTTGATTTTAACGATGTAGCAAAGAAACCCACCATAGAATACATAGGGTCTGAGGTCGAGGAATGCAACATAGGCACCAAGGATCAGCCTAAAATGATTAAATTAGCTAAGTCCTTGCCACCAGACATGAAAAGAAAATACGTTGATCTATTTAAATAGTTTGTCGATGTGTTCGCCTGGAGCTATGAAGAATTGAAAGCCTACGATACAGAAATCATCCAGCACAAGATTCCTTTGAAAGAAAACCAAAAACCCTTTAAGCAAAAACTGCGTAGGATTAATCCAATACAACTGCCTCTAGTATAAAAGGAAATCAAGAAAATGTATGAGGCAGGAATCATTGTGCCTGTGAGGTTTTCAGATTGCCTTGTAGCTGTGAGGAAAAAGACAAGATAAATCAGATTATGCATTGACTTCAGAAACCTTAACCAAGCCTCCCTAAAAGACAATTACCCTTTACCCAAAATGGAACATATCCTACAAAGGGTAGTTGGTTCAAAGAGGATCTCTCTGTTAGATGGTTTTTCATGGTATAACTAGGTTTTAGTACTCCCAGAAGACCAACTCAAGACAAATTTCACCACTCCTTGGGGCACTTTCATGTATGTGAAAATGCCTTTTGGATTAATGAATGCTGGGGCCACTTTCCAAAGGGCCATGGACATTGCATTTTTAGAGGAGATAGGGCACTTCATTGCAATTTACCTTGATTACATAACAGTTTATTCCAAATCCGATGAAGAGCATCTAAAACATTTAAGAAAGGTCCTTGAAAAGTGTAGAATGTTCGGGTTATCTTTAAATCCAAAAAAGACAGTGTTTGGCCTTCAGGAAGGTAAACTCCTTGGCCATATCATATCAAAAGAAGGGATTAAAATAGATCCAAATAGAGTTGAGGGAATACTATAGATTAGCCAACCAAGGAACATAAAATAATTGCAGTCCTTTATCAGAAAAATTAACTTCTTGAGGAGGTTTATTCCGAACTTAGCATAGCTCCTTAGAAACATGACTAATATGCTCAAGAAAGAAGTAGGAGTGAAGTGGACTGTAGAAACCAAAAAATCCTTCGAATTGGTAAAACATGCACTCACCCAGGCACCAGTCCTAACCAGCCCAGACTTTTCTAAAGAGTTCCTTATTTTCTCCTTTGCCTCAGAGCATACTGTGGCTGCAGTCTTGTTGCAGAAAAACCCAGAGGGACAGGAACATCCCATTGCTTTTTTTAGCAAGGCTTTAAGGGATGCACCCTTGAAATATAACATAATGGAAAAACAGGCCTATGCTTTGGTAAAGGCCTTAAAAGACTTCAGGGTGTATATTCTACATTCCCACATCATTGCCTATGTACCTAATATAGTGGTAAAAGACATCTTGTCACAAGACCCAGATGGAAAGAGAGGTGAATGGATTGCTGCTATATTAGAGTATGATTTGGAAATCAGACCAACCAAACTTATTAAAGGTCAGGGCTTAGCTCAACTAATGGTTGAATCTAATCTACAAGCCCTTGACATTAACATGGTAGATTCCTTGGATGAACAAGAAGAATTACCTGCTCCCACTGTCGAAGAGCAGTTTCAAAATTCACCTTGGTACAATGATATCTTGTATGTGCTTGCAAATCTTAATGCTCCTCCTGATTTATCAAAAACAAAGGCAAGGTTTTTAAAATTAAAAACTAGGAACTATTACATTTTAAAAGAATGTTTATTTTGGAAAAATGCTGATGGTTTGTTGCTTAAATGTTTTCCTAAAGTTGATGCAGAGAGGATCAAACATGAATTCCATGAAGGAGAGTGTGGAGGCCATATTTACTGGAAAACCACAGCCAATAAAATCCTTAGAGATGGCTATTACTGGCCCACCCTTTTTCAGGATGTCCATAAAATGATAGTTTCCTGTCATAAATGCCAAATTTTTGAAGGCAAAAGAAAACTTCTTCCTTTACCATTACAACCTATCATTGTTGAACCTCCTTTTCAACAGTGGGGCCTAGATTTTATAGGGGAAATCCATCCTGCTTCATCTGCCCAACACAAGTGAATTCTCACAGCCACTGACTACTTCACAAAATGGATTGAAGCCATCCCTTCTAGGAATGCCACAGATTCTGTCATTATAAAATTCCTCGAAGACCATATCTTGTTTAGAATTGGATGCCCTAGGAAGATTATTACTGATAATGCTGCTGCTTTTTGTTCTAAAAAGATGATTGAGTTTTGTCACAGGTATCAGATTACACTTGGTCATTCTACTGCTTACTACCCTCAAGGTAATGGGCTAGCAGAATCATCAAATAAAAGTTTGGTGACCATCATCAAGAAGCTGCTTGAAGAGAAAAAAAAATCATGGCATAACAAGTTGGTGCATGCTCTGTGGGTAGACAGATTGACCACAAAAAAGTCCATTGGAATGTCCCCTTACCAGCTTGTTTATAGAGCAGATGCGATGTTTCCCACCAGTTTAGGTGTACCATTAATAAAATTAATCCAAGAAATACATTCATAAGAGGACATCATGATTAGGAGGATTAGTTAGACAATACATCTTAGATGGAAGCTAAAGGAAGAAGGGTTCTGATAGGGCCCTGGAAAGGAATGTAGAAAACATAAAAGTTGTTCCCGAGCAAAAACAAAAACATGTTTCAACATTGGAGATAAGGTGCTCAAATGGGATTCCAAAAAACTTGCTAGGAGCAAACATAGTAAATAAGATAGACATGGCAGGGTCTTGTCATCAACCCGTTGGTCATGCCTTTCTCTGAAGTTAGATAGCACTGAGATACGGCTGCAGGGGTCCTGTCAATGGCAGGGTCCTTAAGCATTACTACTGCTGAGTTCGATTTTAAAGCTTTCATTTCCATTATAAATACCATTTTCTTTTTTCAGTCTCATAAAAGAAAAATTACAAAAACAATGAAAACAAAGAAAAGAGGGCAGATTGTGAAAACAAGAAAGGTACAACCCCATACCAAAAAAGAGAAAGAAATTATGAAAGTGTGCAAGCTTAAATGCCACTCCTGCAAAACACACTTCTAGTTAGTCAAACTGCCTAATCTTGACTAATTAGTTTTAAATTTTCTGCTGATAGGGTAGTGAATTTGATTTGCCAAACTGTTTAATCTTGGCTTATCAATAGTTAGATTAGGATAGAAATCAAAGGTTCAAACATGAACAAAACCTGAACCTAAGTTTCCAAAAGAGATGACTCAAATTTTTTTTATTTTCTGAGTCAAAAAGATGTAAAAATCTGGTTCTAATCAGCTCAAAATATGAACCAGAGAAAAAGGAAAGACAGCTCAATAAGAGTCAAATCAAAGCTATAGAAAAGAGGAAGGAAATGTTTTCAACTTTCAGATCTTAAGCCTTCCATTTTGATTTAATTTTTCTGCAAAATAAATGTCTATGGGAAACTTGTCTTTATGCCATAGACCAACATCAAGTTAGACTGTTCAATCCTGACTTGAGTGCTTTTAAATTTCTGTTGTAGAATTTAGAGAATAAAAATCTGTTGGACAGTTTAATCCCAACGGATGGTAGGTTAGGTAGAGAATCATCTGAACTCAACTGTTAAATCTGAGTTCAGGGAGAAATAAGGAGTAGAAATAAATTAGATTTCCTGCTTTCAAAAGAATAAAATGTTGTGAATAGATTTTTCCAATCCAAGTGCACTCTAATGAAGAAAAAATGTTAGATATGTAGGATTGGGTAGGTAGAAAGTTGTATTGATGACAATCCATTGTTTTCATGGTTGCTAATATGTTTTCAGAATATCATCCCAGCAAAGGAAGAGCAGCCCAATGGATCAGGCAACAAGTCAGCCTCCCAGAGAAAGTACAATGGATGAGACAACTAATCAGCCTCCAAGAAGGCACCATCCCCAATGGAATGCAAGTCTGAAGTTCTTGATGCCTTCAAGAAGGCAACATCCCCAAGTGTAGCCACTGTTAGCCACCTGTAAAATTTGATTATATCAAAAGGTGGCTAAATCTGTTTTGAGCCTTCAAGAAACAATTTTCTATAACAAAAAATGTCGGCTCTTGAAGACTCTTGAAGGCCTCCTACCTCTGTCCAAATCTACACTGCTGTTTACATCTTAAAAGACCCTGAAATCCTGCTGATTTCCAAGGCCAAATACTGCTGCAAACACCATTTTCTCCTTTCCCTTCTTCCCAAATTAACCTCATCTTTCTATCCCCCTTTTCCCACAAAAATCCCTCATTTTCACATTTCTCCCTTTTCCCCTCATCAAAATCCCCTTTTAAGGTTTAAGACTCACTATTGGCCTTATCAGAACCCACAAACCTTTGAAAATCATGAGAAAAACCATTAAAAACCCATTTTGTTATATATATGGGCTTAAGCCCCCTTGGGCCAAGTCCCTAGCCTTTCCGCCCATACACCCTGGTGCCGTGACCGCGCGTTGAGCCAGTTGGGCACCTATCTGGTTTAAATAAATATTCTTCGCAAACCATTAAAAAACCTTTGATATTTAATTAAACCGTCGAAATTCATTTTATTTAATTTTTCCGCCTATGCAAATTGTGGAGCGATCTCGACCGTCGATTCAATCCATAGATCCGACGGTGCGGATCACGCCTCCCTGTGGACCCCCCAGCCCTGCGCCATTTTCCGAAAACCGCGTGGTTTTTATCGCACCACCCTTCGGCGGAGGGCGGTTTTTGCCCGATGGCCAGCGATTCCATACATCGCTTGACACACCTCCCTTGTACTCTTTGCAAAACCACCGTCCATCGCGCGTTAACGATCAGACCAGGATGCCCAACGATATCGCTGTGGACCGTCCGATCTAGGCCCACTGATCCAATGGTGATCGCTCACCGAAGTTTCTCGATGATTAACGAAGGTGTGCGCACGATAGCCGGGCCATCGTACAATGGCAAATCAATCTCCGCCATTGATCTGATCTACAGATCGATGACCCACAATTCATCACCCGAACTCTCCGTTTGACTTTCCATTGCCCAATCCCGACCTCGATCTCTGTGCGATCGACGGCTTAGATTCATCCTTCTCCTCTGACTGCCTCGTTCAATCTCGACCGTCGATCTCTGCACGATCGACGACTCAGATTTAATCCTTCTTTCACCCGTTCCACGATCGCTCCTGATCAATCCTAACCGTTGGATGATGCCATCCAACGGCTCCGATCTCCTCGCACGCCCTCCGATGCAGTTAATCTATATACACAGGTTTTATAATAGTTTTCATGTTTTGCAGGTTTTTAAATCATTTTTTCATTATTTCTAAAGAAGATTCAGAGGCGGAGGGTGACGACTCACCCGTCTTCGATTCGTCAAAGGAAATCATCCACAAGGTGGAATTGCATGTTTCATCAATGTTTTCTCAGGCATGGATGCCTTATAAAACCTACGCAGCCCTGCACACCAGCAAAAACACCATGAAAGGGGCATAGTCAAAGAGTATCAGTGCCAAAGACCAAAATGTATCAGAACAGAGGATTAGAGACAGTTTCACGGGAATTACGGCTAAGACGGTTATCAAAAGCCTAATCCCCGATTTAAAACACAGTTTAAAGAATATTTTAAGGGTTTTATTGACAGGAGCACTTCCACTGCCGCAATTGAGGCAAATTGATCCCTCTAGTTACTGAAATGCCACCTGTGCCTCAAAGTATTCAATCAGAGGCCGAATTTATTGATCAGGATCAAATATTTGTCTCAAACGCAGCTAAAGAGTTACTCCTGTGGGGACTTCAATGAAAAGGATGGCTACCGAGTTACTTCAACGCCAAAACAGAGGCTAATTGAACCTTCTCTAGCTTCTAAAGGCACCTACAGCCTCACAGAAAATAAAAGGCCACCGAACAATTAATACTAATTGAGGATCTTATCTCTAAATTGTCGGCAAAATATTTTAAAGGATTAAAGAATGGTCTAGAAGCAGATATTTTTAATCATTAGGCTTCGAAAGGCGGAAATAGAGTTATGAAGCAGATTTAGGAATGATTACATCCCCGCCTTATGCCTTACCTGGTCCTCAAAGGCCAGAGATTGGATTAATTACATAATCAATGATACTTGGCCCCTGGGAAATCCTCCCACCTTCTCATTCTTCTATAAATACTTCTGTAAACAATGAGAAAAGGTTGGTCTCTAGACATATGAATGCATGTAATAATTATTCTGAAGCTACTGATGCCCTGTTTGCAATTCAAAGATACATAAGCTGATATGAGAAGTTTGAAGTTGTAGAGACCCACAGGGCTTGCTGATTGTAACTGGTTCGAACATCAAATACAAGCTACTGATTTATGGGATCCTGATTTGTGTCAATGGTGATGTGTTCCTCACTGTCAATTGTTATTTTGTTTAATGTTTCCACTTTGTTCACTTTCTTTGATAAAGAGCAGCAAACATAGAGCTAGGATTTACTTTCAATAGTACCCTACTCTCATTGAAAGCTTTATTGTCTATGTTTTCTTCATTTGAACATTATCTTTGAAGAGTACATCAATGCAGGCTGGTTTAAAGGCACTTGCCTGATCTAAATTCCTCTTTGTCACTGTTATTTGTGGTTTCCTTATTGAATATGCTAAAAGCGGGGTAGTTTAAAGGCACTTACCTGATCTTAAGATTTTCAAATGTTTTGTAAATGTTCTCTTACAGGCGAGAACACGAGCTGAGTTTAAGCATAACCACAGTCTGAGAATGCCTTTTCATTTCTCTTATTGAATATACTCAAAAAGGTAGTTAAAAACCCTTACGATCATGGTACATTCCCGCCTCTTTTAATGTTTTTTAAACTGAAGAACTTCCGACGATAGTTTCAAAGTGTTCTTTGATCTCGAAAACTCTCATGTTTTCTTTAAATACGGTGAAAGAAATATAATTTTAAAAAGAACATTTGATCTTGGGATGTTTTACTATGTCTTCATTTGTTTTGTTCCTCATTTCCTCTTGTTTCATTCCATAAATCACTAAAATGTCATGACATAAGTGACTTGCCCCATGGATTCTGGCTTGAACTTGCTGTCCAATTAAAATCTTCCTATGACTCCATAGCCCAATGGGTTAAAACTGTCTTTTGTCTTTCTGTCAACCAAATCATTCGTTCACCTGCAAACACCTTCACCCTTCATTTTGAAACTGCCTTCACCTTCATCATGTCCTTGCCCAACCAAAACAAAAAAAACAAAACCCAAGCTCTTCATAACTAGCCTAATATCATAATTTTAGCTATTAAAGATCACATCTTTAAACTCATTCATAGAGAGATCCCTCTCTGGATTGAGGAGGGCTAGATCCTAGAATCCCAAAGTTGGTTGAAACGATGTTGCTTCTGTAATTGGACTCTACCAATATTTCTAATAAATTACAGATTCCTAACAATGTCTAACCCCATTTCTCCAAACTGGGTCCCACCCCAAAACTACTCCTGTAACCAAATTTCTCTATTTTCTTTGCATGTCTAGTCATTGGCTTCCTTGGTTGAAATATGAAACTAGCATCATCACCTGCAAAATCTAGTTTTTTAGTAGTCTTACCTTTCTTCAGATTTCTTCCTCCATCTTCAATGTCTTCATATTGCACAATGGGTGACTCTTCAATGTCAATTTCATGCAAGATATCCTCCAAATTTCCTTTAGCCAATGTCTAGCTCCTAGTGACTCTCTTGTTGCCTTGTTTGCTGACTGTCTGCTTCTATTTTGCAGGTGTTGTTTGAGGTGTGTCAGTCTCCTGCAAAGGTTCTGCTTCCATGTTCATTGGTCCTGGAGGAGATGATCTATCTTCTTCTTCAACTTCCTCTGCCACATATGGTGATGAAGTATTTCTATATTTATAGGCTTTCTTAGGAGTAACCACATAAATTTAATAACCACTCATGAACAAAAGGAAGTCCAATCTCTGTCTAACTTCCCCAATTCCTCTAACACTAATAGCTTAATTAGACCATGATGAAAAAGAGAAGTTTCATTGCCCTCTGTCGTGATTTGAACCTTATTTGACATTTTCCCTAGACTTCTGTATAAATAAAAAGGCAAGTCAAGTGATCTCTTACCTACAAAATGCAGAATAATTCTGAGATGATAGGAGTAGACCACGTGAAACCTTCCTTCACAGGTAAAGTACTTTTGAATGACCATCAACATTTTTTCATAATTATCCTTCATGAAGCTCCTAGGGATATCATTTGTCAAATCAATTTCACTGTGTTCTTTCTTTATGAACTCTTTGCAATCCTACATTCTGAATTTGATACCTTTAAACCAATGTTCACCTCCTATAGGGATTCATGTAGTTGATGAGATGCTCTCTAGTGTCATTGTAAGGTTCAGAATTCTAACCTTTGAAGCTATTCATGCGAAGCTGGTAGCGAAATCCTTTGAAACATATGAATGAAACCCTTTCAACCTCTGACAGAGCTACAAGCAGCCATTTCTTCTGAAAACCTCCATGGCAGTAGGGTCTTCATTGAGTAAATTCATATCCATAGGCTCATACCTGTGACAATGGCCACCCTTATTTTTTTTCTTCTTGTAGCCATGGATACTTTATAGTCTTCACTGCTTCACTTGCTGATGACACTTGAAAAGTTCAAATCTGCCAGCAATATACTTGGCTTGATGAAGCAAATCTCCAGAGATTTAATCACATGCAAATATAAAGTGTAATATGACAAAAGGATAATTGAGGTAAGGTTTAATGGTTTAACTCACAACTCAAGCTTCAATAATGACACATACAAGCCAAAAAAGGTAATGATGACATCAAAACACAGGTATGTACATTTTAAATTATCATAACAACCTTGAATGACCTCTACCCTTACTGCACTAATGAGTAAATGACACCTCATACAATTCTGACAAGTCGGGTTAAAAAAAATATTTTCGTAGCGAAATTAGTTAAGCCTCTGATAGATTCGCTACGAAACTATTAGGAAGTTTTGTAGTGAAAACTGTTGTTTTTCTGTGTAAAACGCTATGGAAATTTGAAAAAATGGCAAATGCACCCTTTTGAATTTGAAGGCGTGGGTGTGAAAACAAAAAGTCATGGAGTGTAGTTGACTGACATGACATGACTCACGGTGGTTTTTTTGACATATGATAAACATTATTTGGTAAATTCTTCATCAAAGAATTGACCCAACATGACATAACATGAAACTTATGGTGACCTTATCAGAACAAATTGTGAAAATTTTGAGTGTGATAACACAATGGTTGACTTAACATTTTTTTTTTAAATGTGTGCCCTGAACCAATTTGAGTAATGTCCTGTTGAAAGGAAAATGTGATGATGCAACTCCGTATAAGATGGGAGCCAAGAGACAATTTTATTTTTTATTTTTTATTTTTTATTTCAACTCCAATAGTAGATGAGAATTTTTCACCCCAAACAGTTACAATAAGGTCAAATTGTGTATTTTGGTGTGATGGCGTGGTAGCATGATAATCCCACGACCATAACCCTCACACACATATAAATTCCCAGATGATAAAGCCAAAGGATGAGGCCCTTTGTTACAAAAATTTGGAATTTTTGGCATGATAACAAAATTTGGCATTTTTGACATTTATAAAAATTTAGGTGTGATAACAAAACCGATGCTTGACAGTTCAATTTTTTTCTTGGCATTTTGTTTTAGTAGTTTAAAATTTAGTGCTACATCCCATGAATCTGAAGTAGATACTAGTGAAGCTCAAGAAGAAAATATCAACGAAGCTCAAAGAGCACAATTTAAATTGTTTTGACTCTTAATGTGTGATAATGTAAAATATATAACAAAAGAAAAGAAGCATATATAAAGAGGTACCTCAAATTACAATTGTTGATTTTGGAACTAATTATGATAAAATTAACAACATAAGAAAGAGAGAGAGCTGGATAAATGATAAGGGAATATAGTTAAAACATTGTAAATTAGAAATGTATGAAGCATACAAAGAACAAAGGGATAAAAGAAAAGGTTGTAGGATAAAAAGTTGTTTTAAAGAAAAGTGAAGAGGATTAGAAACAAAGAAGGTACAATAAAGAGAATATTAAGTAAGCCAGTAAGAACAAATATTGACATCTTTTATCAGGGGATTCGAGTCTCTTTCATGTAGGTGCCTAAATAATCACTAGGTTGGTTCCTGTGTGGATTTGGTGCTTCCAATAAAACAAAAAGAGAGGTTGGAGCCTCCTATAGGTTGGTGCCTATGTAAAATGATGTAAAAATAAGTTAGTACTTGCATTTTGTAATATCCCAAAAGGGAGAATGCAGTAATACAAAAACACAATAGATGAACATCAACAAAGTAAACAATTAATATAAATACAACATCAAAGTATACAGAATAGCTGAGCCATTTTATTAATATGGAGGTGGGAAAAACATTACAACAATGCTCAAAATATGAGACACTCAAGCCAAAGAGATGGCCTAGAATGACCCTGAAATGATCCCACAAGAGGGACTTAGTAACTGATGGTCTGCAGTAGAAGGAAAAATGCGTTGTACCTGCTGCAATTGCTAAGACTACAACTTCCGAAAAAATATAAAGTTAGATCTAGGAAGTTTGGGAGCACCGATGATGTTGAAACTTTAGATCCGGGCTCTATGATGGATACCCAAGATAACCCAGAAATTATTTTCTAGATCTATCAATCTCAGAAAATCGCCCTCTTAGGGCTTGCACATATGACTACTGGGTATGCAGAGATGAAGCATAATATGATGAAATATGGCTACAATATTATGTACAATCATATCTATGCAAGAAGGTTTGATCCCTTCACTAGATCCTTGGGCTAAAAGCTCAAGATCTAGCTCCTCTAACCTTCTCCACTAATTGCAGTTGCTGCTACACAACTGCTTGACAAAAAATGCACTCTCAAGGAGGGAGGCTCTCTAGCCTACTGCTAAAAAAGTCAAATCCACTCAATGATGGTGGAAACAGTGAATGCAAAGTGAGGAGATGGTCCCTCACATGATTTTCAGCTGAAATACTGGAAAATTCCTTCCTCCTTCGCATCTACAGGACTGGACTGTGTAATCCTTGAGGGGACTGCTATTGCATGGAGGTAAAATACAATGGCTTGAATTCCGGATAGTGACCATAATCCTCCAACAGAAGCCAACACTGTAAGGCCTCTTGTTTCCATCCTCTATCATCATCATTCAATGTATGGGGAGAAATCAACCCATAATCTCCTAATAGTAACTAAAGCAACAAGGATTCTTGTTGCCTCCTTACATCGTTTTGATGCAAGTCATGGAGCAACAACATATGAATGGACATGTGGACTGTCTCATCATAACAATAAAAATAAGCTTAGTTATGCCAAATCATGTGAGAGTTATGCTTTTTCCCAAACCCAATTACATACATGAACATGAGATACATCCTAAACAGAAATACATGTAAAGACATGAGACATATCCCAAACAAGAGAAAATACACGGACATAAGATACATTATGAGTTGTCCAAACTCTCTCATCAACAACCAACGCAACCATGCCTCTTGCTGCTGCATGTCATCAGTGATATACATGGCATGGATCCTGGAAATGTGAGATGTTGGGTAGTATCCATATTCACCCAAAATCAACCAGTGCAGCCATGCTTCTTGCTGCCCGATATCATAGATCTGTAAGAAGGTAGGAAACCTCCTTCTCATCATCCTGATTCATTCATCCAAAATTAGATGATGAATCATGCCAAGATCAATCTTGGTATCCTCCCAATGTAGAATCCAAACATCCTCCATCTGAATAGCTTTTCACTCCATGAGATGTTGAAGTGCACCTCCATTGAGATCTCTCCATGAGATCCTCTCATCAATGGCCCATTGGAACCCATAAGGCTCCATATATGTTGTAGGTAGAATCTCCTCTTTGCGCTATGAGGAGCTTATCAAGAAAACTTTATCTTGAAAATGGAAAGTGCTCTCCATCACAAGATGTCTACCATCTATAATTTTTCCCTCCAGGGCTTCATAGGTGAAGCTACCTTCAGAATTCTCCAAGAATAATGGGGCCCTATCATCATCACTGTTGCTAATTGACAGCGCTGTAGATCTGCATGGTGATGCATGTGCTGTCTCATGGCCATATACAATGCTAAACTCATACTGTGGCACTATACTGAATAGGACTGTGCTCCTCCCATCTTCTGCCTCCACACTTCAACATAAAGTGTTGGGTGTAGCTCAACCATGACAAACTGGGATAGCAATACATCTTCTCCTTGATCAAATCAAGGGTCCTATGTGCAATGATAATTTGTTGCTCCAAATCAGCAAGGTGCTTTAATCCTTGGTTATGCACTTTCCCTGATGGCATGGTCTCACATATCTCTATATGAGGTACTAAAATAATATGATATGAAAGTATGTGCAAACCTTGGATAAGTTGAATCTCTGGAACACATTGCACATCCACAAGAGTTCCTCCAACTAGTACAATGGTCTTTCTAACTGTTGGTAGTGATGATGGTTTCTCTTCTACAACTGTACCAACACTAGTATCTGTCTCCTCCTCATCATGCATCTCATGAATCATGCATGGGGCTCCAAATTTCAAGAACTCAAGACCATCTTGCAAAGATGCAAGTGATCCTCGTCCTGATGTAAGTACATTTGCAGCTAGTGGTGGTGGTAGAGGCTCCTCCTCTTGAGTGATAATGAGGAAATCTTCCTTGGCCTCTTCATGTACTATCTCCTTAATGATGGGAGATGTCTCTATGTGAGATGGCTCTAGTTTCTTTCTACCAAATTTATTCTTAAATATTTGAATGAAATATGCATAAGCAGACACTCTCATGTGTGACAAGTGACTGAACCTCCAATCTCTTGCTTCACCTTCTAGGTGCAGCGTGGAAATCTCCACATCCTCTCTTTCTGCTACTGGATATAGCTGAAAGAAGGTAGCAAATTATTCCGTCCAAGCCCTCAATGTGCTTGTGGGAGATCCATCAAATGTAGGCAAGAAGAGTCCATGTCTCTTTATTCTATTGCTACTTCGGGATATCCTCTCCTCTTTGAGTTGCAAAAACTGTTGGAGAGTTAGATTCTCCTTGAGATCTCTAGGATGTGCTTTGGACTCAGACAAATATTTACTTAGGGTCTCATGCCCCAAGTCTCATTCATATTCATTCCAGTCCTCTCTCTTATCAAATAAAGTGGATCTAGTAGAATAATGTGAAGCTCTTTTCTTCTCTAGTTGCTTCTCATGATGATAGGAAGTGTTGGGAAATTCTTCATCAAATATTCTTCTTGGATCCTTCCTTTGCCTTTCTATATTCATTGGATTGACCTCCTTGGATATATCTTGCAGGGATCTAAAGAGAAGAGTGGAAAAACTACAATCCTCCTTCATGATAGATCTCTACTATCTGCTTCTTCTTTTGATGCAAAAGATGAAGTTCCCACAAGCTGAGCTAAAGATCATGCTCTAATACCACTATAATATCCCAAAAGGGACAATGCAGTAATAAAAAAATGCAATAGATGAATAGCAAAAAAGTAAACAATTAATCTAAAGACAACATCAGAGTATACAAAACAGCTGAGCCATTTTATTAATATGGAGGAGGGACAAAAAATACAACAATGCTCAAAATATGAGACACTCAAGCCAAAGAGATGGCCTAGAATGACCCTGAAATGATCCCACAAGAGGGACCGTGTAAATACTGGACTGCTGGAAGGAAAAATGCGATGTGCCTACTAAAACTACTAGGACTGCAATTTTTGACAAATATAAAGTTAGATCTAGGAATTTTTGGAGCTTCGATGATGCTGAAAACTTTAGATCAGGGCTCTATGATGGATACCCAAGATAACCCAGAAAGAATTTTCTAGATCTATTAATCTCAGAAAATCACCCTCTTAGGGATTGCACATATGACTACTGGGTGTGTATATCTGAAGCATAATCTGATGAAATATGGCTGCACTATGATGTATTATAAGATCTATGCAAGAAGGGTTGATCCCTTCACTAGATCCTTGGGCTAAAAGCTCAAGATCTAGATCCTCCAACCTTCTCCACTTATTGCAGCTACTGCTACACAAACACTTGAAAAAACTATGCTGTCAAGGAGGGAGAATCTATATATTACTGCTAAATATGTCAAATAAGCTAAATGATGGTGGAAACAACGAATGCAAATTGAGGAGATGGTCCCTCACAATATTTCCAACTGAAATACTGGAAAATTCCTTCCTCCTTCGGATCTACAAGACTAGACTGCACAATCCTTGAGGGGACTACTACTGCATGGAGGTAAAATAAAATGGCCTAAATTCCAGATATAGATCTTCTGCTCCTAAAAGACTGAACATGAAGCACAAGGTGAAAGGATGAATCCTCCACTGGTTTCCTAGCTGAAGTGCTAGAAAAAACCTCCTCCTCTCAAACCCTAATGCAAGAATGCATTATTCCTGTGGCTGAATGTGCATATGTGAGTGATATGAATATGGAAACAATGCCTTATGATGAATAAATCTCAATATAAACCTTCCCAGAGTAGGCACTCGAAGTCCCCCATGGGTAAGGGTGGGATTTCTACTCGGAAACACCTTGTGCTAAACAACACTGCAGACTTAGCTAAACAACCTAAGTGTGCATAGAAATGTTAACCGAAAAATGTAGATCTAAACAAATCAGAAATAATAATCTAAAATATTGCCTTCTATTGTGCCTTCATCTTCATTATATAGATTATGAGCCTTCCATAGCCTAGGCCCACCTCATAACTGTGCTGCCTATGTGGCCACTAGCCTCCATGAAGACTATGTTGTCTCTCCATGATATCCATCATGTCTGCATTTAATTCCCATTCTCTCCATCATGTGTGCATTAGATGCAACACTTCCTTCACTATCTCATCATAGGTGTTTTATGATCTTACTTTGAATGCACTATGATCTTACTTGACCTCCTCCAATATCCTCATGATTTTACATTTAAGATCCATGATCTTCACTCTTCCTTCATTTAAGAAGCTGCTCCACTACTCCATGATGTAGATCTAGATCTAAAATATCAACATACACACATCAAAAGTGGATTTTATTCATCTATGGGGTTTGTGGGTCCCTCCATCCTCTTATTTACTTAATTAATTATGAAAATAAGAAGTCTAATATTCCAATTATCTGATGGAAAATTTGGAATATTACACATTTACATCAAAAAAAAATGTTTGTGGTTTTATCCCTTTATGGGTTTCAATTTATATACAATGTCTATATATTTTTCTTATGTGTGTGTTGTTGATAATATTTCATTGTAATGATTTCATGGTTAATTTCTAAACATTTAATTTTTTTCCTCATTGTTAAAGAAATTGGCTAGATAATTGTTGAAAGTCATAAAATAATGATTAACTGTCGATCTTAGTATTTTCCTACTTTCCAATAATTGGTATTGAAGCAAGTTCCTTTTGCATTAATTTTCCCAGTTTCCAATAATTAGCATTGAAGCAAGTTCCTTTTGCATTACTCTAACAACTAGAATAAAGATCTAAAATTGAGACATAGTGAGCCAGAAGGATGTTCTACCAACAAAGATCCTCTTTTTAATGGAACAAACTATATCTTATGGAAAATGAGAATGAGGACATATCTAATGTCCCTTGGTGCAAATGTCTGGGATGTAGTGGCGAATGACTATGAAAATCCACTTGTATTGGTTGATAGACAGGACAATATTGAGCTCTCATTTAGTGCAAAAGAAATAAATGCAATCCTAAGCGAATTGTTTGAATTAGAATTTGTTAAAGTTATGCACTGCAAGATTACAAAGGAAATTTTGGACAAGTTAAAGAACATCTATGAAGGTGATGGTAAGGTAAAAATGGCCAAACTAGTCTATAGAAGGCAATTTGATTGATTAAAAATGAATTATGATGAGTATATATATATATAAAATTCCTCCGAGTTGATGAAATAGTGAATGTCATGAGAGGTATTGATGAAACTATAAAAGTGTCCACAATAGTTCAAAAAGTGTTCAAGATCTCTTCGTGCCAAATTTAATCCAAGGTATTAACTAATGAGGAGATGTATAACCTTGAAACTTTTACAATGGATCAATTACTTGGAACACTAACAACTTATTAAATGAGAACTACAGAATAAAAATCTACACCCCTATGAATTGTATAAATAGAGGGTGGATGGAGCTCATTTGGAGACACACAATTGAATTGTTTTGGTATGAAATATCATAGAGAAGATGTAGGATATCAAGAAGGCCAAAGTTTGGAAGAATATATGCCTTGGTACATCTCTTGTTGATGATCTTTTGCTGGTGAATCTACTAGAAGGAAGGAAGTTTTGGCTTGGCATCTAGAGGAGGAATTTCTATGGTTATGGGTCTTGGATATCTCATTTGATATGATTCTATAAGAAGAAAATTTCCAGGTTTTCCCCTTAGAGGGGTTTTTCCCTAGCTTGGAGCCTATATTTTGTGTTATATGTCTTCTATGATCTTCATGTTTTATGGTAATTTCTTGATGAAGAAAGAAAATATAATAATAATAATGTCGAAAAATTCACAAGTAATTATCATGTAATGTAAATCTAAGATAAAATTGAAAACCCCCCGATTTCCAATAGAAACAACATTTAAAGAAGATAGGAAAACCATAGATGACCAAGAATGCTCAGTTTTTGGATCATATGAGAAGAGGCTAAGTTTGTTAGTAGAATGAAGAAAGGAACTGGAAACTATAAAGGTAAGCTTCCCTTGAAATTCTTTGATTGTGGAGGAGTAGGCCATTATGTTGAGAATGCAGCAAGATGATGGAGCTTAGTGAAATGAAGTCACCTTCACTAAGTGGGCCCGCAGGCAAATTCTGGCGCAAAGTCTATTTTTAGACTATGTCTATTTTTAGACATACGGAGCATAATTTGGGAATTCTACTTGGAGATTCTTAAGGTATGCGACATGTCGGTAAAAATAGATGAGACCCTTATTTTTAGGACCCGGGCTATTTTAGGTAAGTCCTCACAAAATATAGTCAAATATTATTTTATAGCAGCTATTTTTGACTATGTGACGATTTATTCTCTTGGCGCACTTGATTTGGGGTCATGGAGTCACGGCTCATGCAACTGACACAAGGAATCACGTGGTTTCTAGGGTTTGATGGCATCTTGCATGGTTGGCTTCAGTTAGACTTCAGTGGCAGGAGTTTTGGAGGAGTTAACGGGACAGATAGTGGAGTTGTGTTCTGTTTGTTTTAGTTGAACTAGTTGGGATTAGTTAACTAACTAATCAACTAGATATGAGTGGATTAAATTAAATAATATTTAATTTACTAAATATTAACTCATTAGTCAACTCAATAACACTTGATTAGCTACGATTATGATCGTGTAGGTGGAGACGATGGAAGAAGTAGATGAAGGTGAAGTAAAGCTTCTCGATTGGTGAATTTGTTTTATGAATTTGCAGCTTTGCACTTGGAGAAAATTATCACGACAATTAGCAGTCAAGCAAAAGTTCGAACCTTGAACTATCTTCATATGAAACCAAATTGTGATGAAAGCTGGCCGATTAATGGTGTTTTGACCGAGACTTGTTTAAAACCAAGCTAAATTATGAAGTAACTACATGAAGGAAAATCATGAGTACTTGTGAGGAGTATTGTAATTGTTTGGTTACATGATTTCTCCATTATAATATACACAATAGCTGCGGGGTTTTCAGCTATAGGCTTTCCCCATACATACTGAGTTAATGTGTGATTGATTTGATGTGAGATTGCTTCTGTTATTTACGCATGTGACAATTAATTGTAGAAGAAGGTTATGTGTTATGTATGCAATTCGAAATTGATATATGACCAGGTTAATCTTCAGTGAATAAGTGATTTATTCAGCTAATTTCTACACATTATGCATCCAAATGTCAATTCAAAAAGGAAAATAATCAATCTAATAGCAATGAAAATAATAAATACAAGATAAATAAGAAGGAGAAGAACATCAAAAAGAAAATATTCTATACTCAAGAAGACAATAGCTCTTTTGAAGACAATCATGAGCCATATTTCGATGAATAAGGAGTCATTGATTCCATGATGTGGCCTTAGAAACCAAAAATGAATGACATAATGAATAGTTAAGTGAAGAAGAGGTTGAATTAGACCTAGAAGGTGAATTAATAAAAGCCTTGGAAGAGATCGATAGACCTAAGGAAAATAATAAGAAACAAAAAGAGTTATTGATCAATTATATAAAAGAAGAACTTGAATATAAAGACTCATTGCTTGTACTACTAAAAGTAGAGTTGGAAGAAGATAAAAAGGTTAAAGAAATTATATTGGAATAACTAAAAGAGAAAGGTAAGGAATGTGAAAAACTATAATAAGAGATAGTCTCTCTAAGAAAGGAGTTGGAGAAAACTCAGGCTCAACTAAATTTGAACCTAAAACAAATTAAAGGTTTGAAAAGTTAGATGAAATTCTTAATGCTCATAGATCCCCTCTAATGAATTTTGTCTTGGGTTATAAGGGAGAAACAAGTAACAAGAAAATTGAAGATAAAAACCAATCATATTCATCAAAGTTCTCAAAGAAAAGTAATAGCCATAAAATTAAAGGGAGTGAAAATAATTAACTATTACAAAATGGTAAAATTGACAATAATATCACAACTCAACAATAACCAAGAAATTTCTATAACAAAGCTTATAACAACTTCAAACATCAAACAAAAAATCATAAAAATACCTGCTTCACTCAATGATTTGAACTTATGCAGGAACACAATAAAACTCAAATATAAACATAAGCACAATTGTAGTGGAAATAAAACTTCATTTCATTAATATGAAAGAACTAAAATATGCTTACATATAGAATGGAAATAAACTAGCTTGGGGAATGGTAGCTTATATTTGAGAAGAGATGTGGTGGCTACATGCCTTTGAAATGTGTTACAATGAGGCTCAAGGGCCTTTTTATTATTGAAAAACAAGGGAAAACCCTAAAAAACCAAAACCCTAACCGCAGCAGATGGAATGCCAAGAGTTTGTGAGCCCCGATGGGGTTAGTTTGGCAGCCAACTTCCTGAGGTCGTATTATCTCAGTTTGGCATGTACGATACCTTATCGAAAAATATCTCTCTCAGTACTACAAGATATTCCATAGGCCCCAACCTATGGTTACAAGGCTGTTGCAGACCTTAAAAAAGGTCGTTTAGGGGGTCAAAACTACTCTAGAATTTGAGGACCCGAAAAAAAAATAAAAATAGTAAATGCTGCTATAAAAAGGAAATTAATGAAATTGACTGGAGGTATAGGTGGAATAGGTGGGTGGACACCAATATAAACTTGGATCAGTCCTTAACCCTTAGTAAGCAATGGTCCCCATTGCATGCAGATCCTCCACGAGGTGCATAAATTTATGCTGAACTTGGTCCATGGTGAACCACTTGCTCTGGTGAAGGGGTTGGCTTCTTTTGATGACTTGATATACTAGGTGGATCCTTTGTTGCAGGGTGTTCTTGATACGTGTGTACATGATATCATAATTTTTGGATTGTTCCATATAGTATAGGTTTAAATTCATGGGTGTGAGTTGTTCTGCAATATCGGATGTGTCCCCTAATAATGGAAAGTAAGATCAGAAGCAATCCACAATGAATATTGTGTACATCCCAAGGAATGGTGGAATTTTGAGCTCAAATGAATTGTATCCTATAGCCTTGGTGATGGTGTATGGCCCATAACAGAGTGGGTGAAGCTTGCAGTGAGGTCCAACGAGGTGTTCTTTTTGAAAATGTAGCCACAATTTGTTGCCCACGTGGAACTTGTGTGGAACTTAATGTTGATCATGTTTCTGCTTGTACTTAGAATTGGATCCGTCCAATATTTCATGAAACTACTGGTGGGCATCTTGAATGCACTTAATGAATTTTTTCTCCCCGTCATCTTTAGATTGGAAAAGATTTGAATCTTCCTAAGTATTTGCAAAGGTATGGCCACATCAATGGGACATAGTGGCTAGAATCCCAACCCCACCTGAAAGGGGATGTGGCCAGTTGAGCTATGGAGAGCTTGATTGTAGTGTGTTGGAAATATGGGAGGCTTTCATCCCATGTGTGAGGATGCTTTGAGTTGTACATGTGCAGAATGTGTACGATCATCCTATTGACGACCTCTATTTGGCCATCAGTTAAGGGGTAGAAAGTCGTTGACTTAGTGAGCTTTGTATCCAGCATCGACCAGAGACTTGAACAAAATGTACTTAGCAACCTGGTGTCCCAATCTGAGATAATGGATTGTGGGATCCCAAAGTGCACCCACAATCACTCAAAGAATATTTAGCAATGGCTTCTATTTTGATGTTCTTCTTGCATGCCTTCAGAATGGCCATCTTAGAGAATCTTTCGATGACCGCAAAAATGTAGTCATTTCCATGCTTGGTAGAAGGAAGGCTTGACATGTAATCCATGGAGATGGATTCCCAAGTTTGACTAGGGGTAGGGAGAAGAGTATATAGGCCTTGCTTCTTGATGGTTGGTTTGGCAATGGCACAGGCAGTGCAAGATCTGATGTAGATCCCAACATCCAGTCGAAGGTTTGACCAATAGAAATACTTCTATAATACTTCCACTATTTTCACCACCCCGGAATGTCTAACGAACCGACTGTAGTGTGCTTCCAAAATCATCTTGACACAATCGCTTGAAGGAACACATAGGTGTCCTAGGTGGCATAATAGTACATCCTGGAGGTGAAAATTTGGAACATGCTTGCCTTCCACGAGTGTCTGGTATATGTTGTTGGGGCCCTTGTTTTGAAAACTTATTTTGAATATTTTGAATTATGAATAAAGAATGTCTTTTTGGGTTGCGGCATGATGACACATGGCAATCGCGACCAAGTCGCAACTACAGTAAGTCGCGGAGCTATCAAGGTGGTGAAGAAGCACAGGATAGCTGAAGAAAGCAGATGCATGAGCACAGACGAAGAGAATATACAGTAGAAGATAGAAAGCAGAACACACAGACAACAGGAGAGAAGCCAGAAGCAGCTGAAGAAGAACGCAAAGAGGAACTAACAGTTGCGATAGCGGGTGAATAAATAGCAGTCACCCAGCTGAAAGAAGGGAGAATGCGACAGGAGAAGGAATGCAGAGCGACTGAAGGATATCAGGCATGATATCTCTGTAGTTTCTAGGTTTCTCTTAGTTACCTTTCTATTCTATAAGGCGTCTGTATCAGACTTGTAAGCTCTCCTTGCGGAAGCTATGTAACTATGGATTTGGCTGAAGATATCAATACAATTGCAGGTTTGCTGTCCTATTGTGTGATTTATATGCTTGCATGATGGTTGTGATGATTTAAAATTTTATTTGCTTAATACCTGTTCACTCTCCGAATGTTCTTGCGTATATAACTATGTTTATACAATCAATTCAATGCTAATCATAAGTTGCAGATCCTTTCACTGCTATCTATCTATTCCCCTTTAGCATGTGGTTGCGGCACACCTTGGGTGAGACTCTCTGCTCTCTGGAGTAGGGTGATAATGTCGGCATGGTTCTAGACTACAGCGAATTCCTTTGTTGGCCTTAACCCCAGAACCTGGGTCTTGCCTGCGAGACCTGTTTCCTCGCCAACAAATGGTTCCGTTGCCAGGACGTGCATGTTATGAGGGGACCTAGATCATGGTATCGAGGATCTTCGAAGGTGAAGTACGAAGATGGTGGGATAACCATCTGGACCAGTTCGTTGCTCAGCAAGCGGAGTTGACGAATCAAAAGGAAAGGGTGCTTAAGGATCTCGTGCTTTTCTCAGATTCCGCTAGTGATACTTACGAGATCCTCTGGGGAAAATTCCCTAGTGACCTCTATAATTGGTTGCGGAGGTTACAGATGAAGGTGCCTAGGGATAGCTCGCGGAAGATAAACCGAAAGTGGGTGCATGGGGATCTAGTGGCTCTACATTGGTTGGACATTGAATTGACCCGCACGGTGGATTTTTGGGTAGAGACCACTTTGGACAGATATATTGTGGAGTTTTTGGCGGAGTGCTACCAATCCTTCTCGAAGGCTAAAGCTATCTTCCGTTCCGGGTTAAGAGGGAAGCTGCTTAAGGAGATTCCACTGTAAATTAAGGCCCTGATGGTGGACGAAGGGCTGATGGAATTTCAAAAGTCGAGCATGGAAGCGTAAACCTCTTGTGCTGGGGGAAGGGCTGAAGGGAAAGATGCTATGTGAAGTATGAAGAGGGGAGTGGGGGATGGATGCTGAGGGCACGAGGAGATTGAGGGAGCGACGTGCACATCGGCAGGCGCAGATCGCCGACAGGTGGTGAGAACGAATGATGCGGGAGTTAAGACGACGGGAAAACGACAGGAAGAATCAAGAGGAGGTGCCTCAGAGGATGGGAATTATGGACACTCAGGCGGATACCCTGGAAAGGGAAGGGACCGTTGTAGGAGTATGACGGGTGCATGGGAGCCCGACTAAGAGAAAAGGGGAGACGACGACTGACGAAGACGATGCAGGTGTGTAGCCCGAAGAAAGTTCCGATGGCGAATGGTACGTCGTGATGCAGTGGTTGTTTCAAGAGCGGATGGTATTCATCTCTCCAGGTAGCCCTACTTCCAAAAATTTGCATGGCAAGGATCCATACCTTCCCCTGGTACTTTATCAACCTTTAAGTAATATTTTCGTTAAGTTACGAGCATTGAGTCAATTGCACAGCAGTTCATTGTCGACAGTGACATACATTAATAACATCGTCACTAGTAGTATTGCATTTCCCAGTAGTACAGTCACACAACTAGGACCCAGAGGGTTTATCTTGGTTACCCCTTCGCAAGTCAATATGGCTGGGTCATTCACTCGGTATCCAAAATTCTCTGGTTGGGGCAATGATGATGTAGAGCAAAACTGGTATCTTTGCGAAACCATATGGAGGGCTCGGCAGACGCTAGACGCCGGGAAGCTAATAGAGTTCCAAACCACTCTAAGAGAGAGGGCTCTACGATGGTTTATCAAGTGGTCCGAGGCCCATCCTAATCCAGTAATTGCGGACATAAAGCAGGATTTTGTCTGAGAATTTAAACTTCCCCAGACGGACCAACAGGGTCTGTCCGAGCTCTGGGAGATTAAGCAGAAAGAAGGAGAGACTGCATGGGAGTTGATGCGGCGATTCAAGGACGTGATCAGGAAACTCAGCTACCCGATCGATCCAAACCATCAGAGGGACTGGTTCATCAAGGCTCTGCTTCCCTTGACGCGAACACCCCTCACCCAGCAGAAGATTGAAAACTTGCAGGATGCTTTGGAACAGGCCATGAAGATAGAGGCCGTGGCAGGCTACCCTCAGGAATATCAGGGAGGGCCGGCCCCATAGGATCCTTCCTTGGTGGGACTACAGCATTAGATCGCTAGTTTGACTGAAAAGCTCAAGGAGATGCAACCTATAAGACTAGCCAAGCTGAGCGTTTGGTGCACTCACTGCCTGGTTGAAGGCCACGTCGTAATTGAATGTCCTTGGCTACGTGGCACGGGTGTGGGACCCTCTGTCGCGGAAATCGACGGGGGTCCACCCACAGGGGGTGGCGTGGCGATGAATCAGTAGGGGGTGTACCCACTGCAACAACGTTATGCGGGGTTCCCATCTCAACCAAACCCAACCACCATGGAGTACTACGATATTTTCTGGACGATGGGGCATCCACCTTGGATGTGTTCGATACTACAGAAGTACTCCAGCATCCCAAACAATGTATACTGTGAGTTTTGTGCTTCCACGACTCACAACATTGAGCAGTGTAGAGCTCTTGACGCACTCGTGGACCAGTTGGACCGTCCTTCCTATAGGGTGAACGAGGCTTCCAGGGGAAGAGGCGGCGGTATGCGCGGAGGTCGCACAGGGGGAAGAGGTTCGGTGAAATTTTACAACTGTGACCAAGAGGGTCACGTGGCTCGGGAATGTCCCCTTCCCTAACGTCCTTGCTGTTCCCAGTGCCGCGTGAATGCCCGTGCAACAGAGGACTGTCCTGAACTCATCAAGAAGTGGGAGGAACGAGCACAACAGAGGGACATGAATTTGGTAAACTTTGAGCCGCGAGGAATCGTGACTCTGGCCATGTAGAATGTAGCGATCGTCACGCGGGGCAACAAGAAGACGGGAGAGGATGCTCATGGAAAGGAGCTGGTTCGGGCTATTCTACCCACCTCCCCGAAACAACTGATCCGACCGGACGTGCAGAAGAGGTACTTCCAAGAGGCGGTGGAGGCTTTTGCTCAGCTGAGGGAAAGTGGGGGCCTCGAGGTACCCCCAACGACTGGCTCCAGAGAACAGAGCACTACGGGGACCTTGATTGAGGAATGGCTTCAGATGTTCCTCAAGATTGTTGATAATGCCTCGATGCAGGACCAGCTCAATCGTACTCTACAGGACGCACTGTAGGGGAATATAGGGCCGAGGGAACCTATGGACACAGCAACCCAGTATGTGCAGCGAGTCAAGCGGAACAAGCGACGAACAGGGAAAGAGTTCCGGCTTAACATGCAGGTTGCGAGATTCCAAATAAGTGATACCATGTTTGATTTAGGGTCTGACGTCAACATCCTACCGCGAAAGATGTGGGAGGCTCTTGGAAGGCCACGGATGACCTACTCACCCATCCAACTCCGAATGGTGAACCAGTACTACATTGTGCCGATCGGCCGCCTCGAAGGTGTCGAAGTTGACATTGCGGGGGTGAAGACTTACACAGATTTTGAGGTTATTGATATTATGGGAGACAAGGATCCTTACCCTGCCTTGCTAGGCATTGATTGGGCTTTTGAGAATTACACCATCATCGACCTCAAAAAGGAGCTGATGATCTTCGAGGACGGAGAGGTCCAGGTCACTTAGCCCCTTGACCCATATCAAGGCCCACGATATACTGAAACTGTGGACAACCGGGAGGATGCTCAGATGATGGACCACCTTTATCAGATGACTGTAGGGAAGCGAGAGGACTACATCAACCCGACCGCAACCAGCTCTGTCAGTTGGCACAGTGTCCAGAGCTCGGAGCTGGGATCGGACCTCGCTTGGGAAGATTGGCAGCAGGGTGGGTACGAGACCAGTACGCGGAGATGTGATGCCATTGCCCAAGTCCGTTGGATTGGTGCTGAGTTTAGAGAATACCCCACCCCTTCGAACATGCAGGCTGTCAATACCTTTATTGCAAAGGTGGAGGACATGGTACCAGAAGGAAGCAGGATACCACTTTTGGATGTCACACTACAGTCCACATTAGCGAGGTGGTGGAGGAACCACCGCAACACCTTGTCGTGGTGGAGTTGCGTGGTGGAGGCTTTGTGGGCGCAGTTTAAAGAAGACAAAGGCCCTCGAAGCGGGCACAGGTACCAAGGGACTTCCGATTTGCGGGACCACCTAAAGAGCTATGAGGAGTAGTGGCAAGGTTTGGGATACCTGCAAGAGTTGTGGGTACATCGGTTCATCCACTCCTTAGATACCATCCCCTAGGCTTGGTACTTGGAAGAAGAGCGGAAAAGAGGAACTAGTTCCTGGCAAGAAGTCATGAACAAGTTTGTTCGGTGCTACTCATTCGAAGGGGAGACGGAGCTGGTGTCCCGAGCATTACAAGCTATCAAGGGGGTATTGTTTCTCTACGACCCAGAGCCCGATGGGGGCACGTTTGCATCGCATCCTGAGGCCAGACACGAGTTAGCTTGCCAATGGATTGATGTCGATCTAGATGATGACAGTCTAGAGGACCTCAGGCACCTATATTTCGAAGAGAAGGAAGGCAAGCGGAACATCAACGAAGAACCGACCACCGAAGGCCTCCATTTGTAGCCACTAAAGACAAAGAAGTTGAACACAGGTATGGAGGAAAAACCCAAGCTGGCTACAGTTGGGGATTACTGGGACGAGGAAACGACAAAGGAAATTTTCAGCCTCCTCCAGGAATACGAAGACCTATTCCCTTCGTCAGTTGCATATTTGAAGGGTATCAAAGGAAACCTCGGAGAAATGCGTATTGTGCTGAAACCGGATGCCAGGCCCGTAAAGCATCGACCCTATCGGTTGAGCCCACGGATCAAAGAAAAGGTCAAGATGGAGATTGACAAGATGCTGGACGCAAGTCTCATCTTTCCAGTGGAAGAAGCAGAGTGGGTGAGTCCTATCGTCATTCAGAATAAGAATGACAAGGCGAAGATACGCATCTGTGTTGACTACCGGAGTCTGAACAACACCTGCATCCATGATTCGTTTCCCACTCCTTTCAGTGATGAAGTATTGGATCATGTTGCGGGAAATGAAGCTTACTCCTTCACTGATGGTTTTTCGAGTTATCATTAGGTACGCATTGCAGAAGAAGACAAGCCAAAGATGACATTCACCATCGAATGGGGATCGTTCGCTTACCACATAATGCCGTTTGGCTTGAAGAACATCCCGATCGTGTTTTCCCGGATTGTCATCGTTGCTTTCCGAGAGTATATCCATCAGTTCCTGGAAGTCTACATGGACGATTGGACCGTCTACATTTTGCTGAAGAAATACGCCACCCTACTGTGTATCATGTTCGATCGGTGTCGCCAGTTCCAGATTTCCTTAAACTTAAGGAAATGTATTTTTGTATTTCCTTTCGGCACGCTGTTGGGACACGTGGTATGCAAGCAAGGGGTCTGCGTCGACCCCGCCAAGGTAGAGGTGATTTTCCACATGGAAGCCCCTGAAATGGTGAAGCAGTTGCGGGCACTGCTTGGGCACACTAGATATTACAGGCGGTTTATCCGAAATTACGCGAAGATCACTGCCCCTTTAGAAAGGCTAATGTGGAAGTCTGAAGTATTCTAGGGGACGGAGGAGTGTCAGATGGCCCTTGACACTCTGAAGGAAAAGTTGGCGATGACGCCTATTCTTGTTCACCCAGACTAGGATAATTAGTTCCATGTGCATATTGACACTTCTAGTATTGCACTTGGGGCTGTTTTGGCGCAACCCAGAGAGACGACAGTTGACCATCCAGTCTACTTCGCCAGCCGCAAGTTGTCTAATGCAGAGAAGAACTACACCACTACTGAGAGGGAGGCCCTAGAAATGGTGTACTCGCTCCAGAAGTTCCGCCACTACCTTCTAGGAGGCAAATTCAAGTTCTTTACGGACCACTCCGCATTGAAGTACTTGGTGAATAAGCCTGTGTTGGAAGGACAGATCTGTCGCTGGCTTCTACTCTTCCAAGAATTCACGTTTGAGGTGATTGTCAAGCCTGGGAGGTTGAACGTCGGGCCCGATCACTTATCCAGGTTGGAGACAAGGGAGAACGACGACTCTCTTGATGATCAGCTGCTGGATGCTGACCTCTTCCGAGTCGAAGCTGTACCGGACTACTTGGCCGACATTGCCACCTATCTAACCACGGGGCAGTGTCCTCAGCACTACACCCCACTCCAGAAATTACACTTGGTCATCAGCACCGCCAAATACCAACTGATTACAGGGCAGCTATAGAAACTGGGCCTCGATGAGGTTCTGCGCAGATGCGTACTTGACCACGAGCATGAAGCTATGATGTGGGAATGCCACAGCAGTGTCGCCGGAGGGCATGTGGGAGAAAAACCCACCGCAAGGAAGGTACTCCAGGCTGGACTATGGTGGCCGATGGTCCATGAAGATTGTAAGACATTTGTTAAGAGATGCGATTTCTGTCAGCGATCGGGGAGGCCCTCTCATAGGGACGAGCTTCCACTACACCCAGTATAGGTGTTGCGGCCGTTCGAGAAGTGGGCTGTCGACTTCGTAGGCCCCATAGCCCTGGTCGCCAGGCACTCCAAGGCCTGCTAAATCATTACCGCAACCGACTACCTCACTAGGTGGGCTGAGGTAGCGGCGGTACGAGACTGCACAGCGAATACAGCAGCACGGTTCATCTTTGAACACATCATCAGCAGGTTTGGCTGCCTGCGAAGTTTAACCAGTGATCAAGGTACAAATTTCATTAATGACACAGTCAAGTCGCTGCTGGACACATTTATGATTCAACATCACAAAAGCAGCCCGTACCACGCGCAGGCCAATGGTACTGTTGAAGCGTTTAGTAAAATTATTGAAAAGGGGTTAACAAAGATGGGCAACGCCTAGTGAGATGACTGGGATGAGTGGCTACCAGCTGCACTCTGGGCCTACCGGACTACGGTAAAGTGCTTGACCAATCAGACACCATTCCAGTTGGTGTATGGCTGAGAAGCTGTGATTCCCGCCGAGTTCACTGTACCCAGTCTTTTAATTTCCACATCTCTCAAGTTCTCGGACGAAGCCTCGCTCCAAGAGTGCCTACATGAATTACAGGAACTGGACGAGGCCCGGTTCTTGGCCAAATTCTACCAGAAGGTTCAGAAGGCCAGGAAGAAAGCGTGGCATGATCGCCACATCAAGAAAAAAACATTCCAGGTTTGCGGCAAGATCCTCTTATATGACAGCAAGTTCTAGAAGTTCCCGGGAAAGCTGCAGATGCACTGGTTAGGACCTTACTTTGTCATCGAGATTAGAGAGTCCAGAGCCATTCGGTTGGCTCAGCTGGACGGTACTATTTTACCAGGATGGGTGAATGGCGCACGCCTGAAACCCTACTAAGAGTAAGTTTATTTCAATATTCATCAATAACTCTCGGAATCGAGAGCACCCATAGAGTAGCGTAGTTGAATAACTCTCCCGCAACCGGGATGAGCATAGGTAGCATTTTTTTTTCATGCATAGTTTGTCAATAACCGCTCTGTTGCGGGACCACACCACAACCGATTATGGTCGGGGAGGGGTGTGTCTAGAGTGTCATCCCCGTAGGATTCATAAACATGTCAAGCTCAGTCCAGGTCATTTCAGTCAGTACTTGTGTCAGTCCGTAGGATCATCTAGATTTGCACCATAAATTACCATAATTGGACGTAACCTTGCCATAATCATTTTTCCATCATTCACAGTAACCTCAGCCGTCGCGTCCACCCATTTCCCCATGCCACCATTAGCAACTTCCAGAATACACATTGGCACGCGATTGATCGCACAATTATCGCAGAGAAGAATGCCAGCAGGAATTAACTCGTTAGGGGGTCTCATCAACTCCACTCACGCCAGGTAATTACATAACTTGCATGAAAAACAAAAGCACGAGAATGCTAGAACCGTTTGAATTAGCAATTGTAGCAGCACCAGAGCAGCAGAAGTCTCCAGACGCACAACACTAAGAGAGGACGCCAAGGCCAATTCTGTAGGTCTATTAGCGCCTAGAAAAAAAGATGAAGGCCATCCCAGTCATCCTCGAGCCAGAGCTCAACAATAGAATTCACAAGACAGAGTCCCTCGTAGGGAAATATGACAATGCGGCCCTGATAGATGCTAACCTGTCAGACGCTTCCAAATTCCCAGCACTCCATTGGCAGGTGTATATGGAACATTACTACACAACAGTCGGGAACTCAGCAAACTGAATGTTACCAGAGTTTTGGGGCCTTCAGCAATCTTCTCTGATTAACTTAAGAAATATTCCGATCTTCGGGACCACAGGACCAGCTCTGAAGTGCACTCGGTTCCTCCTCAGCTGCATCCAAAATGGGTCCTTGTGGCTGAACAAGGAAATTCCCATTCACGTTGAGGATATCCATCATCTCACAGGGCTTTCGCAGAATGGCGCAAATGTATCGACTGCCTGTCAGACCACCTCCAAACGCACACGTAAGTTGGGAGACGCAGACCTATATGCCAAATATGGCACTCGTCGAGGGGGAAAAGGAGCCAAGATAGACCTTATCAAGAAGCCCGAGATTAAATTCGCCTGCTACCTCATTGCCAGCAAGACAATGAGGCACTACAAAAAGGGAGAATGCACTCTGGACACTATATCCATTGCAGAGCACTGTGTTCAGGGCACCAAGATGAACTGGTGCTCCTTCCTGTTGAAGGAACTGTTTGACGCGTGCGAGGAGAACTACAAGCGCGCTACTAGTTTCATTTATGGATATTTGATCGTTGCCTTTTCCATGTGGAAATGGCACACTCCCCTTGTCAGGTTCCCCGCGGACATTCCAGAGGGCCAACCTCTAGTGCTGAAGTTCGCTTTGTGGAAGGTGTCCGCTGATCCTAACACCAAACAAGTGAATGCAGAGACCTTTCGGTCCTGGTACGGTCTAATGACGGACGTGGTGGCCAGCCAGCAACGGGTGCCCAGGAACCTGTTAGATGAGTACATCGAGCAAGTGTGGTTCGGGTTCAGTCACAGGCATACTTACCTCCGACCTACTTGCGTGCCAGAGGACACCTTTCGCATGAAGCCGTTGAAATTCCAGCTTGAGGATACTACCTTCCACAACGAGGTCTGTTCATGGCCAAGGGTTGCGATGGAAATCCGGGATGGGGTGCCCAGGTACAACTTTGAGCGAATACTACCGTAGCAACAGCCTGTCGAAACTGATGCGGAGGTGACACCACTGGAACTCCCTGAGCCACTCGTCCCCATTGTCCACCACTTGAACACTCAGGTACGCAATTTCAATGCGACGGCCCAGGTTATTTCAAGCGGTGTCGCCCCTTTCCCTTTATTTTTCGAGTTCCCACTTTCTCACTCTACCTCGCACCCCCATATAGCTCCTCTCACTTCCCCCATCCCTACTGTTCTATTTACTTTGGCAAGCCCAATCATGACCCCGATGGGAGAAAAGAGAAAGCCTACGGATCAATTAGAAGCCCCTCAAGCCAAGCGGGCCCGCACCACCGAAGAAATCCCGTGGTGGACCTCACTACTGATGATCCACCACTGCCACCTAGCACAGGGGTGCTAATTTAGGAAGAACACCTCATTGACCCATCCGAGTTCATCAATATTCTCCTTCCACACCCCTCCACCACTGCATCCACCATTCTATCCACCATTCATCTGCCTACCACTTCATCTGCTCCATCCAATTCATCTGCTACCATGTCCGACCCAATCATCCGGGAACTCCTTGGTGGGGACCACGGGACCGAAGTTGACTCCAGTACTACAACAGTAGTACCACCGGTCGACCCCACGGGAGAACCCTAAGTTTCTATAACTGATATATTTACCTAGAGAGCACACATTGTTTCCGAATCAGCTGAGGCTCAGCCTGAGCCTACTGTTCCTCCACAAACTGGCCATACCGATCAGCAGGAACGACTGGATATGAATATGGCCGACTCAACGCCCCCACAGACCACACCGCCATCCCCCCTAGAGCATTCTAATCGATCAGTTGCCAGTGGGAAACCCTTGCAAGAAAGGAGGCCAGACCAGGGCACTTCGGGGACCGCCAATTTAGAAACCTGGGGTACAGCTCAGCTATACTTATTTATCCATAGGGCGGCCTAGCAAGCCGAACGGCTTCATTTTGAGCTAAAGAAGTGGTGCGATGAGCAGCAGCTACAAATTTCCACACTTACTGAACAACGCGACCAGCTTAGAATGACATAGGAGCAGCTGGAAGGATAGATAAACAACGTCACTCAGGTGTTTTTAGAGCTATGGCTGAATGTCGAGGCTCATTACACTCATCTGCCTCCCGATGTTGTGGAGACGAGTGTCGTAGCACAGGATTTCCACCTCTGGATCGCATACAATGGCCTACACAGGGAAAACTGGGAGCTTCAAGCAGCGTTAGACGCACGGCCCGTGCTGCCCGATCCCGAGGGTGTCTATTCCACACAGGTTGCAGCAAAGTAGGGCCAGACCACTCAAATGCAGGAAACCCTTAACTCTATGGTGCACGAGGCTTATGACCTCCTGAAGGGTCTTTAGGAGTGCTCACTGGCCCTTACAGTCAAAACACATCCCATTTCCACGCAGCTACAGCAGATTTCGAGGGAAATTCAAGAGACCGCGGACCCCGCACGGTTGGACCAGTTATATGCCCAGGCAGATGAGCTCAAAGTACAGATTCAGCAAATAGAGGCCAGCTCAGAAATGGCCAAACAGGTAATTCGTGAGCTCCGCCCGCCCCTTCAATTAAGCGCCAGGAAAATGCAACAGCTAGCCGCCAAGGCCAAAACCTAGATTAGCACGGTGTTCGGGGCTGTACTGGTGCACATAAAAGAGGCTGTTGTCACCAAGATTGCCGAAGAGACATATTCCATGCTACAGGGGTGGCAGCAAGTTGTGTCGTCCTTCACTGAGCTTAGAGCTACAGCGTTTCGTAGAGTCCCGGAGTTGGGGCTCTTGTTTGAACAACAGGCTGGAGGCGCATAGCGAGAACAAGAACAAGTTGAAGGCACACAGCGCGAACAGGGCACGGGATCAAGCGGGGCGATGGAGATAGAGACTGTCATTTGTGATTGACTTGGGGACAAGTCAAGAAATTGTGGTCGGGGCTTGTTGGGGCCCTTGTTTTGAAAACTTATTTTGAATATTTTGAATTTTGAATAAATAATGGCTTTTTGGGTTGCGGCATGATGACACATGGCAATCGCGACCAAGTCACAACTACAGTAAGTTGCGGAGCTATCAAGGCGGCGAAGAAGCACGAGATAGATGAAGAAAGCAGATGCATGAGCACAGATGAAGAGAATATACAGTAGAAGATAGAAAGCAGAACACACAGACAACAGGAGAGAAGTCGGAAGCAGCTGAAGAAAAACGGAAAGAGGGACTAACAGTCGCGATAGAGGGTGAATAAATAACAGTCACCCGGCCGAAAGAAGGGAGAATGTGACAGGAGAAGTAATGAAGAGCGACTGAATGAAATTGGGAATGATATCTCTGTAGTTCCTAGGTTTCTCTTAGTTACCTTTCTGTTCTATAAGGCGTCTGTATCAGACTTGTAATCTCTCCTTGCGAAAGCTATGTAACTATGGATTTGGCTGAAGATATCAATACAATTACAAGTTTGTTGTCCTATTGTGTGATTTATATGCTTGCATGATGGTTGTGATGATTTAAAATTTTATTTTCTTAATACCTGTTCACTCTCTGAATGTTCTTGCGTATATAACTATGTTTATGCAATCGATTCAATGCTAATCATAAGTTGCAGATCCTTTCACTGCTATCGATCTATTCCCCTTCAGCATGTGGTTGCGGCACGTCTCGGGTGAGACTCTCTGCTCTTCGGAGTAGGGTGATAATGCCAGTGTGGTTCTAGACTACAACGGATTCCTTTGTTGGCGTTAACCCCTGAACCTGGGTCTTGCCTGCGAGACCTGTTTCCTTGCAAACATATGTTGTCAAATTCTAGATCACTTTTGTAAAGATGCAGCCACCCCGAAGTCTCATGCCCACAAGAATCGAGCATAGTGGTCAATGCCATGATTGATGGTCAGCTGAGGAAGTCTGCAAAATTGTTGGTGTTGCCCTTCTTGTAATTAATTTTCAAATGGAATTGTTGCAGGTACGTGGAACTTTTCTGATGGAAATCATTCTATAACTTCTGATGTGTCTGTATGAGCTATAGGGGTTGGTGGTCTGTGTGGATGACAGTTTCCTTCCCCAAAAAGTAATGCTTTCATTGTTGGTGAGAATTCACAATGGAATACATCTCTTTGTCATAGATGGGATACTTTAAAACTGTGTATGAAAGTGTCTCACTGTGATATGCCACTGGATGCCCCTACTGAGGTAAGAACTGCACCAATAACATAATCAGAGGCATTTGTCTCGATCTCAAATAGTTGTTGCAGGTCTGGTAATGTGAGCACTAGTACAAAGAAGAGTCGATGCTTCAACTTAGTGAAGGCCCTCTGTTGGGATTCAGTCCAAAATAAATTTTATTTCGCTCCTCCCTTGGTGACTTTACTCAAATGCTAAGTGATATGAGAGAAAACCAACACGAACCTGCGGTAGAATTTGGAAAGACCCAAAAATTTACATAGCTCTGTTAGAGTGGTTGGGGTTGGAAAATCCCAAATGAATTGTATCTTATCTAGACCCACATCCACACCTCGCTCAACAATGATGTACCCCAGATATTGAACCTGGATCATGCCAAAAGTGTATTTCTCCAAATCGGCACACAACTTGTGTTGTCACAGTGTTTGGAGGATATGTTGAATGTGGTGGAGGTTATCTTCCCAAATATTCCTGAAGATTAGGTTTCCATTCAAATACACCACCATGAATGATTTGGTGAAGGGTCACAAGATGTTTTCCATCAGCCTCATGAAGTTTTCAGGGGCATTCTTCAACCCGAAAGGACTGACCAACCATTATAAGAGACCCTCCTTGGATTTGAAACTATTATTAGACACATCAGAGGGTTCAATTGGTACTTGGTGATAACCTACCTTCAATTCAATATTTCTGAAATATTTGCCCCCCTTGAGCTCGTCCAGCAAGTCATGAATCCGTGGGATCAGATACCTATTCCGGACAGTGATCTTGTTCAGTGCCTGATTGTCAATATAGAGTCTTCAGGTCCCATCCTTCTTCTATACGAACACGATCAGGCTCTGTTGGGTGTTGATGGAATTCCTACTTGCTAAATCCACATTTTCAACCTTCTATGCATATAAAGTGCATCTCCAGATTTCAATCCAATACAATTCTCAATCTGTGTAATTTAAATACAATATGTTTGGAGGCTTTAATATCTCAAATATGAGATTTGAGATATTAAATTAATACTCTCTGGGTTATAAGCCCCATATGCCAAAACAACCCAGGTTTCCCTTCTTTTATGCAGAAACTATCTTCCTTCAATGGTTAAACCATACAATGCATGTTAAATGATTTTACATAATCCCAAATTAACTTCAAGTAAGAGAAATAATTCTAAGTGCTTACCAGCATTAAACACTCGACCCCTTGTCAAAGCATATCATTTCAATTGGTATAACCTCTTATGGTTTAAAAAAAACCAATGCCCCAAAGCATATACAGAGGCTACCTTTGAGATCAAAGGTTACATCATATGAATAAACCCACTTTATTAAAATCAGATAATTCAAAATTATTAACTTATGGAGTCACGACATATAACTTCATTTCGGACTTTAATAAAATACCCAGCGCCAACTATCAAATATATATGTGCTCATACAAACGTTCATTTCATATTGAATTCCGACCATTCAACACACCTTTCAGCTAGGCACCAGTGCTCTTACATTGCATTAAACACAGAATGGATCCGAAAACCTATGTCCCGTCGCGCTCCAAAACTCAATTAGACCCTCATCCGATGGATGTCGCATTATGAAAATGCTCGACGTTTATTTCTAAGAAATTACACGAAAAAAATGGTTTTTCCAAACCACTTATGGACACGCGTCAGTCAGTTTGTGATATCGTGCTTTTTTGAGTGAATCCAATTACCGCTTAAGAAAAGTGCGAAAACCATAGTTGGTTTTAAAACTCGCTCTTACTGTTCATGCCTTACGATTCTGCTTCCTTTGGCTCAAGGTTTTGTAAGGGATTTAAACTTTGTACTACAACAACTCTGCAAATGAAATTCAGGTTCTCGACGTCTTCAATTCATTACTCCACCATCACAACGCTAATCTCACCACTACATCCCTACACATTAGTAACGCGTCCACAACATCCTTTAATTCAACAATCCATTCAGATTCTACTCTGAACAATTGCGCCTATGAGATTCCATCCAATTCTTGGTCCCATTTCTACTTACGCATTCAATCAATATTCTTATGGTGACTCAAGTCAACGCTCGGCCTTAGCACTAAAATTCGAAGTCTGGGCTTCGCTCTCCCACAAGTAATTGCATATATATAACAGGACTTTAACATGTCATCTTATGGAAAGTAACATTCATACTTCAGGACTTTGATCTAATCAATACCAAAGCATTAACCTCTATTTTAACCTTCACAAAACGCTTTTCCTTTACTTTAATTTGCTTTTAATATAATACTTCACACATCTCAAAGACTGATCCATTCAACGTTTAAAACTCAACAATCCCATAATTATATAGCTCAAAAACAAACATGAATTCAGAATAATTCTCTGTATTAACACATACAACAATTACATAGAAACTTTTCTTCCTCGGCCTGATATTCAAGTCGATGGCCTTCTATCATCTGTCCCTCGAGCTCTCCTACTCTATGCAGGTCTGTCTCCTAATGCCTTTTAGGCTTACAATTATACAAAATGGATAGTCAATCGATTCATCTCCCTCGATGACTCAAAAACTCTTGGAATCCTCAACCCTAAATTTAGCCTAACTCCCTAAATTACTGAAACTGACTCCACCTAATCAACTTCTCCTGTCCTCTAATCATTCAAGGGCAGTTATAACTCTCTCTACATTTAATCAAAATTTATTAAAACCTACTGATCTCATTTCACAAAATATAACCCCTTTGAAGACTTAAAACTCCTAAGCCTATAAAACTACATGGAATTTGTTTTAGCCTAATGCCCCTACATCAGGTGTGGAGCCTGATTATCATGCTGATTTAGAGGTATTTGTTTCATCCGGATATATACCCCATGTTATAGATCAATTTGGGCATCATCCCCCAAGACCTATTCAAACTGGAAATCATCCCTAGGACCAATGAAATAGGGTCTATCATCCCCTTATATTTTAGTTTCTATATGCTCTAAGTGAAGAAAATTTCATTCATGGCTTATATTGTGAGATTTCCAAGGTTTTAAGTATATATTATATGACTTACTCACTCACCAACGCTCATATGCAAGGGAAAAATTGTGTTGCAGTGCCAATTCCTCCATGCAAGGGTGCACTTCAGTGCACTTCCCGACACTCAAGGGTGCCTTGGTCACTTGGGACTGGAATTATCATTGTTCTGGGAATCTCCACATGGTTAGTGCCTTCTAGAAGAGTCCATATGTGTCAAAATTCAATTCAAAGTGTACATCTAACACCTCTGAACTTGGAAACATGTCTTGCCTATTATTAGAAAGTCATTCATTGAGAAACTACCATCAGTTTCCCTATAAATTGAGAACTCATTCTAGTGCTAGGGAGGAAGAATTTTGTGCAAAGTTATGCTGTTGGATTCTCATTTGATAAGTGAAAGTATTGATATAATGCTAGGATAATGCTGGATGTGATGAGGCTAGAATGAAGCTGGATCAGGTTAACAACAAATCGATCCATTGGTTCTAATCTTCCCCTTCTACTCTCTAATAAAGATTGTTGTTCATTTTCCCATACATATGTCTCTATTTCTTGTGCAATGTATCCTTGAATGATGTATGTATTTCATATCTAATCGATTTTATGTGAGCAAGATAAGTAGATATCTGTATATTTCATGTTTTTTGTTGTTATCTATTTATGTTTGCAGGAATTGATTTAGCAACTTGAGTTGGATTGAGAGAGACAACAACAATGATAGAAGGAGAAGGAGAAGTGAAAGAATCACAAGTAGGCTCCTTTTCCATTCTCTATATATGATTGTTTTAGAGAAAATAATAGTTATTCTTTCCTTTGTTGTACTAAGTGATAAACACCACACTTAGGGAATTTGGTTTATCCATAGATCACAATTCTGTATAACAAATTTTTTACTCCACTAGTGAGTATCCTATCATTCCTGGTGTTTTCACCTCTGTTTATCTTCATCAGTAGAATATACTTTCCATTTTAGTCATTTGAATGAACAAATTGCATTAGAAGTGTGTCTAGCTACTTGATTTTCAATCTTATTTGCACCCAACGCACTGTTGGTCAACACATAGTGCAATGCAGTGCACTGTCTCCCAGTCAAGGGTGCTCTACAACACATTGTCTCCCCTTAGAGACTGCATTGCCCCCTCATCCAACCAAATTCCATCAAAATTTTTCATTTCTTTCAGTTTCAACCACTTGTTTGCTGTATTCTCAGATGCCTAATACCTCTTAGAGAACAATAAATTTCCTGTTCTTCCTCCTTTGAAAAGTAATTTGTTCAATGTTTCATTAGTGTTTTTCTTTATTATTGTCAAATAAAATTAAAAGTATTTTATTTTTGCATTCGATCAATTCTGTTTTAGAAAAGAAAATTTTTGTTTCATTCCTCGTTTTTTGTAGGAAAATTGTAGTTCCATTCTTCATTTTCCTACGAGAAATTGTTGTTTCATTCCTCATTTCTCATAAGAAAACACTTGTTTGATTTATTTATGCATATAGTTTCCTTTCTTTCATTCACATTAAAGGGAGATGAAAAGAAAAAAATGCATGTGCATATAGTGAATTGTGTGTGTTGCATAGGAACAAGTTAGGAAGGTTGCATTTAGTTTGTGCTCTTTGTTGTTTTTTCAAAAAATGATTGCTCTTTCCCCTTAGTAGCTAGGATTTTCATTGAAAAAGCTAAATTGAAAAGTTTTATTATCATTTAGTTTGCATTTTTACGAATTTATATCACATCATGAGGTGAACCTCAAAGACAAATTTTTAAACAAGAACACCATAAAATTTACATCAATCAACCTAAGAGAGCATTGGAACATTAACGGTAACATTTAGAACATCTAGGCTAGAGACGTGTTCTGTCGTCGTTAAACATAGTAGTTGTCAATAACTTGTCTGTGATACATTCTAAGTGTGATAGCTCACTCCACGTACATTATTATATCGGAGCTCGTTGTTGGTAAGGTAAATCCTCTCTGCAGATAGAGATGATCCCTCTAGCCTTAGAGTGGGTCTAGCAACAAACGAACAAGCTAAAGTGTAGGTTCCTTAATTAATGAATGAATAGGACAGGGTAGATAGACCGACCTAGATTCCAACGCTGTGGTGGCCATGGTGGCGATGGCCTCTTGATCTCTACCTCAATGGGTCACAATCCTTCTGCTACAATGCTTAGATACCTACATGAAGATCAGTAAACAAGAGCAACATACAAAACAATGTTTTCATTCATAATCAACTAACCAGCCAAGGAGGTTTAAGCATATTGCATCAAATAAAACACATAACGCAAGATGGGAACCAAACAATAGTCATGTATATGTATTGATAGAAGAAAGAGTTACAACTAGATCCTTGATGTCGCAGCCTCTTTCAGTGGGGTTTAGTCTAAGCGCGTATCGATGGATTGTCGGGGAATTCGGACGGGATGAGGACACAAGCCTAAGCTCTCTCAACAAGGGGTCTCTTTCGTTCTATCTTTCTAGCAATATGTACAAGAATCTCTTTAGCATTTCATCTATCCTTTTAGCTATGATATGTTCAACTAGGTCATCAATGGAATATGGCTTTATTTATAGATGGAGAGGAGGAGGTTGGGTTCCCTACAATAGTGGAAGGGAGGCCTTATCCCTTGGGAGGTTTCCCCAAAAGGTGGAAACAAGAGGCCAAAGGAGTCAGACCATGTTTATTCAGTCGAACCACTCCAGATGACTCTCCCACGAAGTTGTTATGATGGAAAATTTGCCTCTAATTTTAAAAAACATTCCATAAACAAGTTGGTACGGGTAGCTAACTGGGGCAGAGCATCAATGGGCGCGAGGCCCAGTGTTAATCTTCCTCATTGGCACGAGGGCATAATGGTCTACTAGCGCCAAGGAAAAAATAGGTGTTTCTGATGGTCTGTTCAGGAAATTGGCAACAGAAGGAATGTTGTCCTCATGGAAAGGGATGTAATAATGGTCTTTGCAAGGCATGAAACTTTGTTTTGGTCACAAAAAAGATCCTCCAATGTGTGGGATGGGGATTGCAGGGATAGTGAAAAAATGTTGTGTAACAGATGCCCCCTAAAGCATGAGGTCCGAGAGAAAAGGAGGGGTGAAATGCTTTAAGAGAACACGTTCGAACCAAATACCACTGTCGGAAGACCTACAATTACAAATACAACTAATATATATGATACATGAACATGTGGCATGAGCAACCATCCATAATAGAGTACATATATAAACTTAGATCCAAGGTATGGGCACAACCATCAATAAGGATCAACAAATAGATTCTGGTATGGTCGCAGCCATCCAATCAAAAGAGTCATGTAATAAAGTCATGATAAACCACAATATCACACAGCCTGGATCTTATCAGACAAAACCTAAGGTCTTGCGCTCCATCTCAACCCAAACAAGTACAAATTCAAGCATGCAAATGTGTGAGTTGAAGTCGAACATGCAAGAAAGTCACCTGATTACCAGCCAATGATGAGAGCTGTTAATAGGCACGAGAGAACCCACCAATAATAACAATGGCTCTCAAGGTACAACAGGTACAATCCATGGAATGTGAACAGTTAAATGGCATTGAACACCCGAAGAATCACTCGATCGAAGGCCAATGATGTGGATCTGTTGTCAAATGTGAATAAATTGTCATTGAGGCATACAAGCTCCAAGGTACTGGAAGGGAGTTTCTAGGTCAACTTCCCAGATAATGAGATAAAGTCGACAGGAAGTGACCCGGTCGAAGGAGGGCCATAATGTTTCCCACATCATCAACATGAGACAAAGGAACATGATGATAATGAATTAGGACCAACAGAGGATCAGAGGAAGGTTGAAAACTACAGAGGAAAACTTCTCTTAAACATATCAGCGACATGACTCTGGATTTGGTAGTATTTGACATCAAGGGATCTGAGGTCTTGATGACGTGGAAAAGAGCAGATGAGAGGTCAAAACATATTACCCAAACCCATGGAGGAAAAAATGAAAAAATGAGATCTCCCCAACCCAACACGAATGCAGAAAAGTGTCATGTTCAAGAGCGACATACTGTCAACACAACTAAAACTAGTTCAATTTCCCCCCACCATTCCTGGCGAGTACTCCAATTATTTTTGAAAACAAGCTTGAAGGGGATAGCATATGCTTGCATTGTAAGTTTGTCCTTCGGAAAAATCCATCCTAGTACATTTTACAATCCCTAGGAAGGATGAACTCAGTGAACGTCACAGTGACGATGTCCATGTCATCAGAGTTTAACGAGTCTGAAAAAGGAAAAAAATCGACATATTTTCATGTTTAGAGAGTTTGAAAATAAGAAAAAAATAAAACTCCAACATGTCCCTTTTTGTAAATAGTCTCTCAGATCCGAAAAGGTAGAAAACAATATTTGGGATAACCTCTTAGTCGTGATAGGCTAAGGTATTCCTTTTTCATAAATAATCTATCCCAACCCAAAAAAAGGGTAAACGTATACTGGGTAGATATCATTTCACATCCATTTAATGAGTACAAATCGACAAGAGTCTCGACAATCTTTTCAATTTTAGAGAGTCAGAAAAGAGCTGAAAGTTGACTCCTCCTGGAGGAATGAGTGGTATTAAGGGTAGCAATTGGTTCTGGTGATGGTGGAACTATGCAGAACAAGATAAAAGTACAAAGGCTGGCTAAAAATACCACTCATTATAGAGGTTCCTAAGGAATGGGTAAAACAATCAAGTGAAGGCATATGATCGACCAAGTAGATGGGGATGATGGAGCGAGAAAACCAACGCTCATCTGGAAAAACAGGCTGATAAAATGGAAATCATGAGAGGTAAAATAAGAATGGTTTCATTTTTACACAAGGTTGAAATCAAGAAACTCTGCTTGAAGTTGGTTTCATTTTTACACAAGCTTGAAACAAAGATAAACTATGCTTGAAATAGGTTTCATTTTTACACAAGCTTGAAATAGAAATAAACTATGCTTGAAATGTTTGCATGCCCCCAACATGGTGACTCAATTCGAGGTACATGCCCCCCAAGCTTCAGTGCATTCACCGGAGTAGACTACTAGTTACTGACAGGTGGATGGAATGAAGGTTCAATTACGAGATTAAGAGAAAGACTTGACTGGGATTTTACGAGATCTAATCAAAGGCTCGAATTGAAAAGGGAACCTGTTTCATTTTTTAACGAGGTTGACATAGTGAAAGAACTATCCCCATGACCTAATTCATTTTTGAATGAGGTTGAAATAGAAGACGAACCATCCTCAAAGCACCTTGTTTCATTTTTTAAGGAGCTAGACACAAGAAAAAAAACTCTGCTCTGAAAGAAGCTTGTTTTATTTTTTAAGAAGATTGACACAAGAAAGCGAACTATGCTCTGAAAGAAGCTTGTTTCATTTTTTAAGGAGCTTGACACAAGAAAAATAACTATGCTCCAAAAGAAGCTTGTTTCATTTTTTAAAGAGCTTAACACATGAAAACGAACTATGCTCCAAATACCTTTACCATAATGAATAAGAGGGCATGGGTTCCAAGAGGTTCCCATATGATGGGAGAACAATGTCTCAGAAATTGCGATCAAATTCCCCCAGTAAATGGTACTCGATGGCACAATCACTGGATGAGGGCAACGAACAAGCAGCCACATAATTCACCCGTGGTGGGGAAGATACAACCGATGGATAAAGCTCCAACAGGGATGATGTTGGGCTAGATGCCACCTCCAGACCAAAGAAGGAAAGCTGATCAATGGTCACGATCCAACCTTCATGTCGAAAACAAATCACACGAAAGAGGGAGCAGAAAAGTGCACCCATGGCATAAGAATAATCGCGCCCCAAGAGTAAATTGAAATCCAAGGGGTTGGGAACAACCATCATGTCTATACAGAAGGTTTTCCTTCCCAAAGTGATCAGTAACTTTGGAAGGATCCCTAACGGTTGATTGGTTCCTCTGTTAAATGCCGATAGATTCTGGGTAATGGGCATAATTAGTGGAAAACCAAAAGCTTACCAAGTAGTTGAATATAGAATACTAATGGATGCACCTTCATCTATAATTGTGCTAGGTATGGTCATATCGAATACCTGTACCATGATCTCAAAAGGAACATAAGAAGGAAGGAAGTATCCTACAAATCGACTCCAATCGAAGGAAGCGATCATACTACTTGGAGGGGGTACCATTGAACTGAGATGGTCATCCCATGGTGTTACCAGAGCAAGAGGAGCATCCTCCTGGACCTCAGGCACGGGAGCAGGAAGAGCAACTTCTTGGGTCACAGGGATGGGAGGATCTTTCTCCAAGTCCGAGGAATTTGAAGAAACAAGAAGAACGTGGGGGGGATGAGATCCACTCTCGACAGAAAATACATGAAGAACCACAGGCAGGATCATATCAATTGATTCAACGATCAATGATTGGTTGGGAACGGGTTCTTGAATTTTAATTTCCAAAGGAATGGGATCAACCAAGGATGACTCTTGACCAAACGTGGTATCAACTAGCTGAGGAATCAAAGAAATTTTTTGGAAACCAACCGGAAGGCAGGACAAAGAAACAGTAGGGTTGTCCAATACTCTCTTGGCTTCATCCATGTACAGACAAAGGTGGATGGGATGATGCCCTTCACACAACTTACATGGATTCATGATCTTAATCTATTTCTTACGAGTCTTATCAATACTAGTTGAAGACGTACCACCAATATGACTTCTAGAAGCCAAAGGCAATGACAAATGATCGTCGGACCATACTTCAAGTACCTTGGGAATTCCAGGGAAGTCTCGAAGAAGATGGTCACCTTTACACAACAAGCAAGGGAATTTGACGTTCCATGGAAGGTTGGATGGTTTATCAAGCGAAGGTGCCTGAGGCACTATAGACGCAGATTTATCCTCTCTTTTATCTGACTTTTTTTTTTTTTCTTCTTCTTCTTCTTAGCCACCTCGTTACTAGAATCCATAATTTCACGAGGTGAAGTGGAAGAGGAGTATGAAGAAATAGGTGAAGAAGGGGAGAGGTCCACTTTAGAATAAATACGATGTTGTTCAAGTGGAGGGGATGGTCGTACGACGGGCGTAACACTCGAGACCACATAAGTTGAGAATAACCAAACAGGCAACCCAACAGTTAACCCAGGCAAGGATAATGTTGCCATATAAGGAGCACCAACATTTCCAAAAGCAAGAAACAGACCACGATTCCCTTCAGAGGGGATTTCTTGGTTGGTAAACTCTGGGAAAGTTTCCATCAGAGACAACCGTAAAACAAAACATTAAGGAAGATAAATTTGACCGGGAATATTTTGTGGGCAGTTAATTTTATGACATTGAAACAAAACTCTACCATTTCATATTTTAAGATTCAAGAAATAGGAAAAAGGTGACTCTATCACTTTCAGGTTGAAATGAGCATGAAAGGACAAAAGCTTGATGATCTTTTCACTTTTAGAGAGTCATGAAAATATCAAAATGACTACTTAGGTAATCTAAGCAAGAGGGTGTACCAAGTATCTGTGAACTGCCATATACACCTTGGGGATCAAATGAAAGAGAAATTACCAAGGACTTAATGTATGTGCAGGTAGTCTCCTGGAATGCTGTATTCAGTGTATCACGGTTACATGGTGGCAGAATCGGCTTCCTATGGATAAAATGATATGAACCTATGAGGGTCTCCCTTTATATATGCGACAGTATGAGGAGCACAAGTCCGTACTAGTGTTTTCTAAAGCCACGCGTCGAATGACAGCTACTAGGTTTAATGACGCTAGAACACGTCACTACATTAGACCTCTAAATTTTTTTGTGTTAGGTTCCAAATGCTTCCTTAGGTTAATTGAATCACTTTTACAGTTTATCTTGAATTAATGTTTTAATTTCAAGGTCCTATTGAATTTTATCTCAAATTTCCTAAATGCAAGCTATATGCAATAGAACACCGTTTTCCCTTCAATGAATGCTAACTACGAAAAGGATAGAAATATTTCAGAAAGAAACAAACACTGAAAACATACAAAGAAGTCCCTTAATGCATCTAATATATTCAAAATGAGAAACTAAAAACTCTTTCCTATATGCAAGCGCTAGTTATGCAAAATACTTTTTCATTTCTAGTGCAAACGAAAGGATGAAAATTTTTGTTTTTGAATGATGGAAGCACACAATGCACTAATTACATCAAAAATCAAATCAAACACTAGTCAAGAGCACCATGAATGTAGATATCTAAAAAAAAATGATTCAAAGCAATACAACAAAAATGCACTCAAACTAATGATGCACTCTTTCATTCAAAGAGAGGCTTTCAAAGTGGCCCAAACAAGCGATGTAATCTATGCTCGAAAATGAAGAGATGGAGAGCCAAACAAACACCAAATTAATAGTTCAACAAACCAAAAACTCTAAAGATCAAGAAAGACTCAAGAAACTGATCAGGGAATCGAACTGACAAGAGACCAAAATACTTGACCTTCAAACATAAGGCTTGGTGAGCGAAAGACACCTAGAACCCTAGGGCTATGAAATGCACCGATAAGAAAATTGACAAAAAACTGAGAAGAGCAAGTCTAAAGAAGTCAAAACAATTCCCAAAGGACCAATTGCAAATGAGGAACAATCCAGAGTCAAGCACAACTGACCAAAAACTCAGCAAAAGGGTCAAACCAAATCCTACAAGATTCGGCGTGACTGTGAGGTAGTAATCTATGCCAAACAGAGGTTGGCGCTACTGCAACAAAATAAACCTACACCAATTTGCGTGACTATTCAAACAAAAAGTGCTCCAAGCTGGATAAATATGGGAGAAGGGAAGAACCAATGAGCAGAGGTCAATCTTGACACTCTGGATTTGAACAAGATGATTCTAGACACTGAAATAATCCAAGAAAGATAGACAAGAAATCAAACGACCGAAGTCAACTTGACGAGACAAACTCTTAAAAGGAAATGAAATGACAAAATCACATTGATCCCCAGTGGAGTCACCAATTTTTTGGTAAGGTAGATACTCTCTACGGACATATAAGATCCCTATAGCCCTAGAGTAGGTCTAGCAACAAAGGGACAAGCTAAAGTGTAGGTTCCTTAATTAATGAATGAACAGGACAAGGTAGATAGACCTACTTGGAGTCCAACGCTGTCGTGGCTATGGTGGCAATGGCATCTTGATCTTTGCTTCGACAGGTCACAATACTTCTGCTATAGTGCTCAGATACCTGCACGAAGATCAGAAAACAAGAGAAACATACAAAACAATGTTTTCATTCATAATCAACTAACCAGTCAAGGAGGGTTAAGCATATTGCATCAAATAAAACAGATAACGCAAGATGGGAACCAAACAATAGTCATGCATATGTATTGATAGAAGAAAGAGTTACAATCAGATCCTTGACATCGTAGCCTCCTTCAGCGGGGTTTAGTCGAAGCACGTCTCAATGGATCGTCGGGGAATTCGGACAGGATGAGGACACAAGCCTAATATCTCTCAACAAGGGGTTTCTTTTATTATATCTTTCTAGCAAGATGTACAATAATCTCTTCAGTGTTTCAGCTATCCTTTAAGCTATGATATGTTCAGCTAGCTCATCAATGGAAGATGGATTTATTTATAGAGGGAGAGGAGGAGGTTGGGATCCCTAAAATAGTGGAAGGGAGGCCTTATCCCTTGGGAGGTTTCCCTAAAAGGTGGAAAAAAGAGGCCTAAGGAGGCAGGCCGTGGTTATTCATTCGAACCACTACAGATGACTCGCCTACGAAGTTGTTATGATGGAAACTTCACCTATATTTTTAGAAAACATTCCATAAACAGGTTGGCGCAGGTAGCTAATTGGGGTAGAGTTCCAATGGGTGTGAGGCCCAGTGTTAATATTCCTCATTGGCGCGAGGGCATAACGGTCTACTAGCGCCAAGGGAAAAACAGGTGTTTCTGATGGTTTGTACAGGAAATTGTCAATAGAAGGAATGTTGTCTTCATGGCAAGGGATGCAATGATGGTCTTTGCAAGGCATGACACTTTTTTTGGTCACAGAAATGATCCTCCAATGTGCGGGATGGGGATTGCAGGGACAGTGACAAAATGTTGTGTAACACTCGTCCATGTACCTTCAGGTATATAGGGCAGTTTTCTAGTACGAAAGGTATAAGGGGGCACTCTCACTATGCAGTTTCACATTAGACATCGCTAATATGGACTTGGGCCTCCACGTACCTTCGGGTATATTTGGGAGGACAAATTTAGGTTTCTATTCATCCATAGGTAACCAAGTCGGTTGCCTTGAAACTTTTGATACACCAAACACATCAATCAAGGAGATTGTCTGGCGTACTTCTTGGTTCGCTATGAGGTATTCTGCAGTTTACAATTACTTGGTAAACCTCTTGCCTAGAATTACCATTTTATTTTGTTTATTTGATTTTTTCATAAAATCAATTAGTCATCATGGAATAATAACATCACTTTCCCAGTCACTTGCGTAGAATAGCACTTAAACCACCCTTACCACCGGAAGGCATTTCTGGTTAGCGAAGGCAACATATTTTTACTGAAACTAGTACTATCAGTACCTCTGGTGTGACATCATCATTACATATACTAGAGTCGTCTCGAATTGTTTCTACAAATCCTGGTTCATCCACTTTTATCGAGACAGAGCCTTGACACCTACCTGTGGTCACAATCCATCCAATCAATGAGACCATATCTCCCAAACCCAATGTTGTTCAACTGGGATTCGATCTGAATCTTGTCATTCTTTTACTAGACCATCTAGATCCTGAAGTTGAACAACCGAATTTTTTTCTTGTATTAGTCGCTCCACAGTCAATCATAACCATTGAGTCTCCCAAATTGCACAGTCAGCCACCTGAAATATATCTTAGTCTTGAAGGCGAAATCATTCCACCTGGTTTAATTTCGATTGAAGAAATAACACAAGATGAAACACCTTCAAATCCAACTCATTTTGGGGAGGAGATTTATCTTTACGAGTCTTTTCCTCAATCACCTTACACTACTTTCTTTGATCTTGTGTCAATTCGAGTTCCCAGAGATCCTATAGGGTATACATTGGGTCATATGGCCATGGTTGAGTCAACATATCCGGCTGTACCATCTGTTATAGTTGCAACAAAATCTACTGTTGCTACCCCTTTGATGTTCACCACATCACCAGAGTCACATTAGGTGGTCCTTCCATCCCACCTAGTTACCAATCTTTATCTGGAACATTATATGGTTCATCATCAAAACCATGTAATTCACCCATGTCATCATCTGGTATTCTATCTGGTACATCTCTAATGAGTACTGAACGACTTGATCCTTTATTTACATCTTCTATGAAATATCAAGCTGGTCCATTTGGGTATATTCCATCCAATACAATCTTAACTGGACTCCTAGCATTTGGAACAATATATTCCATCTTATTAAAATCCTCATGATGGGGGGCAACCTATGGTCACCCATTTTGACAGTACTTCGTCGTTATATGGTCATCCTTTGTTGGAATGACTGTTTGTAAGTGGTAGCCTATTCTTCCCGTTCAACCACGAACAATTGTGCATTCATATCAACCAGTTCAACCTGTTGCACCCACATCTACTGCACTTGTTAATACATCATTACCCCTGTTACAAACTAAAATTGTTGTACCTCAACCATCTCGGGCGAGTTCTTCAACCTAATACCCTCAAGTATTGGGCCCTCAAACTCCAAATCCTTCGTCTGGTTTACAACAACCATTTGTATCCGGAATTATTTATTCACAAACTAGATTACCCTATTATGGGATGTCACAGGCACAACCGGGTTTTACCTATTCACTACTTGGTCCAAGCTATTCTATTTTGGGCTATAATCTTGGTGGACAGACACCTTGGCAGCCATAAGCGTAAATGATGCAAAAATCATTCCAGCAACAAGTAGTTTACCCAGGTTTTGGTCAACAGAATCCTCAAGCATTTGCTTATAAAAAAAACTCCTATCTGGGTTACCAAAAAGCAAATTGCTTATGCGGGTGCTCAAAGGCCTGTTTCCCAAGAAATTCCATCATACCCTGGCTATGCTCAACCTGACTTAAATCAACAGTTTCCATTTTTTGCAACTATAGAATTACTTGATTTAAACCGGCTTACCAACAACCCCATCAACTATGCTCCTTGGTGGCCGGTAATACCACATAAATTACCCTCAGATATTCCTAAGTTAAATGGAAACCCTAGAGGAGACCCATCGATGCATGTTATGACTTATCATTTGTGGTGTTCATCCAACTCCTTAAATGATGACTCTGTTTGACTGTGTCTTTTCTAGCGTACGCTCACTGGTCCGATCGCGAAGTGGTACATTGAGTTACCATGAGCTTCATTTGATAATTTCACTGCCTTAAATACTACCTTTCTGACCCACTTCCAGTTACCCATACGATGTGAATCTAGAATGGAAATTTTGACCAATTTTAAACAGAATAACACTAATCACATTTCTGATCATATTCATGAGTGGTGTCGTCATTGTAGAATGGTCAAAACATTTGTTCCTGATCAGCTCCTTTCTGAGTGGTTCATTAAGTATTTGTTTCCATCTATCATCGAGGATGTGGCTATGGGTGGCTTCGTCACTGAAGAGTAGGTCATTGCTCGTGCCCAGTACTTAGATGTGATTCATACTCAGTCTGGCACGCTCTATGAGAAAATTCCCAATGCGCAACGATCTAATTTTATTGTCCCTCCTCCATCTAAGGACTCTCATGCCGATGATGGTATGATTGGTACTGCAAGCACACATCACTCTATTGCATCTAATCCTGCACCTTATTCCAAAATTCATGCCATGTCATCTGACAAAGGCAAAAGTGACAGGAAACCCAAAAGTAAGAAAAAAGAGAAAGCAAAGAAAAAGAAAAATTCAACCCCACAAGAACGATGATTTGATCAACAAACTAGAAATAATCGGAAACCTCGTTACCCTTGCATAATATGTAATGAGGAGCACTTTGTTCGAGACTTTTTTAAGACTTCAAATGCATCTGTTGTGTTGATGGATCCTTTTCCGAATCCGAATACAAATATGGTTGCTACAGATCCAGCTTCTAGTTCCCAAGTGCTTATGCTATCCATCACAAAGCCAAAAAGGGATGTTTTTGTGTCAATGGGAAAGAAGGATTATGGTAGTCAGGCTATTGATCAACCTACTACCTCGACCATGAATCCATCCACAAAATCTATTTTTCCAACTGTTATTCCTGAGTTAACAATAAATCCATCGAAGGAAGTTGCCCATAAATCGACATTCAATCCTTGAGCCCAAGCTGCTCAAAATTATAATATAGTTTAAGATTTGGCTCAATCCCCTTCAACTATGTCGATGCTTGAGGTACTTCAAAATTGTCCCTCCCAGAAGTAGGCTTTGTTGTTGAAAATTGGTGGAATCGATCTGATAAATTCCAATCTTGTAGTCTTTAATCATACTAGCTATGTGCCACAATTACCAGTACAATTTGCATTCTCCATCCAAATAAATGTTGTCAATCATCTCGTTCATCGTAATATTATTAATGAGGGAGAATCTACCTGCGTTATGTCTCTAAACTGTTGGAAGTCACTTGGCTCGCCGTGCCTATCTCAATCGCCTATGACGTTGAAATATTTTGACGGTCATACATATAAGCCTTGCAGTATCATCAATAACCTACATGTCGAACTAGGGGGAAAATAGTAACTATTGAAGTTGAGGTCATTGATGGACCCCTTGATTACACTATTTTACTTGAAATTCCATGGGTTTACACTATGACTGCGATCGTCTCTACATATTTTAGAATGATCGCCTTTCCTAATAAAGGTGTTATTAAAGTCATCAATTAACTCTCCTTATTTACCTCCAGTTCCTAGGTAACTGGAAGAGTTCCATTAGTTCACACACCCTAGCTAGCACTTCAAAACATTTGTGTAGGAATCTTAAAGGATTATTCCCTAATGGGAACCTTTGCATTATTGCTGCCTACGAATTCTGCAGAAATTGCAAGTATAGAGACCTGATACATCATATCTTCCATTCCATATGGCTTAAGGAAGATTACGGATGATTTTGAAGTTGTTATGTTCGATGAATTACTTCCACCCAACCCAATTGAGTTGGCATAGAAATCAATCTACATGGCTTGGGCGACGAATCTGAAGTTATCATCGCCGATTGTTTGGGTCGATCGTCCATTAGTTTTTTGTACTCCATCTGATCCTTTTTCATCCTCTTTCTTGAATGATGAGAGAATTGTGGAATCCATGATGCCAAAATGAGAACCATGGGAAGATCATCATCATCGCTCCCATATTCAGGATTACGAATAAGATAATCTTATTGAATTATATCACTCATCAATCACAAATTTCTTTTCGAATCATTAGGGTAATTTTGAGGTCTAAAATGGGCCTCCTAAGAAAAATGTACAACCAAAATAAACTTTATAAGAACCAAAAGGATTCAAGATGATGATGTGAACCATGGGGGATGATTCACCACTTTTTAATTAAAAGGGTAAAAATATTAAAAAATAATAAAATAATAAAACTACTTTTTCAACTCGTATTTTCAACTTATCTCCCAAATTTTTTACTCAAATTTCAAGCGATAGTACTCGTTGGATGAAAAATTTAATTCCTCATCCAAGGAGTACCCATGTTGCATAATTTTTATGGACATTGCTACATGAAAATTGAGACATACATGAAAAAACGTGATATGCTGATGGTGCTAGTCATAGTACGCAAAATCTATCCTCTGCAACGTAGGCCATTTTTGCTCTGAGCAGCGAGTTAGTGAGTTTTCAAGGGATTTGTATCGGTTGATATAAAAAAAATATCAATGAGTATGGCATGTTTATTGAACTTCTCTCTGATGCCATTTCATTTGGTATTAACCGCTTCATCATTAGGTTAGACTCACAACTTGTTGTACTGCAACTTACTAGCATTTATACTGTCAAAAACCCAACACTACATCGTATGTTCCTAAGAGTTCGAATTTTGGAAATAAATTTTTATTTCATTCAATATCAACACATTTCTAGAAACTTGAATACATTAATTGATTCCTTATTGAATTATGTTTTAAACAGACATTTGCAACACATGTAAAGACATATTTTCAATTCACATCACATAATTGAATAGGATTGCACAATAAACATAGGAAAACACTAAAAAAAATAGATAGATAGTTGTAGGGTTTTAAAATTTTTTTGCCCAAGACACATTGGTCAATTGACCTCAAAATGTATGCAAAATGTTAAAGAAAACTAGTGATGCTCGTGATAACAGCTATTGATCTAGCTATCCTACGCAATAACTACATCCAACGGTTAGGAACAGAAATAGTATGGCACTACAATCTCATGGGCAACTGTTCAATCCCGAAATATAGAATCCCGAGAGTCAATCCCTCCACATGCTGTTGTAGCTCAGCAAGAGTTGCAGTCATATATAAATCTCGAAGGACTTCTCTCCCAATAACCCTCTCTGCTCTCTGATCTTCTCCCTACTCTAGTTGACCCACTGGTCAAACTCGACCCACATATGCATACATCAAGACTTTAGTTTAGTCTTGGGAAACATAAAAATACAAAAACATGTATAAACCTTAGAAAAAATAAAAAAACATGGTCAAAAAATTCTTACCAATTGCACCCCATTGAGCGTCATATGGTAGAATCAAGTCTAGATCTCCTTGGAAGTCTATGCCTGCATATTCCTAATCATCAATGGCAATAATATATCATCTAAAACAGGAAAATAATGTAGTAGATAATACGATGGTCAATTGACCAGCATGTCTAGACATCAATTTTACCCATCTCTGCATCTATGAATCTCTAGGGCCAGATATACCCAGTGTAACATGCTGGGGCTGCATCAATGGAATCTGCTCTAAGGTGAAACAAATCAAGATTGAACCATAGTTGAAATTCATCTTCCTTCCTCCCATTGCTTTGGTCAGTTTCTCTTTCATCAGAAAGAGGACAACTTCATCCCAGTTAAATACTGTTGGTTCCAAACAATCCAGTTCATACTACTTGTATGATCTATTTTCTACATGTAGTGTAGCAGAAACGGAAAGCTTTACGATAGTGAATAGGATGGTCCTCAAAGGCAAATCACGTACATTGCAGATTTTTATTTTCCCATCCTTACTAGGTTCAGTCCCTGGATGGCAGTGCTACAGTATGTAATCTCTCACTGTCTCTCCTCCAAGAGCAGATCCTAAAATGGAAATGGGAGAACCTTGTGAGAAAATAAATGTCCTCCACTAATTTTGGAACCACTTTGTCCCCAATGTGAAAAGCCTGTATTATCGGATCCCATGAACGAACAAGGAACTCCAATAGTTCCATTTGCTGCCTCATACCTGACAATATGAAGTACTTTAGTGACCCGAAATCTCTCAGGGCTTTTACTGTACCTATATTGTTTAGGGCGATCATGTTATATTCTTCATGTTCTCTTTCCCTCCATGTAATCATCATTTTGATGGGATGAATACTTGAAATACAATCATAAGCTTCATTAAGATCCATTTCATGCAAAAAAATTAGGAAATTTTGGGCACACATAAAAAAAAGAATTGAAATTGTGCCCAACACATTCCAAGTCAAGGGACAGAGCATTTCAGTGCATCTGGCCTTCAATTTTAGTGCACTGCAACACACCTTTTGACATTCAAGGGTGTGTTTCTCTCTGAGCGTAGTAGATTTTCCCTAAGGGGCTCAAAACCCTAAAAATTTACCATGAAAATGCAATGAAAATGATACTAAAAGAAAGAGAAGTTTCATAGATCCAACCTGGATCGAACGACGAGGAAAATCATCCACATAATCTATCGCAATCAACTGCTGAAGTTTGGGAGCAAAAACTGGTTCAGAGGTCCTAATTTTCAAATGGCAACTTTGGAATGGTAGAAATTAATGGTAAAACTATTTTAATGAGTCAATTTGATTATTTTAAATCATATTTAATGATGTGACTATGGTTTTTATTCATATTTTCTATGAAACATGTATTTTTAATCCGTTTGATGGTGTTCTGAATTGGTTTTACAGCTGACACAGTAGATTAATTGTGCACACTTATTCAAGAATGATTTGACCACAAAGCATAATTTTATCCTTATTTTTTCAGCTTTGATAAAAATGGAAAAGGAATTGAAGCGCACTTTTATCTCTTTTTCAAGCTTCGATAACGGCGAAAAAGGAACCCCTGGAGTATTCTTTAAGCTCTTTTCAGACTTCGATAATGTGAAAATATTGCCAAGCACTTGTCTTTTCGAGCTCGTAAAAGTAAATGAAATGACATCTACTCAGTATAAGTTTAATCCTTTTCCGGATTGAGATAGATTATTTACAAAAAAGGAAAACCTTAGTCGAACATGGCTAAGAGGTTTTCTCAGTTATCATTTTACACTTTTTAGGACCTGAGCGACAAATTTATGAAAAAGGACTCATGGAGTTTTCTTTTTTTTCCTCTTTTTCAAACTCTCTAAATATGAAAAAGGACCGGGCTGTCACTGTCGTTAGGCTCGTTAAAACATAAAATAGCGATGGACTTGTCGATCGTGACAAGAATCGAGTTTCATTTGTCACTAGACTTGTTAAATTATTAAATAGTGATGAATTTGACTAAAGGGTTGAATTATAGATCAAGCATATGTTACCCTCCTCAAGCTTGTTAAAAAATAAAGAGGTACTAGTCGACAAATGACCAGGGAAAATTTGGGAAAAAGAACATAACACTTTATGGTAGTAGGTCACTCTTGAACATGACACTTTCACTCCATCATCGTGACTTTTGGGTTGGGTAATCTTCTTTATGGTTCATTCATACCTATGGTTCATCTTACCTTCACTTTGGTTTTGGGTCAATGCTGCCAACTCATCTCAGTGTCACCGATATGTTCAAGATAATTCATCCAGTAAAATCCTCATCCTTCTACAATACTCATAAACCTTCATTTTCATGACAGTCATCCCTAAACATTGCTATATCAAGTCACATTTTGTCTCTGAAATCAGTAACTCTCATTTCGCAATAAAGTTGCTTCCTGTCGACATCAGCTCATCATCTAGGAAGTTTACTTAGAAGCATCTTCTAGTACCCTAAGGCTTGTTACATCATCGAAAAGTTTCTTGCTTCTGGACCTTTCACCGAAAGATTTTGTTTGGCATTCGATATCAAATCATCTATTCACACCTTGCAAATTGTATTGCAGTACCTTGAGATCCATTAACACCAATGGTGTTTTTCAGTTTTCTGTTAACAACTCACATTATTGGTCGGTAATCAGACGATGTCTTCCCATGTTTGACTTTAAATCATATATTCTCATGGTTAGACTTGTACCTAAATGATTGAGTGAATGAGATAATAAGACATTGGATCTACTTTAATCCATCTGGGCTGTGATTTTAGGATTGTTGTAGACATCACTTGTACGAGGCTTTACATACAGATCGTCATCCAAACATGGGCGTATATCTGTAGGCATTTCTATATTGGGAAACATTCCAATGTAGAAGAATTTCTGAATTATGTACATGTTATTAGATAGTTTATGTATTGAGCATGGGAATTTCTCCCTCAGTAATTTGTGATCAAGATGAAAATATCATGATGTAATGTATTTAATATTGATGTAGGTCACCGTCCACTTCAGTTCCTACTCATCACATCGTAAAGCATCTCATCCAAATATTATTATTATTTTTACTTCATGCTTTAGGGGGAAGCCGTTATAGGTCAATTTGGGCATCATCCCCCAAGACCTGGTCAAAATGGACATCATCCCCAAGACCAATAAAATAGGGTATATCATCCCCTTATATTTTAGTTTCTATATGCCCTAACTGAAGAAAATTTCATTCATGGCTTCTATTGTTAGATTTCCAAGGTTTGAAGTATATATTATATGACCTACTAACTCACCAATGCTCATCTGCAAGGGACTAATTGCGTTGTAGTGCCAATTCCTCCATGCAAGGGTGCATTGTAGTGCACTTCCCGACACTCAAGGGTGCGTTGGTCACCTGGGAGTAGAATTTTCATTGTTCCAGTAATCTCCACATGGCCAGTGCCTTCTAGAAGAGTCCATATGTGTCAAACTTCGAATCCAAGTTTCCATCTAACACCTTTGATCTTAGAAACATGTCTTGGATATTATTAGAAAGTCATTCATTGAGAAACTACCATAAGTTTCCCTATAAATTGAGCACTCATTCTAGTGCTAGGGAGGAATAATTTTGTGCAAATTTATATTATTGGATTCTAATTTGATATGTGAAAGTACTGATATGATGCTGGGATAATGCTGGATGTGATGAGGTTGGAATGAAGCTGGGGCATTTTGACAGAAAATCAATCCATTGGTTGTAATCTTCCCCTTCTACTCTTTAATAAATTTTGTTGTTAATTTTCCCATACATATGTCTCTATTTCATGTGCAATATATCCTTGAATGATGTATGTATTTCAGATCTAATCAATTTTATTTGAGTAAGATAAGTAGATATCTGTATATTTCATGTTGTTTGATGTTCTATGTTTTTGTTTGTAGGAATTGATCTAGCGACTTGACTTGGATTAAGAGTGACAAAAACAACGACAAAAGGGGAAGGAGGAGTGAGAGAATCACAAGTAGGCTCCTTTCCCACTCTGTATATCTACTTGTTTTATAGAAAATAATAGATATTCTTTCCTCTGTTGTTCTAAGTGATAAACACCACACTTGGGGAATCTGGTTTATCCGTAGATCACATTTCCATATAACACCCCAGGAAGACTGTACACCCCTCCACGCAGGGGGGACTTGTCCTGACCAGTAGGGGTTTAAGGGTAGCACCCCTGAAGCTAAAATTAGATGTAAAATTTCCTTGTAAAATATTGTAATTTTGTAGTCAATCTAGGTCGTTCATTAGGCAGATGATTTGATGGTAGAAGTTATGTTTAATTTATGGTTTTTTTTCCCTAGAACGCAACCCCTCTGTTGTATGAGGTAATTGTATTGCAACTGTGTGTTGAGAGTGTATTATGAGTGAGAAATAGAAAGGGGGAGTGTGTGAGAGAGTATAGTATATTACCGCGGATCTATTGTAGGTTGTGTCTCTTCATATTTTTTGGATAATATAAAGAAAGGACTAGTTGTTTCTCTGTGGACATAGCCCAAATTGGGTGAACCACATATATCTGTGTCTCTCTTGTTTATAAGTTTTCTGTGTTTTTATTTCCGCATATTTTTATGTGTTCCATTTCTATGTAATATATAATTTTCTAACAGACTCCCATAGGGCGATGAAATTGGCCTAATATACCCTTTCTACAGCAACTTTGGAATCTGCCTCTTGATTTCATCGTTCTCCAGAACAAAGCATTGATGGACCAGTCCATTGGGTGGTGGCACACTCGGGGTCAAATCGATAGAGTGCTTAACCTGATAGTGTAGAGGTACCCCTATGGGTGATGTGAAGATGTCCATGTACTCCTCCATGACCTTTTCCATCTGTTGTTGTCGTGCAAAGGAACCTTGTTTGGAGGTCATGGCCACAATATTCTTCTAGACCTTAGGAAAAATCATAAGGAAAACAAATTTACCAGTATGGGATATGATCTTATTTCATTTCTTCGCATTGACCAGAGAGATGGTGTTAGGCGGTGCTACCTTTGGTATCCTGTACAACTTATTTCCCAAAATAATAATAGCAGTGCAAGACCTAGATTCATAGAAAACATGTCACTTCCACAAGTATGGTTTGCCTAATAATACATCACAAAATTCAAGAGGAGAAACATCACACAGTTCCTCATATGTGAAGGGTTTTATGTTGTAGGGGAGGCAACATTGTTGGCTGACACAAAGATCCCTTCCTTGGTGAAGCCACCCAATGGTGTACGACTACGGGTGTGTTATGGTGGGTAGACCTAGATGCTTCACAACCTTTATTGAAATTATGTTCTTTTGGCTCCTGTTTTTTACAATGAACTGCAGTGGAGAACCCTTCACCCATATCTATGAGTAGAAGAGGTGCTCCCCCTCCTCTGGATCTTCAGGCTCATCCTTTTGGATCTTAGTGGTGGAAATGGTGGAACTGGGATCCACATCAATAATATGCTTCCCTTTGTCAGTCCCCTTATCAGGTTTTGACTCAGAGTCAGAGCATGAATCTAATTCAGAAGCCTCCAACTCAGCCTCTAGTGACTGCTTGGATTGACACTCACTTGTGTTGCGAGTGGAGCTCTTATGAAAATCACACCACTTTCCTGTGTCCTTCTTTGTCTTGTGGTGTTGTTATTTTCTTATGGCTTAATTGGGTTGTACTGGGTCACATCTCCTTGGATTTTTCCTTTGTTCTATGGTTTTGGGGCATCTTTCCCTTGCTTTGGATTTGCAAATCCAAAGTCCCACTTCTTCTGTTTAAACTTCTTCTCAATCTTGATAGCATATCGATAGGAGGCATTGAGTAAGGAGATGTCTAGGAACTCCATTTCTTTCTAGATGTACTTATGCAAAAAAATGTGGTACTTGAGTACCAAATGTCACTCGAAATCCTTGATACTCAGCTTTTTGCGAAGGGCATGAAAACCTTTTGTGAAATCTGAAACTTCTTGGTCCCTTCCCTGCCACTACGTGGTCCACTTTATGTATTTATCTTCATATCTACCAATAGAATAATATTGTTCCTTGATAGTGTCTTGGAAATAATTCCAGGTGGGTGCAGGTGAAAACAGTGAGGATTCCTTCTTGTCCTTCTACTCATAGTAGGCTTCCCACTAGTCTTTGACGTGGGGGGCAGATTTCAAGAGTGAAAAAGTAATATTTTCTTGGTCGGAAAAGTCATGAACTAAAAAAGATTCTTCCAACATATTTAACCATTTATCTAGGTCTTCCACATCTATCTGGCCTTCAAATATTGGAATGTAAAAGTTAAATTGTACCTTAAAAGTATTGGCGCCTCCAGAATGGTTTCCGAAAAAATTTGCGTTGCTTGTGGGTAGTCGTCAAAGGATCTGGGCAAAGTTATCCATCATCACATTCCTATGTTTCTCGAGGGCCTCCTTGAGAAATATTTTGAAAGGATCTCCTCCTCCCTCATCTTTCTTTTTGTCTGCCATGGGAGGCCATCGGGGTTTGCAAGGCTGATCTTGCAAAGGTTCCACCAAATTGAGCCCTAACTCCTTATACCCCGACCTCGTTAGGGGCATGCAAGGAAAATATGAGAAAGATTATATCGCTCTAATACCATTGATCCGAACTTATGCAGGAATGCAATAAAACAAAATATATAAAAATAAACATAGAAGTGCAGCAGAAATAAAACTTCATTTCATTAATATTAAAGAACTAAACTATTCTTACATACATAAAGGAAATAAACTATCTCAAGTGATGGTAGCTTATCTCTGAGAAGAGATGTGGTGTCTACATGCCTCCAAAATTTGTTACAATGAGGCTCAAGGGATTTTTTATTATTGAACAACAAGGTAAACCCTAAAAATCCAAAACCCTAACCCCAGGAGATGGAACGCCAAGGGTTTGTGGGCCTGTTTGGGGTTAGTTTGGAAGGCAAGTTCCTAACGTCATAACTTGGTAATATTATCCCCATTTGGCGCATACAATACCTTATAGGAAATATATATTTGAGTACTACAGGAGTTTCCAACCTTGGGCCACTGAATCCCCATCATCAGTTTTCAGTCACCCCTTGCCATAATGGCTATGTTAAACCTATCACATCTAGGATCCTGATCCCCCGTATTAGTGACTCTCTTGTTTGGTTGAGGATTCCTTTCTGTCGACATCAACACCTATTTTTCAAAAAGGAAGTGGCACCTTGGATCACCCCTCTCCACAAAAGGGACATCCTCAGATGGCACTATGGGAGACATAATTTCCCGTAGATGTCATTGATCCTCTTGACATTCAACTACAACACAAGCTTTCATGTCAATATGGTATCATACCTTGCAACCATTGCACTTTGATCAAATTTGTCGAAGACTCGTGCCTTCATAAGTGTCTCTTTCAACATTTCTTACCCGAGAAGGCCCTAGCCATACACCTATGTGTACAATGCACATTGATTTTCCATACCAAGTATTATGCATATGGGTACCACATTCCACCTAGTGTCAAAGAAAAAACGCCCCTGAGGGTGTTAGTAGTCGTCATCATCAACCAACAGATCACTACCATACTAGTGACATAGACAGAATCTGTATCTGTCAAATAGATTTGTTTATCTAGCCAAAGCATCATGAGCATGGGACATGCCCGCCTCGTAGAAAATTTGTATATATTGTATTATACCATTGCTTGCAGGGATCCCACAGGACATGGTCGCTCTTTGACACAGTGCAAGGTGTCTCCAAATTCGTGCTACACGCAGGTCTCTTTATCTCACCGCACATTACACATAAAAGAAACTATAATGTATTTCAGCTATACATTTCTTCCTAGACCTCACACATTAGGGGGAAACTGTTATCACTGGAAAATCGGACAAGCAAAGATGACATTATGAAATGTCAGGAAGAAGGATTTACAGGGTTGAGGCACATTAGAGAATCTGAAGTATTTAAAAATATCTAAGGTCTAAGAGGAAAATCAAATTGTGTACTGGAGGAACCAACAAAATTCACCTTTGCGTGCACTTTTTTCGATAAGCGTGCCTTTGCGCGGATTTCCCTCAAAAATTCGCGCGGTCCTGAGAGTGGCAGAAGTCACTTTCCAGGACCACAAGGCACACTTTAGTTAATTAATCCCACACTTGAGGTCACCTAAGGATAGCCTCACAAGCCTCCTTAGGACCTCAAGGGAGCACATAATGGAATAAATGTGGCACACAATGGAATCATCCTCCTCCCTTGGGTCACCATCCACAATTTACCAAGAGAGGGAAGGAGACTTTGAATTCTCCTATAAAAGGCCACCAAGAGATGAAAAATATGAGAACACATTGGTATCCTGGCCATAATTGCCCCAAGAAATCCAACATTGTATAATTGGGAGCAGAGATAGAGTGGACTTAGTTGTTGTCCATCCAACAACTCCAGTCCACCAGAGTAGAGAGAGGGATAATTTGTGCCAAGGTAGCTCGTAAGTAAATACAAGGCTTGCATCGAGACTTAGAACTCCCTAGTTCTAAGGCCCCTTGGAAATTGGGTAAAATTTTCATCCTTCATTCCTACCAACACTCAATAAGAGGGGACGTAAGTGCCATCGTTTGGATTATTGAAGTTGTTTGAATCTATTTAGATCTTTTGTATTATTTGTTTTAGCTTATTTTTTATGTTTTAATATGCATGCTATTTCACTATTTAGTATGCTTATGTCTTAGCATGTTCCATAACTTGCTTAGCTCCCTTTATTTTCTGCCTGTGACCAAGAACCTAAGAGGGAAAAACCACTCCTCTTAAGCAGGCGCGATTTGGTACATTCGTGCACCAAACACACACACAGAGGATTGGTGACTCCATTGGATTTTATTTCCAAGTTTGTGTGGTTGTGCCTTTTTGCAGAGACCTCTTTCTTTGCTGTGGAGTTGGGCTGGAACTGCCCCCTTTCTCTCTTTCACTACCTGATTCACCCTTAGTGACAGGCTAAAGCTGAAGAGCTCCCAAAAAATTACTTTGCAGGAAAATTGTGTGGCTTTTTCATAGATAGACGCGCCCTAGTGTGCACATTCAGTAGTGACCAGCATGCAGCCTTCACGCCTGTCTCAGCCTTTTGTGCACAGAAACCAGAAGTAGTATTTTTCTACTATTTCCATTTATTTCTTGCTTCTAAAGTGACTAGCAGTCAATAATAAATCTACCAGCATTGGTTGAGGTGTCTGAAAACTTGTTAAAGCTCACTTTTAGCTGTGTTCTAGTATTTTAGGTGTTAGGTTTATTTCAAGTTGATTTTCACAAAGTTAACACATAGTTTAAGTAGGAGGAAAATTAACTTGCATTTTGAAATAATTTATGTTTTACGAATTTAGGCACCAAAAAACACTTAGTTAATTAGGAAAAGTAAGTTTCCCAGGTCCATGCATGCTTAGCTGAAGCTTTTTTATTTTTCTAGTGTAAAAGTCATTAGTTTAGTTCAATTTTTACACTAGGATTCGGGACCAAGATCAAATTTTCTGTAGAGAGAAAGTAATCTTTGTTGCCTTTGCACCTTTGGGTGATCCTAGGTAAGCATATGAACACTCTCTATTCATAACTCACTATCTCCCTATAGTTGATCATTTAGATTAACTAGGAAAAATTGGAATCGACCCACATCCGCACATGTTTTTCTTTTGAGCAAGGAACAACCAAACATAGTTTAAATATGGGATTTTGAAAAGGATCATCACATATTCACATGTTCAAACTATGTGCTTGTTCACCTTTTTTTCACACACATTGAAACCCTAAGTAAATTAAAGACACCTAAAACTAACTTAACCAAACTCACTAAACTCTCCCCACAGGGGCCACAAGAGAATTTATAGTTTAAGTTAGGACCAAGGTGGTAGGCATCAAATAAGACACCTTGGTCAATCTACATCTTGAAATATAGAAGTTGACTGTTTAGGTAAATTTCAAACCCGTTTATCCACCCATGGAAAAGAAAACCTTAGTGCAACAGAGACCTGATTTAGAGGGGGTTAGGCTTAGGCCCAGTGCGTGCGGTATTATTCGAGGCTACCTGACCCATCTAATACTCGGTACTGGTATTTGAAATACCAAGAAACCCAAGACTTGAACGCTCATGTGGGATGGCAGTGCTTAGTGGCCAAAATTAGGGCGTCCTTCCCTATAGGTGACGGTGTAGGGAAGCACTAGATCCTCTACCCTTACCTTGGTTGATTTTCTTTGGTTTACTAGGGGTGTTTCCAGTTCTTTCAGGATGTTGTGCCAACATTCGCAAGATATCTTCTCAAGGCCCAGTTACATTTGAGCATGTGAGGACAATTAGGTCTTCTAGGATTTGAGTATCATATGAAAACAACAAAAAACCATATTTTTTGATTGAATGATCACATAGGATTAATTTAAAGGGAAAATTTATCTTTTATTTTCACTTTGTTTTATGTATGTGATCATATTTTTTATTTGATTATAATCTCTATCCTCTCAAATATTTCCAAAACCATACCTAGTCGACACCAGAATGGACCCAATAGGATCTCGTCGATCTAGAAGTATTTTTGACCTCCCCCCATTACTGGGAGGGGTTCCAGGTCTTTCACCATTTAGGCATCAAAGACGGAACACTGCCTTAAAAAAGAAACACTGCCACCCTAATTGGTTCATCCTTTATTGGGGCATCATTAGTTGGGAACCCTAGTCGGTCTTCTAATGCCACACTAGTGAACACCCCCATAGGGTCACCGCACACCACTCCTCCCACAACCCTTAGAGGGCAGAGGAGTGCTACCCATTCGGGAAGCCAGTTGAAAACACAGAAGGTTATGTCTAGGAAAACCCCATTCCTAACCAGAACATTGTGTTTTCAAAAGTTGTAATGACTACAAACTCCCAGTCACCTTCTAGCTTCGTTAAATCTACGAGATTTAACCAAGTTGACAAACGACCCCATTGCACACAACCCCACATGGACTCCCATGCCCACAAAGCTCCCTTTTGACATTCCAAAATTCGAAGGAAAGAAAGTGAAAGACCCCTGAAATCACGTGATGACTTTCTACCTGTGGTGTTCATCGAACAACATCGTTGACGATACAATTTGGCTAAGACTACTTCAACGCACCCTAACTGGAATAGCTACGAAATGGTATGTGGAGCAACCCTTTGCTACACATGGAACCTTTAGTGCCCTCGCTATTGTGTTCCTGAAATATTTTCAATTACCCATCCACTATGATTTCAGAATGGAATTACTGACCCACTTTAGGCAAACACCCATCATCCATATCTCAGACCATCTCCATGAATGGCGACAGCATCGTAGTTTGTGCAAAAAAAAACTCGACGATCGAGTTTTGTTAGACCTGTTCCTGAAAAATATCACTGTAGAGATTTCAAAGGATGTGGCCCAAAAAAAGCCCATATCCGAAGAGGACGCCTTCAGTAAGGCCCAACAACTCGAGCTGATATATACGCAGTCAGGGTATATTTACCATATCCTGCCTAGCACCCCATGCCTGCAAACTTACAAATAATTTCCAGGTGCGTAGAACTCTGCAGACGGTTTAATTGGGTCATTGACCCAAAATCACCTAATCAATAATGTTCCATACCCCAGTTACGCATATGATTCTACCCAGAACATACTGCAACTTGGCTACCAAATTCATCCTACGCCTTCACAAAATTTGACCAGTAGGGCATCATCGGACCACCATCAGCATGGAAGACCCTATCTTCCAGCTCAGGGGACCCAGTACACAGATAGACATGCTGACAGAAGAGCTTCCCCCCAACAACCATTTATAAACCAGGGACATAGACTGTAATATGCCCAGTCCCCATCACAAAACCCACCCATGCAGAATAATGCATAGGTGAACTTTGTGCAACCTTCCCAAGCCCAACCATGCCAAGCATACAATCAAGAGAATCCAAATTATCCTCCTAAAAAGACTAAGAAAAAAGGGAAAAACAAGCCTAAAGGAAATCCTAGGTAGAGGGGCAACAATCAAAAATGCCCTCCACGATCTCAGGCTAGAGGCAAATCCAACCGAAATCAAAACCAGGAACCAAGAAACCCCCAAAGGCAGAACAAGAGCGCAAGTATTTGGACGAACCACTCTTGTTTGATCTGTGGTGAGTAAAGCCATTGCACTCACCACTATCCTAACCTCCCTGAGCTGAAGAAGCTGCAGAACAACTGTGGACAAGGGGGATCCTCCCAGCAGACAACAATCATGCAAGAGCCTTTCCCCCATTAAAGTACAGTTAGCATGCAACAACAAACTCCCGATGATTTCAGAAAAAACAACCACGAAATCTACATGACTGGTGAAGAAATGTTTTTTCAAACATGGAACTGAAATTACAATACCCTACTAGACACCAATGTGTCAGGGGCCATTACAAGTGCACCAACAACACCTTTGACCATATCAAAGTTTCCTACTGAACCTTTGCCAAAAATGGCTAAGGGACCAACTAGGTGGGTAGGAAACCATTCCAAAGTAGCCCATAACTATAGAATTATGGATGATCTAGATCAATCTCCCACTACTATGTTAGCTTTGGAGGTATTACAATCATGCCCAAAGCAAAGGAAAGCCTTACTTTTCACATTAGGCACCATCGACCCTGTCGATTCGCACCTAATGGCTTTTGATTTAGATAAAGCCACCCCTAGGCTCCCCTCGATGGCCGCCTTTCAGATAATGGTGTTAGTTCAAAACATCACCATTCACCGTTGTATCATTGACAAGGGTGCATCCACATGCATCATGTCAAAGAACATCTAGTAGAAGTTAGGATCTCCCGAACTAAAGCCATCAGACATCACGCTTAGAGCATACGACAGACGTCCTTTAACTCCCATCAATATCTACCAAAACGTTCCAGTCTGCTTAGCCGACAAGATGATCCTTATAGACATTTAATTCTTGGATGCCTAGATGGATTACAATATACTTCTTGGGTGGATTTATATGTAGCCATGTCAGCCATATCCTCCTCCATCTTTTGAACAATGATTTTCCCCCATGAGGACCGCATCGTTACTGTCGACCAGTTGATGCACAGTGAAAAATGGCCCCTAAAAAATACTGATGTCATTCTACCCTATGTAAATAAATCTACCAATACGCTTACATGGTACCAGGAATATGGCCCTGTCCAGTTCAAACTGTTGTCCATCCTAGGGTCATTCCTAGGAGATCCCCCTGTTATACCTGAGTCATCATTTGATGTCACAGGGAATCTAGTGTACATGATGTCCTCATCAAGCACTGAATTTAGTCAAGACACAGAGATGAGAAGTAATGACACCAAGTCCTCGGCCATGTTAGCATCTCTAGCCTATGCCACCTCCCAAACTCCTGTCCTCTTCCCCCCAGCTCGTTTTGGGTTGCAACAGGTCATGGCCATGGTGGTCCTACCAAGCTTATCATTTGCAATACCAGTTTGGTACCTAGTCCTACCTACTCCAATGTGAGTCGCACACATCACCTATACAGGTTTAATCCCCCTCAATCCCGAGCAGGCCCTAGCTATTTAGGAGACTATTGCAAACATCTCTTCAAAGGAAATTCCCATTGCAAAGATGATGGTTATGACTAAGAAAACTGAGAGAAGAGGAAAGAAGGTGGAGAATCCCACCACACCATGAAAATCACCATGATGTGCCATATGTGACGTGGTAGGCCACCCTACCCACATTTTCCCAGAGATGGACGAATTTAAACCACTCCTTAGCTCTGTGGTAGAAATCGCGACAAAAAGTTCCCGTAAAAAGGAACTTGTCACAAAAATTCAAGGCAAATCATTGCGTACAAATCACACATGCACTATCTGTAGCAATTGTGGACACTATACCCATCATTATGCAGAGATCCTGTGATATAGGGATGCCTTACACACCATTGAGCAATCCTATCAAGAGGATCCCTCCACCCAATCATCTAGAGATGAACATTGTGTCATTCTATACCTGCAAGAGGAACGACAATCAATAGAAAGACTCTCGTTCATATTCCCCCTTCATTTCATACGTTGTGCATTGTGCGGTGAACGTGGTCACTTCATCGAGGAATGTGCAGCCCTAGAACTCATCCAAAGGTGGTATCCTATAGAGCGTGTTTACTATGTTGGTTTGTGAGAAGCGCAATTTACATTTCCTTTATGTGCTAAAAACCACATTTTAGAACAATGCCATTATGCCATTATATCCCCTGATTCTGCTTAGCGCTAGCTAGTTTTCACTTAGCCATAGTCTGCCTCTCCCAAGAATATGGCTCTGAATCTGAATCTATGAACAACTTGACAACTTAAGAAGATGTGACAAGTAGATCCATCCTCTTTTTGTCAGCTGAAAAGAAACCAATCGGGGAACCCTTAGTTACCCCCAACCTCCCTCTGTATAGAAGACCAACATGTACGTTGTGTAAAATTCCCAATCACCATGAACATCATTGTACCTATATCTCGCGAGTACATCCTCTAATTGACATGATACATACATTAGAGAAGAAACACAAAGATATCCTCAACCAATATAGGAGGCAAAGTTCCCCCAGGTAATCTACCCCACACCCACATCGGTGTAATGGGAAAATTGGGAAGGTGCGCCAACCAAGCATGACCCAGGTACAACCTAGGATAACATGCAGACTATGCGACCTGATCGACCACCAGGTCAATTAGTGCAAAGAACTGAAGCACCTTGCAAAAATTTTTCGCACAATCTCTTCTCTCTCGTAAATACTTCTCTCTAACCAAGAGAAAATCACGCACACTTATTGCTGGATTTTTTCACACTTTCATCATACAATAAAATACGAACACCTCCCGAAGCTAAGAGTGGAAAGAGAGGCATTAAGTATACACTCGCTAAAAGAGTTATACGTACACAAGCCAAAAAATCAGAAGTGGAAGCAAAAGACCTCATCTCCTACATCAAATCCTTTCTGAGTGTCCACATCTAGGACAAAGAGTAGAGTTAATTCCCACACAATCTACTCAGTTGGCACGATGGTACCATGCACCATTTTCACTAGCCATAACCACGAACTAGAGGCATGCCTACTAATGTAAACATTTAGGCACCTCTACACCATACACAATTTCCACCCACATGAAATTGACCATCCTAACGAGGGATCCAGCCTTGCACTCACGCAAGATCCAATCACAGATATTCTCCCCCCACCAAATGATGATGACATGATACACCATGTACAATTCATATCATCATGTATCGAAACTGTGACTCGAGCTTTCTGCTCATCTTCCATAGGTGTCGAGTCAGCTGCAACTACGAGAGTAGCTATACCTACAATAGTGCAAACCCAATCTGTCTGTAATCTGTCGACCGTGTTTGGTTCCACCACGTCGACGATGGAATCCTTTTCATGTTTATAAACCATCTCCATATGGACTAAACCTCTTCGGAATAACCTTGCATAGAATCAAACCCCTTTAGGATCCCTATTCCATTTGGATGAGGACATCCTAGAGGCCATGACAGAGCTGGATTATTAATGGATGCAATGCATCACCACTTGATTTTTCTCCCGAAACAAGTGTTCAATCCTGACAAGAAAAAATAACAAGATATTTATGTGATCGAATAAAAATATTTCCTCCCATTAGGGAAAGTTGAATGGTTCAAAAATCCTATCCTGGCGCCCGATGTGTTCGAGGAAGGAAACATGTTAAACATCTCACCTACCATCAAGGTGAACATATCCCAAAATCCTAGAAAGGTCATAGAAATCTCACTGGGGTAGCATGTTCTCTATAATAAATAAAATATTATACCCAATTGCTACAAGAGTATAGAGATATCTTCACATGGGACTACTCAGAAATGCCTAGGCTTAGTCCCACTATCATAAAGCACCATATTGACGCCTGGCCTGGCGTACATCTAAAACACCAGAAACAACATCAACTACACCCATCAAAGGAAGAAGAAATAAAATGAGAAATCGATAATCTTCACAAAGCTAGGACTATCTACCCCATTGCTTACACATCTTGGGTTTCCAATCTTATTCCCATCATGAAAAATTAGGGCACCCTATGCTTTTGCATCGATTTCCACAAGATCCTGAATTTACATGTCGTCATCGAACTCTTAGATGATACCCAGCCTCTAGAGCAGTGTCTAGTACAACTAGATTTCATCTAAAAAAACTAACAGTAGTCGCTGCAACACAACAAGGATCACAAGAAATGGATAAAATCATCGTTCTACTGCCAAATCAACCCTCACTCATTCATTGAGGGAGAGCTAGTCCTCCGCTATGATGTTGCAAAAGAAGCCTTAGGGACGGGAAAGTTTGAAACTTTGTGGAAAGGAACCTACATCATAAAACATTGCCTCCTCAAGGGGGCATACATCTTGACTGAGCCAGATAGAACAATTCTCAACAACCCCATCAACAACCTTTATCTCAAAAAATTCTACCCATAAGGGCCGAAAAGGCCCACCCCTAGAGTCAATGTACACAAACCTAAGCACTTTAAATTTTTGACCTAAAGACTTGTCACAAAATGTTCTCTAGTGTCACAGTGGATTACCAACCCAACCTTTACTTTGGATTTTCTGATGGAGCATCGCGATGGTCTCAAATTTTAGCAACAGCTTCCTGGGTTATCTATCACCCTAACCGATCACTGCACCAATGGTGTTTGTATTTCCTCAACAACAAAAAATCAGGCAGAATATGACACCATCATCGGACTTATGTGCGACGCCCTCAGTCAGGGCATAAACTATATGCATATCTACCTCAATTCCCAGTTAGTAGTATCGCAGTTAAACCAAGAATTAGAGATAAGGGATTCACATCTGTTTAGAAAATACTTGCATGCAAAAATATTACGTTGACAATTTGACTACATTACATCACACATGTACCAAGGATTTAGAACCAAACAAATGATTGCATAGCTAAAAATATTTTAAAATGGAATGCATCTCAAAAAAGCCATCATACATAAAAAAGAAAAACATAGAAAAACACAGATATACATCAGCATAGCATAATCCATAAACAAAGACAAGGGGTGCACCATGTAGAGCCGCAAAAAATATCTCTCGCATATATACCAAAAATGTATGTGTCTAAGTACAAAAAATAGTGTCTCTGACCCATAAGTTAGCCCAAAACATACACAAGTAAAAGTAGACAAAAATAGGGGAATCATCCTCATAATGGATGCTTTCCCTGTGTACAATAAGACTCTAAGGCAGTGCTCCCCAAAGTGGGTTACTTGGCCCCATAGCCACTCCCGGTACCAATAGTGGAGTCGCTGTCAAAACAGAGATCGCCAGTCGACATAAAATCGGTTGATAGCCTCTCTCCTGGGCCATCAAGGTCTCCAGCCACACATCCTCGAGGTCATCTACAAAACCTCCAGTAGGCATTCCCTGGGTCAAGCATTCCACTCGACCCCATGCATATTCTAACACCCGAGCTCTGACCTCTAGAGCGGCCATTTGCTCTGTCAAATCAGCTACACGAGCTTCTTCCACATCGGCACTAGCTCGCTCAACAGTAGTCTCGGCAGAAACTAAGCTGCTACCTGCCCCAGAGGGGCCAACCCCTCCGCCCGGTGCTCAACCCAGAGGCTACGTGGGGCTCCTCCCTGTCCCCTGTGAGCTCCTCAAGGTCGTTGAATCGGATGGTGTCCCACCAACCAAGCCATAGGACGTCTGAGCTCACCAAAATCTGCAAGAGTAATCAAGACTATGTCAGTGTCATCATAATAAAAATACAAAACATATATACTCAAGTAAATGCAGAATAAAACGCTAAAACATACTTGCTGTCCCCCAAGCATATCTAGCAGGAAGACCCATGTTTGGGTCTCCCTGGAAGTCCATCCCCGCATAAGGGAATGGCAGGAACATCTGAGGATTGGCCTCAAACGAAGCCTCTATGGTGGCATTCCAATACCACCCCACCCTACCTCCACCGCCTCAAGGCATCATAGGGGCCCACCTCCTCTTACAAGGCTCTTGTGGCTCCCCAGCTGGCACCGCTACTGTAGGTCTCATTAGCACCACTCACTCATACATGATACTGCATAGGATGCTAGCATAAGTGAACAACTTTGATCCATCACAGACCTTGGAAAGCTGTGCCAGCATCCCATCATAAAAAAAATAGGAAAAGTCAAAAAGTGATTGGCCCTCAGTCAATGCAAGACGCCGATCTATGGTCCCAATGCCCAATGAGGAGCAGACGACCCTACCAGTCTCACAATGGCCACCAGATCACATCGCTCGAAAAAATTAGTCACAGTAGCAATCACTATGCACCCCTCTGTAAGAGGCGCCCTGCAACGATGGCCTACTGAAAATATCTCAAGATCCACTCTCCTAGAGGGAAGTGGATATTGAAGCGCCTCACCCTGAGGCAGCAACCTAGTCATAAAGGAGATATCTGTCTCGAGACGGATGACAAGGTCACACCCCCGCAGCACCATCATCTTACGCTGCGTGTTTAAGCATTAGATCAGGTAGCATAGAGGATGATACTATGATATTGGCATGTCATTCTCCATAAAACTGAGAAGACCCCAATGCTCTAACTGTTAGCGCGCGTAACCATCAAGGTGGCACAAAGATCAGGCCAATCCCTCTCCCTCCACAATGTAATGTTCCAAATGGGGAAATGTAGGCTTAGTAGGGAATATCTTGAGATATTCCACTATGGGATCACAATAATATGGAAAACACACCAGAAAATTCTAAACCAGAGATGGACTGGTTTGGCATTTACTGGTTATATCACCTCTAAGGAGAGGGTGAAAACCAGAGGCTTCCTGGCCCATTCCAGACTCTGTCTATAGAAGACTAATGAAACACAGAAGGTGTGGAAATGACACACTCCTCTTAGATTTTTCTTCCCTTGGGAACCTTAGATCTACAGATCTAAAGAGTGGATCCAAAGAGAAGCAAAACCAAACAATTGAGATGAGGGAAATCCCACTTCCGGGAAAAACTACAAGAGGCTCAATGGTAACGCTGTATAAGAAAAATGATGCAAGAATAATGCTACCTAGGGCTGGGTTCCCTTATTATAGGCTATGTGGGACCTCATTTCAGGAAAAAAAAATGAGTTTAAGGGCCTTATACAGATCTCCCACAAAACTGACTAGTTAAAAATCAGCTAAGGAGAAGAGCTGATGGAATGAAGAAGAACCCACTTCAAAATTGCGAATTTTTAGTAGAGAGTCACTGGAAGTAAGCCGTCAGACATGGTTACAGTATAGCAGTAGAAAATTGGACTTTTAATGGAGATTCTCAAGAAGTACAGTGAATTCTATGAAGAAATAAGCAAGCAATCTTCAGAAATGGGAGCTGCAATGTATGTAGAAAGTGAAGAAATGAATGGAAAATGTACCTCTAAGCATGATTCAGTAGTATAATGATAGATTAAATATCTACAGAAAATTTATGGTTGAAAAATCAGATCCATATCAGATCTGGAAACTACACAACCTCCTTTACAAGATCCCTTTGGGATTTCATCAAAATACTGAATAATAAAGTGTAGATCTATATTTTTATAAAAAGAACTGCAGAAAGCTTCAGTAATTTCTGAAGATGAATTTATTCATAATATACATCAGATCTGAACATAAGATATCAGCAAGCCACTTCATTAATCTTCAAGGTGAGAGGCAAGCCTCAATCACCAGAAACAAGTACAATGAGAGATATGCAACTAGCAGTAGAAGCAATACATAAAATAATGCAGTATACAAAGGAGAATGCGCAGTAGCTAGGGATGAATGTTACAATAGGTAAAATATAAAAATCTGAAATGAAAATATGACAGAAATCCTCTTCCAGGTGGTCACAAGACACCCTCCTTGAGATAAATCCCTCAAAACTACTAGATCCTTGCAGATCTAGAATTCCACTTACTACACTTGCAGCAGCAGCAAAACCCTCAATGAGCCAGCACTGTCAATAAAAGCATAGCTTGGCCTCCAACCTGATATTGGTTCAATCTAGCACAACTTCCCTCCAAGAGCTACTCAAAGAAGGATAGAGGATTCCTAAACAGGAGATCCTCTCTTTCTCTTGCTGAACAACAAAAAGAAATGGAGTTGCCTTAGCAAGCTCAAAAAATGAAATATGATCAACAACCTCCTCATGAGCCTTCATCCTCCTTTTATAACATTTGAGTCTCTTGACAAACCCTAAACCACTTTCATCCTTTGGTTCTTTTCACACTTGGAAACCCCTTCTAGAACTGCACAGTCCATCAAGGAGGTTCAATGAATCTAGACAGCGCTATTGACTTGGTCAAATAGGATCTCCTTTGGTGGTCTTGGCCCTTTCACACCTGAAAGATTTTATTCCAACGGCCTAAATATGTCTCTTTTCACATAGGCACTGATTTATTCTTGATTTGCAAGAGGATTAGACGTTCTCCCTTACAATTTATTCATTAATCATGAAATGCAAAAATGAATAAGGCAAAATTAATGTCCCAAATTAGCTGAAGCTAATTTAGGAACATTACAGTCTCCCGCTCCCAAATGTTGCTTGTCCTCAAGCAACTATAAGGGTGCTGCAAAACTCCTCCTTCTTCTCTTGGGGCCCCCTCATCAACTAGTCTCCTCCATTGCTCTGAATTTTCTGCAATATCTTTGTCTTCCGAATGGTCCTTCCTTAAGATGCAAGTTTTCCCTTGATGAATAAACTCAAAGGCTCTCATCATGAAGAAATGGAAGGTTGTTGTGGAAACCTTCTCGCCGATCCATGGCCTCCTCAAGATAGAAGTGATGTCTATCATGGGGTTTTCATGATCCATAAAAGACTCCCATCACCATGCTATCATCAAAATGAAGTGGATTACCTCCCATCTTGGCAATCCATAGAATATCTCCTCCCCACTATATGTGAGAGGCATGCCACCATCCAGCATATGGGTCACCTTACAAATAGACAAGTGATTAATCATAGTGGCCATACAAAATCTCATGCTCCCATGGAAGCATGTAATGCAATAATAATGGGGAACTCCTTCCCCAAGGGCACATTCAACTAGTGTTCCTTTCCTCTAACTATGCCCCCAACAAAGGTAGGGACATCTTCAGCTTGTGGGATCATGATTAGGAGCATGGTAGCTGCCATGTGTGATAGATAAGAAGGAAGATGTTCCCTCATGTGCAGCCAGCGTAGTTTGATCCTTAACTGCCATAGAATAAGATATGAAAAGTGCCACCCCCAACACTTGGTTGCTGCCTCATGTATTTGGAATGCTTGGAGAATGTACATCATGGTTGGTGTAAAAGAATCACACCACGAGGAATATAAAAGCTTCCCAAGGTTCTCCAAGGAATGGCTTGCATCAACATAGTTCATGGCCTTAGATGGCCCATGAAACCCATCATACTTAGTGCCCCATCTTGGCACCATGCCCTACAAATGAGTGACAGAAAAATATAAGCATATAGGAGATGCAAAATAATGCTCAAGAAGATGAGCCTCCCGATATACTTTTTTTACATCAGTGGGGCAACTCATGGATGAGTCCCCTCTCATACTCAAAGAACGAGGAGGTGTGAATGGTGGCTCCTCCCAAGAGCTACGTTCCTCCTCCTCTACCAGGTAGTCCATGCACTTCTTCATATGAGAGTACAAATCTTCTTTATATCCTTCCCATATGAATCCACCCAAGAGAGTATGATATGCTTTGACAAAACTAGTGGGTTTAGAAAGCAGGATTTCATAGATGGCATCAAATAGTCCCTCCTTGAGTTTGGAGTTATTAGTCAGAAGAATAAGATTGTAGAAATAGATAAATCCATCTACCACATTGAAAATTTCATCCTTCACTTCCCCTTCAAGAACCCCCCCATGTGAAAAGGTCCTTGGAGTATTCCATCTTGAGTTGGGAATCCCAACAAAGATCCAAGCTCTCCAAGAATGATAGCGTTGTAGAGGTCCGAAAAGTAGCCCCTGTCTTCTCATGGCTCCCATATTTGACATCCTTGATATAAAGATCACATGTTGGAGCATAATCATCCTCCTTTTGTTGCCCCTTTTGCAGTTTTTCTTGCACAAGACAAGATTGGAGCATATGGAAATCAACTTCCCCTTGGAAAGTCCTTGTTTTCCAAAACCTCCTCCTTTTGGCCCATGTATACAAGAGGGTTAGGATCCCCTTTCCATCTTCAGAAATATCCTTTGTGAATGAAGAGATCATGGGCTACCCCAAAGATATGGAGTTTCCATGTGCCCTCATTCTCATGCCATCATAGACATCTGATTTCTCCTTTCCCACTGCAGATATCTGAGTGGGAGTTTGCAATGTCCCTTTCAGGAAACTGCTCATCTCTCTCCTGAATGCTTGAGAGATTCTCTGTGCTGTACTAGCTTATCCCAAGGATACCTCCTTAGCCAAGTATGCATATGCAGCCCATATATGTAGGAACACCTTAGATTGACTCCTATCAAGAGGTGCTCCTAGTAGAGGACCTCCTTGAAAAGAGGTGTCAAGGCATAGAGTAGAATGTTGATGTAGGTAGATAGATTTGTCCCTACCTTCAATGCATAAGTCCTCTTGCCTTCCTTGTGCTTCCATTTTCTGAAGTAGAGAAGGGTTCATGCTTCCCACCATGTGATGCTCTTCCTCCTCTTCTACCTCCCCTATCTCCAAGACCTCATCATTGATCAATGATAGTGCATGCTCCTCATGCATGAGATCCTATGGGACTCTTTGCAAGAGTGCAAGAGTCTCTTCTCTTGGAGCAAGTGCTCCAACCTCTTCCTCATGAAGTGCTTGAGGTGTCCTTGAGGTGGTTGTATTCTCATCTCCCACTTCCTCCTCCTCCTCTTCAATAACTGAGATTGTCCCATCATCAATGAGAGACAATAGATCTTGATCAACTATTGAAGGAGAAGCCTTCATGTTTTCCTCTTGAGATGAGGACTCTTCACCAATTGGAGATCTTGCCCTTGGCAATGCATCAATCAAGCTCACACCTTCTTTTTCCCCCTTCATAAAGGAATCACAGGAAAAATGATGAAGCTCTGATGATATGGCTGAGTGCTCATATCCATCAGATGAGGATTCATAATGTTCCTCATGCATCGATCTTGTGGATCTGATTGGAAGATATTCCTTTTGAAACTCCTTGGGAGCTTCACTGCTGCTTCTCTTCTCTTCTTGCACATCCTCCTTGGGGAGGTTCTTCTTAAATTTGAACAGAGATGAGAGTAATATCATCCTATCCATGTTTCCCTTTCTCTTTATTTTACTGATAGCTTGATCTCACAAGTGGACGTAGAGATCATGCTCTGATACCACTGCACTGTTCCAAATGGGGAAATTTAGGCTCAGTAGGGAATATCTTGAGATATTCCACTATGGGATCACAGTAGTATGGAAAAAACACCAGAAAATCCTAAACCAAAGATGGACTGGTTGGTCATTTATTGGTTATATCACCTCTAAGGAGAGGGTGAAAACCATAGGCTTCCTGGCCCGTTCCAGACTCTGTCTATAGAAGAATGATGAAACACAGCAGGTGTGGAAATGACACACTCCTCTTGGATTTTTCTTCCCTGGGGAACCTTAGATCTACATATCTAAAGAGTGGATCCAAAGAGAAGCAAAAACTAAACAATTGAGAGGAGGTAAATCCCACTTCTGGGAAAAACTGCAAGAGGCTCAATGGTAACGATGTATAAGAAAAATGGTGCAAGAGAAATGCTTCCCAGGGCTGGTTTCCATTAGTATAGGCTGTGTGGGACCTCCATGCTGAATTTCAGAAAAAAAAAATGAGTTTAAGGGCCTTATACAGATCTCCCACAAAGCTAACTAGTTAAAAATAAGCTAAGGAGAAGAGCTGATGGAATGAAGAAGAACCCACTTCAGAATTACGCAGCTTCAGCGGAGAGTCACTAGAAGTTAGCCATAAGACATGGTTATAGCATAGAAGCAGAAAATTAGACTTTTAATGGAGCTTCTCAAGAAGTATAGTGAATTCTATGAAGAAATAAGCAAGTAATCTTCAGAAATGGGAGCTGCAATGTATGTAGAAAGTGCAGAAATGAATGGACAACGTCCCTCTAAGAATGCTTCATTAGTATAATTTTATATTATAGATATACAACAAATTTATGGCTGAAACATCAGATCTGGAAACTACACAACCTCCTTTACAAGATCCCTTTGGGATTTCATCAAAATACTGAATAATAAAGTGTAGATCTAACTTTTTATACACATAACTTCAGAAAGCTTTAGTAATTTCTAAATATGAATTTATTCATAATATACATCAGATCTGAACATAAGATATTAGCAAGCCACTTCATTAGTCTTCAAGGTGAGAGGCAAGCCTCAATCACCAGAAACAAGTACAATGAGAGATATGCAACTAGCGGTAGAAGCAATACATAAAATAACGCAGTAGACAAAGGAGATTGCATAGTAGCTAGGGCTGAATGTTACAATAGGTAAAATATACAGATCTGAAATGAAAATATGACAGAGATCCTCTTCCGGGTGGTCACAAGACACCCTCCTTGAGAGAAATCCCTCAAAACTACTAGATCCTTGCAGATCTAGAATTCCACTTACTACACTTGCAGCAGCAACAAAACCATCAATGAGCTAGCACTGTCAATACAAGCATAGCTTGGCCTCCAACCTGATAATGGTTCAATATAGCACAACCTCCCTCCAAGAGCTACTCAAAGAAGGATAGAGGATTCCTAAACAGGAGATCATCTCTTTCTCTTGCTGAACAACAAAAATAAATGGAGTTTCCTTAGCAAGCTCAGAAAATGAAATATGATCAAAAACCTCCTCATGAGCCTTCTTTCTCCTATTATAACATTTGAGTCTCTTGACAAACCCTAAACCAATTTCATCCTTTGGTTCTTTTCACACTTGGAAACCCCTTCTAGAACTGCGCAGTCCATCAAGGAGGTTCAATGAACCTAGACAACACTGTTGACTTGGTCAAATAGGATCTCCTTTGGTGGTCTTGGCCCTTTCACACCTACAAGATTTTATTCCAATGGCCTAAATATGTCTCTTTTCACATAGGCACTGATTTATTCTTGATTTGCAAGAGGATTAGACATTATCCCTTAAAATTTATTCATTAATCATGAAATGTAAAAATGAATAAGGAAAAATTAATGTCCCAAATTAGCTGAAGCTAATTTAGGAACATTACACACAACATCCTATCATCAAAACAGGAACATATCAGCCACACCAAAAACACTGAAAAATAGACAAAATTTCCCAAATTTTTTGCAAAAAATATCTTTGGCCCTCCACACGCTAGTTCCTCAGACAGGCACAAGGAGAGCACGTCTTTCCTTCTCACAGATGCGCCAAAGGCATGCCCAAAGCTAGGACATGCATGCTAAATGTGCGCAAAACCTTATTTTTGTGTGCAAGTTGCAGGCCTGTACCTTGATCGCCCGTGCGATAAAGGAAAAAACTAGCCTAAGATCCATACAAACCCATGTTATACGGACCCTAGCATGGACACACTAAAGAAATTTAAATGTAGGATGTCATGGAGCTTATCTGGCCAAAAATCGCTAGTCCCGGGTACTCAGGCTGACCACAACAGTAAGAACTGCTCCACAGAAGCCTCTGACCTATCAAAACCATGAATGTGTTGAGACTCAACAAGATGATGAGCTTAGTGAAAGGAGTCGCCTTCACTAAGTGGGATCGCAGGCTATTTTTGGCGCAAGTCAATTTTTAGAGTATGTCTATTTTTAGACATGATGATCATATTTTAGAAGTTGCAGGATACTATTTGTGGATGGTTGATCAAGTTGGAAAAATAGATGAAATTATATTTTTAGAATATTGGGCGAAGTCTATTTATAGATTGTCAATCTAAAAATAGATGCATGTCGATTATTATTAGCTCTTAATAATAATCAGACTCAAAACAACAACTTATTCTCTTGGAGCACTTCAGTTCAGTGCACAGATGTGGTACATCAGCTGACAGAAGGAATTACGCTATTCCTAAGGGTTTACTGGAGCTATTGCATGGAGGACTCAGTTAGAACTCAAGTGGAAGAGTTATGACATAGTTGGAAGAAGTAGTTATGGAGTTGTATTCAGTTTAACTCAGTTAGACTCAGTTGAGCTAGTTGTGTCTAGTCTAACTGATTGATACACTAGTGAGAGTGGAGTGAATTAATTAGTTAATTAATTAATAAATAATAAATTATTAATCAACTGAACAATACATCAGTTAACTAAACTGCATAGCAGTTTCAGTGGAGACCAGTGGAGAGATAGGTGAAAGGGAAAGATAGACTATCTGTTGTGACTATAGTGATGCATTGATTGCATCCAACACTCAGTGGAGATGCCAATGAGGATTGTGTAGTCAAGGATGGAGTAATTTGAATTAATTAAGAGCTATTCTTCAACAGATATTGCGCAGTGGAGGAAGGCTAGCAGGTGGCAAAGATCGGTGCATGGATTTGCAAGATTAGGCCTGATTAGTGTATGACGATTGTACTGTTCTGAGAGCTTGTGATAAGCTTTGTATGTTTGTATGATATTTTCATATGATATCCATGTTACATAATATATATTTGGGGTTTTTCAGCTTCAGGCTTTCTTGGTTAAAAACTGTGTTATGTGCGATTGATAATTTTTGTTTATGCTTCACATGTGTGTGCAATTAATTTTTCCGCAAAATATTAACTAGTGGAATAGATTCAGTAACTTGCATAAAGTTAAATAGTGTGAGATCAGGTGGATATTGGACATATTCATGCTTAGTGCATATAATTTCTACATGGTATCGAAGCATTGTTGATTGAAGATTGCAATTTTGAAGTGAGTTTGTGTTGGTGGACAATTCGAATTTGCTATAGAAGATTCTTGGTGCAAAAATCAAGTATACATTGAAATGTCTTTCAACGAGTTTAGATTGGAGTATGCCCTTGATGGGAGCTCGAATTACATAGCCTAGAATGACAGGATGGAGGCGGTGCTGGAGGATAATGCGCTGAAGGAGTTCATCGATAGTGATGTTCCTAAGCCGGGATCTAGTGATGCTGCATTACTTGATGCATGGAAAAAGAAGACTGCAAAGACGAGGAGGATTCTGTTGGTAGGTGTGAAGGACCAAATTGTGTCTAGCCTTCATGGGAAAGCCACTCCATTCTTAATGTGGAAGGTTTTGACATATTTGTTCCAAAGCAGAAGTGACCAGAGGAAGTTTGCACTTAAAGACAAGCTCAGAAAAATAAAAATAGAGAAAGGAGACAGTATTCCAAAATACCTCACGAATTTTGTCCACTGCAAGGATGAGATGGGAAGTGTGGGGGTTACTGTTGATGAAGAAGACTTGGTGAGCTTGGCTCTCCTTGTGCTTCTGAAGAGTTGGCATAGCTACGAAGACTCTGTCAATGGACAGGAGAAACTGCCGGGATGGGAGCGACTTTGGTCAGATCTTGTGTAGGAGGAGATAAGGCGGGGTACCAGGGATGGATCTTCATCAAATAATGAAGATGAAGAGAATTGAGCTTTGGCTGCCAAATCAAGGAAAGGGAATGGGAAAAAATATTCTTCAAAATCCGGTGCGAAAGGCAAGAAGCAGGACTTGTCCAAAGTGAAGTGTTTTCACTGTCCCGAGCATGGACATTTCGCCACTAACTGTCCACAGAAGAAGAAGAATAAGCAGGTTGCTGGATCTGTAGGTGGAGAGGCCTTAGCCTCGCAATTTGAGTTGGACTTTTCCTTGATCGCATGCTTGGTTTCAAGCTGCATGGGATTGGTGTGGTATCTTGACAGTGGTGCGTCTTTCCATATGACGGGAGACAAAGAGCTGTTTAGTGACTTGGAGGAGAAGGACCTCCAGATGCATATAGAGATGGGAGATGATGGTTGGTACAGTGCAATAGGAATTGGGACCATTACCTTTGAGAGGGAGTCCGGTAATCCGTTCTTGTTGAAGAATGTCATACATGTTCTAGGTCTGAAGAAGAACTTGGTCTCAGTCGCAATGCTGGAAGACAAGGGTTATGATGTTGTTTTCAGTTAGGGAAAAGCCTTCCTTCGACATAAAACAATAGGTCAAACCAAGAAGATAGTGGTTCAAATTAAGAATCTCTACAAGCTAGAGGTAGATGGCTACGCTGCAATGGTGGGAAAAGCAGAAGAAGTGGTGAGCCAGGATGACGGTGAGTTATGGCACAGGAGATTGGGCCATCTTCACCATGGCGCTTTGAAAATTTTGCAGAAAATTTCTACTGGACTTCCCAAGGGTACTCTTGTGCAGTCGGATCAGTGCAAAGGATGTACAATGGGTAAGTTTGTGAAGACCACCTTTCATGAGAAGGAGAACCGTGCTTCGGTGATCCTGGAGAGAATTCACACAGACGTGTGTGGACCATTCTCGGTTGCTTCAATAGAAAAACATAGGTATTATATGATATTTGTTTATGAATTTTCTCATAGATGTTGGATCTTCTTCTTGCAGAAGAAGAGTGAAACGTTCTCAAAGTTCTGTGATTTCAAGGCATTGGTGGAGAAGGAGTCGGGGAAGCAGGTGAAAGCTATAAGGAGCGATAATTTTGGTGAATACATCTCTAGCAAATTAAAAGACTTATGTAGCAAAGAAGGAATTCGAAGAGAACTCATAGCACCTCATAACCCACAACAGAATGGGGTCGCGGAGAGAAAGAATAGAATGATCGTGGGTGCTACACGAGCAATGTTGCATGAACAGGGCCTACTGATGCACTTGTGGGCAGAAGCATGCAACACTGCGGTTTATGTGAAAAATCATTGTCCTCCTAGAGTACTTGGCATGAGTACACCCAAGGAATATTTAATTGGTAAGAAGCCTGATATTTCTCATTTGAAGATTTTTGGCTCACCTGTTTACATTCATGTGACAAAGGACACCTGGAAGAAGCTGGAGCCAACTGCAGAAGTTGGGATATTTGTGGGTTACACAGAAACACCCCATAATTATCGTGTGTATTTTCCAAATAGTCGGATGACTGTGGTGTGACAGGATATAAAATTCAATGAGGTGAAATCCATGAAGTTGTCGCTTGAGAGGGAGCTACACTTGCATGCAAAGGAGGAACTTCTTGTTCCCAAAGATGAGCCTCTAGATGTGGATCAGCCACAGGAGGATATTCATGGAGTGGAGGAGTCCACTCATGCAGAACCAAACATCAGAACAGGATGAAAGCGTACCACAGAAGTTGAGAGACTGAAGCTTGATGCGACATATAATGTAGGAGTTCCTATATCACAGCGCAGACAAAGACAGTCACCTGACCAATTTACTGGATACATGGCTCTTATGAGAAAGTGTATCATGACAGAGCCATCTTCTTTTGAAGAAGCAGTGCAGGAGCCCACATGGGTAGATGCCATGGTGGAGGAGTATGACTCCATTGTTAGAAACAATGCTTGGGAGATTGTTCCAAGGTCAAAAATCGCTGTAGGATCAAGCGAGCACACAAGGTGGAAACAAGATGTTGATGGGAGCGTTAAGAAGTACAGGAAAGATTTTTTGCCAAAGGCTTCCTGCGCATTGAGGTAACACAACGAATCCACCCTTGCAATTGCCACACGGTATTCTTCATATGACCATCCTCGTCTCTCAAAGACTAGATGGGTTGGCACATTCATCAGATGGATGTGAATACTGTGTTCCTTAATGGGATCATTGAGGAAGAGGTGTACATTGAGCAGCCTGAAGGATTTGAGATCTTCAGCAGCAAGTCACATGTGTGCAGGCTCAAAAGAGCGTTGTATGGGCTGAAAAAAGCACCCTGTGCTTGGTACACTCAGATCGATAGCTATTTCACTGGACTTGGCTTCACCAAGAGTGAGGCGGATGCAAACCTGTACCAGATTGTGGTTGAGGGTAAGATTTTGATCATTGTACTTTATGTTGATGATTTGATACTAACAAGTGATGAGCAGTTGATACACTCATGCAAGGTTGATCTTGCAAAGGAGTTTGAGATGAAGGATTTAGGCCTCCTTCATTATTTCCTCTGATTGGAAATATGGCAGAGGGAAGGTGAATTGTTTGTGCCTCAAGGCAAGTATGCCCAGGAGATACTAGAGAAGTTTCACATGCAAGGCTGCAAGCCTATTGACACTCCTCTTCCAGGAAATTGGAAGAAAGAGGATGCTACATCGGCATAGGTAGTGGATGCCACTGTTTATCGATAGTTGGTGGGTTCACTCATGTATTTAGTCAATACAAGACCAGACATATGCTATGCGGTGAACCAACTTTCACAAGCGATCGTTAAGCCTACCAAGCTCTTTTGGAAGGAGGGCAAGCATGTCCTGAGATATTCTGGTGGGCACATCCGAGCATGGTTTATGGTACGCATGTGTACGCATGAGGTGAAGTTGCATGGCTTCACGGATGCAGATTGGGCAGGAAGCCCAATAGATAGAAAGAGCACATCAGGAGGGATTTTCAGTATCGGATCTACGACAGTTTCTTGGTACAGCAAGAAATAAAGATCCGTGGCACTCAGTTTAGCGAAAGCGGAATACATGGCAGCAAGTAAAGCTGCATGTGAGGCTATCTGGATGAGGAAGATTTTGGTTGGTTTGTTCGGTTCACATTTAGATCCCAAAGTGATACATTGTGATAATCAGAGTTGCATTAAACTCTCGGTTAATATTGTGTTTCATGATAGATCTAAACATATTGATATCCGGTATCATCATATTAGAGATTGTGTGCAGCGGAAGATCATGTTGTTTCAGTACATTCCTAAGGAGGATCAGGATGCAGATACTCTGACAAAGGCGCTCACCAGGAGAAAATTCGAATACCATAGAGGCAGGATCGGGGTGAAGGATAATCCCTATCTTGTTGAGAGGGAGTGTTGAGATTCAACAAGGTGATGAGCTTAGTGAAAAGAGTCACCTTCACTAAGTGGGCTCGCAGGCTATTTTTGGCGCAAGTATATTTTTAGACTATGTCTATTTTTAGACATGATGATCATATTTCAGAAGTTGCAGGATGCTATTTGTGGATGGTTTATCAAGTTGGAAAAAAGAAGAAATTCTATTTTTAGAATATTGGGTGTTACACAGTAATTTGTCGCCATCCCTGCAATCCCCCGTCCCGCACATTGGATGGCCTTTTCCATGACCTGTGAGCAGCGACATGACCTGAAACCACTTTCATGGCATCCCCCTTGACAAGGAAAATCATTCCTCTGAAGACAGTTTCCTGTGAAAAACCCTAAAAATAGACCTTTTGGCCTTGGTGCGACCAACCAGTTCAGCCCTCGCGCCAATGGGGGAAATCCACCAAAGAGGGCATGCCAACTGACGCTTTGTCCCAGTGTATTACTCGCGCCAAGATTAATAAGGATTGTTTTAAAAAAATAAATGGTTGAAGTTTGATTCCAACCAACTCCTGAACGAGTCTCTAAAATGAGTTGGGAGGTTTGGCTCCGGATCTCCATGTAGGGGAAGTGGTTTTCCACCTATCATGGAAGCTTCCTTGAGGATAGGGCCAATCCCACCATTGTAGGGATCCCAACTCCCCTTCCACCATCTATATAAGCTTGCCATTTTCCCTTTGCAAGCTAGCCTTAATGGTCATAGAACTAAGAGTTGAATCAGTAGCAAGGAGACTATCACCAGACAACCTCTAAGATCCAAGCCGAAGAGAGAGAGCTTTGTCCCATTCCCGACGAGCTTCATTGAGACGTGCTTCGCTATTGACCCACCGAAGGAAGATCCAGCATCAAAGCTTAGGTTGTATCTTTCTTTCGTTGTTATTAATAATAAATGACTTTGATTATGGTTCCATTCATATGTTCATGTCTTATGTTATGAATTATATCTTCTCTGACTGATATATGGTTACATGTTTTAGGTTTTACGTTTTGTGTTGTTGTTTCTTCGTGCACGTGCAAGTATTCGAACGTGCTAGGCGGGAGGATTGTGATCTTCCAAAGCGAAGGACGAAAACACCATCTTTTCTAAAAAACAAAGTATTGGTAATTCTAAGGTAGCCCTTGTCGCATCTTTGGTATTTTGTAACTAGGAACCCGTATCTTAGCATGACTGATTGTTGCTGTAGATTGGATCCTGGCTATTAGGGATCGCTTTGTCTAGATAGGGGATTTACCTGCTCCAAAATTAAAAGCTCATTTATAGATCATCAATCTAAAAATAGATGGCTGTCAATTAATGCAACATCTAACAATAATTCCATCAACAACAATCTATTCTCTTGGAGCACTTGGGCCCAAAGCTATGTAGATGTGGTGCACAATATAGACTGAGTAGAAGGAATTATGCTGCACCCAAGGGTTTATTGGAGTTTATGCATGGAGAACTCAAGGAACTTCATGGAATGCAGTTATGACATAGTTGGAATACGTAGTTATGGAGTTGTATTCATTTTAACTCAGTTAGACTCAGTTGAGCTAGTTGTATCTAGTCTAACTGAATGATGCACTAGTGAGAGTGGAGTTAATTAATTAGTTACTTAATTCACAAATAATAACTCATTAATCAACTGAACAATACAGCAATTAACTACAATGCATGGTAATTTCAGTGGAGACCCAGTGGAGAGATAGGTGAAAGGCAAGATATACTACCTGTTGTGACTATAGTGATGCATCACTGTATCCAACACCTCAAAGGAGATGCCATCAGGCTTGTGGCATCAAGGACATAAAACAAATTATTCGTAGTTATTCTTCAAGCAGAGGTTGCGTAAATGAGGCATGCTTACGCAGGCAAAGATTAGGCAGTGATTTGCAGATTAGTCCATTTAGGCAAGACGATTGTACTGTTCTGAGAGCTTGTGATAAGCTTTGTATTTTTGTATAAGATTGTCATATGATCTCCATGTTACATAATATATAGTTGGGGTTTTCAGCTTCAGGATTTCCCGGTTAAAAACTGTGTTATGTGTGATTGGTAATTTTTGTTTATGCTTCACATGTGTGTGCAATTAATTTTTCCGCAAAAGATTAACAAGTGGAATAGATTCAGTATCTTGCATAAAGTTAAATAGTGTGAGATCAGGTGGATCTTGGACATATGCATGCTTAGTGCATATAATTTCTACAAAATTTTCAACAGACACAACTGAACATAATTGAGCCATATTCGCCTATATGTCTCCCTTTTTAGAAACTTTGGAGGACCATAAAGCCTAATTATAGGACTAAAAGAAACATTGTGATCAACACTCCATAACGCCCAAGGGCGGTACCACACATTTGCACCCCCGAAAATTTTTTTTTTCAGTGTCTGACAGGTATGCCCTCTCTCATCTTCTTTTTAAAGCACATGTCTTTCAATAATATTTGAAAAAATAAGATGCTTTCACTTGGTGTATTTGTTTTTGCAGGTAGTGTGCAAACCATCCACTACTCCATCCACTAAAATTTTTAGAGCAGGTATCATTCTACCCTCAGCATGATAGATTCCCAGAAAAACTCCACATATCCTGAAATCATTTCTCTGTTAGAAATTAACCATAGGTTCCAAGCACCCGGCCATGTTTATCATCACCCCACTTTTTCACATGATAAACATCCTCGTTGGTCGGTAGAGCCTCCCCTCCATGGCGCCAGTCACCCAAAGTAGACAATATATCACAAAAAATAGTGATGCCATGGCCATACCACTTTAGTCTGGGAATCACCTCATGCCCATTCACCCACCATGCATCAAGTCAAGTTTTACGATATCAAAATAAAACCCCTTTCCCAGACAACCATGTTTTGCAAGCAGATCAAAAACGCATTATCACGCCTCACATTTGACGTACCATATCTCCATTAGCATAGCCCATCTATGACATTTTCCATCTGCTTCATCAACCCCACTCATAAGACCAACCAATGGGGCCCCCACCCTCAGCAAAAACACCTTCCTCACAACATCAGTGAGTGAACACTTTCATATTTTTGGGCACCCATCTCTATGTTTTTTACAAACCAAACCCCATTATTTTATTCTTTTGGTAAGCGTACAAAGACTGCAAATGGTGCACTATGTCCCCCACCCACCCATCCATTTTTTCTCCAATGGCAGAAACCCCCGGTCACCCTTGGTCAAAATATCACACCCTCACGCATAAGCCACCATGACATTCATAACCAATATATACCAACCCTAGATGTCCTACCGACTCCAAGGATTTCCCCATCAGAAACAGTTATGGCTGCCTCCAAGTTGCTTTTTATTCTCTAACCTTGGGCCACTAAATCCCCATCATCAGTTTTTACTCACCCCTCACCATAATGCCTATGTTAAACCTATCACATCCAAGATCTTGATCCCTCATATTAGTGACTCTCTTGTTCGGTTGAGGCTTCCTTTTTGTCGAAATCAACACCTATTTTCCAAAAAGGAAGTGGTACCTTGGATCACTCCTCTCCACAAAAGGGACATCCTTGGATGGCACTATGGGAGACATCATTTCCCGCATATGTCATTGATCCTCTTGACATTCAACTACAACACACACTTTCATGTCAAGATGGTATTGTACCTTGCAACCATTTCACTTTGATCAAATTCATTGAAGACCCATGCCTTTATAAGTGTCTCTTTCAATAATGCTTACACGGGAAGGTCCTAGCCATACACCTATGCATACAATGCGCATTTATATGCATACAAAGTTTTACACATATGGGTACCACATTCCACCTAGTGTCAAAGAAAAAACGCCCCTGAGGGTGTCAATAGTCATCATCATCAACCAACAAATGATTACCATACTAGTGACATAGACATAATCTGTATATGTCAAATAGATTTGTTTAGCTAGCCAAAGAATCACGAGCATGGGACATGACCGCCTCCTAGAAAATTTGTATATATTGTATTATACCATTGCTTGCAGGGATCCCACAGGACATGGTCGCTCTTCGACCCAGTGCAGGGTGTCTCCAAATCCATGCTACATGCAGGTATCTCTCTCCCTCTACACATTACACAGAAAATAAATTATAATGTATTTCGGCTATATAGTTCTTCCTAGACCTCACACATTAGGGGGCAACTGTTATCACTAGAAAATCGGACAAGCAATGATGACATTATGAAATGTCAGGAAAAAGGATTTATAGGGCTGAGGCACATTATAGAATATGAAATATTTAAAAATCTCTAAGGTCTAAGAGGAAAATCAAATTGCGCACTTGAGGAACTAGCTAATTGTGCCTTTGCACACACTTTTCTTCGATAAGCGCACCTTTGCGTGGATTTCCCTCAAACATCTGCGCAGTCCTGAGAGTGGCGGAAGTCACTTTCTGGGACCATAAAGCACACTTAAGGAAATTGATCCCACACTTAAGGCCGCCTAAGGACAGCCGTCAAAGCCTCCTTAGGACCTCAAGGGAGAACACAATGGAATCACCCTCCTCTCCTGGGTCACCATCCATAATGTACCAAGAGAGGGAAGGAGAGTTTGAATTCTCCTATAAAGTGCCACCAAGAGATGAAAAATATGAGAACACATTGTTATGCTGGCCAGAATTGCCCCAAGAAATCCAGCAGTGTGTGATCCGGAGCAGAGATAGAGGGGACTCAGTTTTTGGCCATCCAATAATTCCAGTCCACCAGATTAGAAAGAGGGATACTTTGTGCCAAGGTAGTTCGGAAGTAAAGACATCCTTGCATCAGGACTTAGAACTCCCTAGTTATAAGGGCCCCTTGGCAAGTAGGTAAAAGTTTCATCCTTCATTCCTACCAGCACTCAATAAGAGGGGATGTAAGCGCCACCATTTGGATTATTGAATTTGTTTGACTCTATTTAGAGCTCTTGTATTACTTTTTTAGTTTAGTTTTTAGTTTGAATATGCATGCTATTTCACTATTTAGTATGCTTATATATTAGCATGCTACCTAACTTGCTTGACTCTCTTTATTTTTGTCTTGTGACCAATAAATTAAGAGGGAAGAACCACTCTTCTTAAGCAGGTGTGATTTGGTAAATTTGTGTGCCAAACACACACACACATTACCCATAAAGAAAATGTGTAGAATCAAAAATTTCAAAGTAGCTTCTCAAAATAAGAAAATACAAGAACCCAAGTTTTGGAAAAAGAAAAAGGAGGAAAATAAATACAATATGGCCTTGTTTTTTATGCTCAAAATCAAAACAACTAATGGTATGTGGATTGTGGATGCTTCAGGCATATTACTGGTGATAAAAGTAAGTTCTTGTCACTCAATGAAAATAAATCACAAAATCTCACTTTTGATAATAACACTCCAAGTAAGATTATGGGAAAAGGCATAATGACACTACTACATTTGGCGGAAATTCTGACACTTGGTTCTGACGCTTTTGACCAAATGTCGGAAATTTCCCCAAATTTTTTCCATCCTGCCTGAAACCGTCGCTATACCAATGTTTATAGAAAAGTGTCGCAATATCGACACTTAGAAAAGTGTCACAATTGCGACGTTTGGAGGAAGACGTCGCAATTGCGACACTATGGCCCAAAGCGTCGCTATTACGACGACTGCCTCCAAACGTCGCAAGTGCAACACAATGTCTAAGTGTCACAATTGCGACATTTGGAGGCACCCGTCGCAATAGAGACACTTTTTCTGCTGTCGGTATAACGACACTTATATGCGCACTACATAAAAATACGAAACTTATATGCGCGCTACATAAAAATGATTTTATTGTTTCGTATCCGTAGCAATAGCTACATTAACGTCTGATATCACGCGCGCATTCGCCCTCCGCTCTTGCAGAACAACATTCGCCCTTAGCATTCACCCTCAGCTCTTGCAGAACAGCATTTTCCCTTAGCATTCTCCCTCAACGTTCGCCCTCAGCTCTTGCAGAACAACATTCACCCTCAGCTCTTGCAAGATGGTAAGTTCTTACTGCAGGCCCTTCCTCCTATAGTAGGGTTGACTCTATTTGGGTTTTTTTGGTCAATTCCATTGGATTGTGTTAGGCTGTAGGGTTCTCTCTAGATGTCAAGAATCAAGATTCAATACCCTCTATTATCTTCATCACCCAATACAAGATTTAAATTTTTCCCAAAGAAATGCTTATTAATTTGGCATCCATTATTTCTCCCTGCTTTAAAAACCCTACATTTAAATGAAAACAAGCATTGCATTTCAACTACAAAAATCTATTAGTGTTCAAATGTACATGTGTGCTACATTAACGTCCGATATCACGCGCGCATTCGCCCTCCGCTCTTGCAGAACACCATTCGCCCTCAGCATTCACCCTCAGCTCTTGCAGAACAACATTCGCCTTCAGCATTCGCCCTGAGCTCTTGCAGAACAGCATTCGCCCTCAGCATTCGCCCTGAGCTCTTGCAGAACAACATTCGCCCTGGATTCGCCCTCAGCTCTTTCAGAACAGCATTCGCCCTGCATTCACCCTCAGCTCTTGCAGAACAGCATTTTCCCTCAGCATTCGCCCTCAGCGTTCGCCCTCAGCTCTTGCAGAACAGCATTTGCCCTCAGCTCTTGCAAAATGGTAAGTTCTTACTGCAGGCCCTTCCTCCTATAGTAGGGTTGACTCTATTTGGGTTTTTTGGTCAATTCCATTGGATTGTGTTAGGCTGTAGGGTTCTCTGTAGATGTCAAGAGTCAAGATTCAATACCCTCTATTATCTTCATCACCCAATACGAGATTTAAATTTTTCCCAAAGAAACGCTTATTAATTTGGCAGCCATTATTTCTCCCTGCTTTAAAAACCCTACATTTAAATGAAAACAAGCATTGCATTTCAACTAAAAAAATCTATTAGTGTTCAAATGTACATGTGTGCATCACTTGTGTAGGGTATTCCTTTTCCACTTTCACATTATCCAAGAATGTGTGCAATATAGTTCATATTTTTTGTGATTTAGATTATCTTGAAAAAGGAAAGGTAAATTATTTCCCATGGAAAAAGAAGGTTTTCCCTTTTTACTACTGGAAATGGTACAACAAATTTCCATTTCTACCCAAAACTCCTATGAAACAGGAACCAAATGAAGGCCATGTCCTTAATGGACATCATTTGGCTTTGAAAATGGCCATTGCACCATGTTGTTTCTTATATTACATCGCGATAGTTTCTTAGGTCATTTCTTGTTTCTAAGGATTTTTCAATAGTTGCTCCAAAAGCTTCACTTCAAGGCCCTTCAAGATTGTCTCCAACAATGCTATACCATCAGCTTCAACAATGTTGCTCCAAAAATATCCTCAAGGTCTTCACAACAAGTTTACTAGAAGTCGCTCCAACAATATATTCAATAAGGTCTTCATTGTCAACTCGTCTCTTGTTTGGGTGCCTTAATGTGCAATGACATGTTTCCAGGACTGAATTCAATGCAAGGCATATTTGAAACTCTAACTCTGTCTTCCGGTGTCTTATTAGAAATTATTTTAGTTTTTATTTTGTGTTTTCAAGTTAGATATTGTTTTCAAGTTTTTACATTTATAATTTTATTGCAATGTGGCAGACTGATCAGAGCAGTGCAGGAACAACCCCGAGACAGGATGATCGCGGAAAGAGGCCAGCGGAAGAACATGTAAAGTGCCAGCATTGCTCTATCTTTAGGTATTTTAGCTATTTACATAATTGAAATAATATTAATTTTGTTCAAATATGCAGACACCTAGCCATGGTACGCCTGATGATTCCCTCTTTGAGGAAGAGCTTTATTCATCCCTATCTCCAGTGTTCTTGTTGCAAAAAAAGGCACGAGATGCAAGGTCGGAATTTAATACTTTGATAGACGCGCCTCAAACACCTGAAATAGAAGAGAGGATAAAACATCTTATGAGCCAACTAGAAAGATATCAGGTAATAATAAAAAGTCAAAAGGATATTTTTTTTGTTCTGCATGAGATGAATTGTGATAGTTTGATTTTTAATTTTTACATTGACTAAACTAACAACAATTTCTTTTGTATGTAGCGTTTTCTGGCATTTTCTGAACCCGGTGTTGGTGGTAGTGGGACACAAGGGTAAGAGATTTCCCAAAAACCCTCTCATACACCTTCTACTCCTTTAGGTGCCAGCCAAGAAACACACCCTGCCCAAGTAGACACCCAGCCAACCGCTGAACGTGTTGGCAATGATGAGGCTGATATGGCCAACTACATTATTGCGTTTCCTGGAGCTACACGTGTCAGCTCCACAGGGACCATTGATGGCACGTTGTTGGTGAACGATGAAGGTGTCCCTATAAAACATGTACAACTCCCAGGTAAATTTTAATATTTTAACTATTTCATATACTTTATCTAAAACATATTTATCATGATTTTTATTTTTAAATTAATGATAATATATTTTTCTTTTTTTTTCTGTGTAGGAAAAAATGAGTTCTACAGGTTTCTGGAGATCCATGCGTTGGTAATTTTTGGCCCAACCATACGCACAGGGTGGAATTCCCAGAATTCCAACCTGAAAAAAGAAATTCTAGATTATCTAGAAGCCCTTTTTGGGGTCGGCACATTTGACAGAACAACGGTGGCTCAGGTAGCCAGCAAATATTTGAAATATACCAGGGACACCTATAGGACGTAATTGAAATTTAACCCTAGATATGAGCGTCCTCTCGCAGTTCCAGAGAGTGAGTGGAGAGCACTCATCCATGACGGAAAAGAGAAAAGGGAAAGAAATAAGGAAAAATGCCAACTGGACCCGCAAGGTAAATTACAACTTTAATTCAATAGCTTTAATTTTCTCTATGTCTAAAATAAAAGTGTGCTACGTCATATCTGACTTCAATATTTTGATGCTAGGTTGCCTGACACCTCAAGGGAAACCAAAGCTAGGATTGAAAAAAAGGGCCATCACAAGCTAGGCTAGGGCGGCTACTTGAAATTAGCTGCAAGAATTGTAATTAAGTAGCTAAACATCTTATAATTAATTGTATTGCCTTCCAACGTTTTTGTAATCCTATCAAATATGATTAAAAATAAACAATCATATGTAATGTAGGGTGATGACTTCGGAACAAAAACTACAGAGGAAGATAAAAATATCGCTTTCCATTTCGGCTATCAAGCTGTAGTTGAACGTCGCAGAAGCTTGGGGCAGGTCCCAAGATCTAGAATGCCTGATAAGGTAAAACATTAACTTTTCATTATGTTTGTTTTCGTCCATAAATTTAATGTCTAAAAACTTTGTTTAAATCAGGGGAGCAACACTACCGACGATGCAAATAACCCATTTTTAGAGCCAGATGTAGATGATCCTCACGTGCAACCTGATCATTGTAGTGGGGACCAGGCCGACAATGCTACTATCAGTGAGGGCCGTGACGATAATTAATTTCCACTTATAATTTTTTCTAATTATACCTTGATGGTTGTCCTTATAAAATTTTTTGTTTAAATGACAAAGGATGTTTCCCTTGAGGATCTTACCACTAGAGAGGAAGATAGGGCAATAGTCCCAATGGCGACAACTGGTGCACCAGGTAAATAATCTCATTGCAAATTTTTTTATTAATATTACCGAACTAGTTCAATGATATTTAAAAATTGACAATTAAAATTTAATATTATCTGTTTTTGTAGGCGATGCCTCGTCACTGGATGAGACCAGACATCGTGACTACGCAACTAGGTCAGCGGTGACAACTGGTGCACCAGGTAAATAATCTCATTGCAATTTTTTTTTATTAATATTACCGAACTAGTTCAATGATATTTAAAAACTGACAATTAAAATTTAATATTATCTGTTTTTGTAGGCGATGCCCCGTCACTGGATGAGACCAAACATCGTGACTACACAACAAGGTCAACGGCGACAACTGGTGCACCAGGTAAATAATCTCATTGCAATTTTTTTTTATTAATATTACCGAACTAGTTCAATGATATTTAAAAACTGACAATTAAAATTTAATATTATCTGTTTTTGTAGGCGATGCCCCGCCACTGGATGAGACCAGAAATCGTGACTACGCAACTAGGTCAGCAGTGCGGGTCGAAAGGCACGAAACAGGAGCAGAGCATGATGATATTGATGATGTAATTAGGAGCTTTAGAAATAGGAAGAATAAAAAGAAAATTTGATAATGTAAAATATTGTATTATTATAAGACAAACGTTACCATACTTGGAACGTTTTTTGCGTTATATAAAAACTCATTTATCATACTATTTTTATGTCAAGCATTAATTGCAATGTTTCCTTGCGTACTTTTTGTTGAATTGTTTTTTTATTAGTTATTGAATATTTTTTTATGCTCATGAAAGTAAAAAATGAAATATAGATTGGGTATTGGGGAATTGAGAGTGATGTGAGGGGGGGGGGGAGGGGCCATAAGAGCTTCCACCTTCACGTGGTTGGCCATGTTTAGTAGAGAATAATTTATTGGAGCGATTTAATCTTGGAGAAAACCTCCCTCGATCCAGCGTAGCAACCAAAAAGTCACTGTTGACTTAGTTGCTACTCTTTCAGATCGTGGGAGGCGTGTTCCAAGTTCATGAAACTCCAATAAATTTTTCTTGAAACGAAGAGGAGCCTATTCAGGTATGTTTTGAAATTTTCAACATATGTTCTAACATTATCATAAGAATGTATCTTAGAGTAAAAAATACTACATCAATTACTTATATTTATTGTATAGATAATGATGGATTTTGATTGACTCGGCAGTGCAGGTACAAATCCTCTTGCATCATGAGCAATAAAACTTGTCAACCAGGGTCATGTCCAGGATATTTTTGCTTGTGCGCTTGACCAGGTTCGTAATGTCACATTTTGTAAGTTCCTTTATAGTTCATAATTCAATATTAATCTTGTTCATGATTATTATCTAGGTTTTTTGTATGTTTTTTTTCATCTATTTGATTGTAAGCAACTCTGCATGTTTCTTGTTGTTCACTATGATTTCTCCCATTACCACTCCCAGGATGAATCCGACTTTATTGTTACATAGGTTAATTTATTGTTACTATGATTTCTCCATTTACGATTTCATAGGTTACATCATGTAAGTTGTCAATCTCAGGTTGGTGATGAGCTTTAGTTCTCCAGATTTGGGGCTTTTCTGATATTTTCTCCCTCATGTCATTCCTGCATCACCTCGTTGTTTGAGCATGCCAATTGTCTACCACTTGTAACAATTGGCACATGTCAATCTCTGAGTGGTGCCACATTTCACCTATTTTCAGTGAGAGTTTAGGGTTTCTCTAACATAGCTTCAGAAATCCGATTCAGTGCCTGCTTGAATATCGTCACATAATACTCTAGGTTTGGATTGATGAGCATGTTCTGAATGGTTGGTTGATTCATAAGAACCACCCATATAGTCATCTTGAGATATTTCAGAAGTTTTCTCGGGTTTCCTTTTTCACCGTTTCTAGTGGGTGGGATGGTGTGGGGTGATCCCTCAATACTGGTGCTCTTGTAGTAGGGAATTTGTTTTTGGGGATATAAAGGAGAATTTTATGTAGATATCCCATTGGATGCATTCATAGATGGGCACGAGAGGTCAAGAATTTAAATTAAAAATATGCAACCTCTAGCATGGCAACCTGAAGGCCGCGAGAGACACTGGTTAAAGATTGTTTTGTGCTGGCTTTAATATAGTCGTGATTTATTTCTATTATCTTAATGCAAATATATAGTCCGGTCTCATTAAAATGAGGATTGTGGTTGTATTTCTCTTTGGTTTTTTCTCTCTTAATGCTCCAGAAGTTGCCAAAAGTTGTGATAGTTGTTTAGTTTTCCTGTTACAACTTAAAAGTGGTTTTTAGCCATGGGAGTCATGTTTTTTAATGTTCATACTAATATGAAGATCTTGTAATTCTATATTCAGGATAAGAGAAGATGGCCTCTGCTTTGGGAAATATGACAACAATTGCCACATCTACCTCATTGGGTAACAATGGAAAGGGGAAGAAGTTGGGTGCAATGTTTCATAATTATGGCAGACAATTGTCTTCTCTTTTAGTTTTTTCACCCATTTCCTTTAATCGCTCAAGAAGAAGAGGGACTCTGAGATTACGCGACAGAGAGAAGGTAGTTAATACAAGAGCTATGGAAAAGGAGTTGTACTTCAACAAGGATGGCTCGGTGACAAAAAAATTGCAGGTCAGAGAAAAAATTATGTTTAAAGGAAGGTCACCTGCACGTGAAACTTCACTGCGGTGGATCTTTCCTTGTCCACTTATATTTGATTTTAATGTGTTATTTTAATTTTTCATGGAGGGTTTTTTTGGCATATGGTCTGGCATTCAATTGCACACTTACCGAAAGCATTGTCAATTTGTCTTGCAGGCGGTGTGAACAAACTTGCTAATCTTGTTGGAGTCACCCTTGGGGCGAAGGGTAAAATGTTGTCTTGGAGAGCAAGCATGGTTCTCCAAAAATAGTTAATGATGGTGTGACAGTAGCTAAGGAGGTAATTTGTAGATGTGTGCTCTGGTTTTCTTTTTAACGTTGTATTATTTCCCCCTCTTAAATGTCTTAGATTTGGTAGGCATAATTTGAAAACTTAAAGGTGAAAGGAAACATATTTGTTACCCAGTGGTCTACTTGGCCTATGGACTAGCCACATTAGAGTAATGCATAAATCTTTTCACAACAATAAAAGGAAAGGGTTATGGCTGAGTCAAATTTTATTGTTATTGACGGTGTAATGAAATGTATCTCAATGCTATGGTTTTGGCCTTTTTATTGGTTGAATTAGAGGACCCAGTTGAAAATATTGGGGCCAAGTTGGTAAGGCAAGCTGCGGCAAAGACAAATGATTTAGCTGGGGATGGAACCACAACATATGTTGTTCTTGCACATGTTGGAATATTGAAAAATTCTAGAACAATGAATGGAGAATAAATCTCCCTTCTTTTAACACAGAGAAAATAAAAATTTCTCTGACAGGAGATAGAGTTTCAATACTTTGAAAAAAAACTTCTATTCCCTTCAATAACTCAAAAAAAAACTATTACACTTCTTCCTCACTGAGAGGGATTACAAAATTATGATTGCTACAAAACGCAGTGCATAAAACCAACTCACTGTCTGTTCAAAACAAACATACTCTATCTCTAAAACACTCTTCTGTGTTTTTCACTTTCGCACTGCTATGCATACACACTTAAAAAGTTACACTCAGTCTTTCACTTTTTACACACTACTGTGTAATAAAAAATTTACGTACTGTCTATAAAAAAAACTACCAAGATTTTTTGTCCTTTTTATTTTTATATGCTGTAACATATAAAACATATTATAATAAACCCTCTTTTAAAAAAAATAAAATTAAAACTAAATTCTATGGCCCACCTTTCATTTCTCATATGATATATATATAACATATGTTTAAAACATATGTATCTATTAAAGCATACATAAAATTAAATTATCAAAACATTAAAGAACCCTTTCCGTCGGACTTCAAAAGTATGAATAGATTGAATTTCAAACCAAATTCGCGTTCCAAAATGGGATGCTGACGTCTGCCTAATTTTTAATGCGAATTCTCAATCTAATGTGCCCTATAAAAAATTCGGGTCCAGTTTTCAGGTTTTCAGATTCCCTTCAATTTCATGCGATCCAATATTAATGCTCCACGTGTCCTCCTTTTGAATTTACAAAAAATGGGGGGCAAATTTATGTTTGTTTAATTTCTGGTTGGTGAATTGCGTTAATGCTAGTTGTTGTGTTTAAATACAATCCTGTACAGAAATATGGCTGCGGTCGTCTACAAAAAAAACTTGCAAGAATTTTAAATGCTGAATTAAATTTTTGGATTATGTGGAAGTTCAAAGAGTGACATAATCCCTTCCCCGCAACTAATTTATAAGATAGTGGAAAGTATGGTGAGAGGAAAATGGTGGATTTACAATCAACCATATTCAATTTGAAAACAATGAGACCATTATACCTAACAAGTCCTTATAAATATTGAAGCCGAGGCACAAATACATGACAACAACCTTTATACCAGAATTATTTTATTTGAGTAAGGGAATAGTAGTTGTAACTTAAGGTTGCAACAATGGTTCCATAAAACAATTACTTGTATCCGACTACAGTAACTATGGATTAAAGTTGCAACAACTGTGGCTTGAGGTTGCAGAAGTTGTGACTTGGGGATGCAACATTTGCGACTTAGAATAAAACACATTATATATATATATATATATATATATATATATATATATATATTAAGAGATTATTATACCTGAAAAATACTTGTCAATATTGAAGTTGAGGCATCGATACACGGTAACAATCTTTATACGGGAATTATTTTATTTGAATAAGGGAACAATAGTTGTAACTCAAGGTTGTAACAACAGTTCCATAGAAAATTTGCTTGTATCTATTTGTAGTAACTATGCGTTAAAGTTGCGCCAACTATGGCTTGAGGTTGTAGGAGTTGTGGCTTGGGGATACGATATCCGCGACTTAGAATAAAAAATTTTATATATGAAAGAAAGTATATATATTAAGAGATCATTATACGTAACAAGTCCTTGTAAATATTGAAGTTCACGCATAGAGACACGACAACAACCTTTATATGAGAATTATTTTATTTGAGTAATGGAACAACAACAGTAACTTAAGGTTGCAACAATGGTTACATAAACTATTGCTTGTATCTAGTTGTAGTAATTGGGTGTTAAAGTTACAGTAGCTATGCCTATGACTTAGAATAAAATAAATTATATATAAAATAATATATATATATATATATATATAGAGAGAGAGAGAGAGAGAGATTAGAAAATATATTACAACAATATTTATTTAACTAGTATGTTAAAAAAATAAAATTTACCCGGTCGCAGGTGTGGGGGCATCTGGAAAGGTATGGATACCAATCCATTTAGAATATACATGGCATCAACACCCAAATTCGTGATTAGTTTTTTAATATGGAAGATTAAAAACAAGAGATACATGCCTAAACAAATTAAGAAATTCTACTATTTTGATCACTCACACATTTACATATGCTATTGTCTACACACCTTCTATTGGTGGACGATGTTATCCTATTTCTTGCAAGATATAGTAGATAGGACTAGTATGTGAAGACTCATTAGAGCTCTAAAATAATTTTGGGTTTCATTTGGAATATAAGTAAACCTACTCAAGTCTACCATCACTTTCAATTATTTGGAAGATATGTTAGCAAAAACAATCAACCAAGTGCACCCATTTCAAATACTTGGGATTTATGTTAAGATTTAATGACTATAGGTATGGAGATTGGTTCTTTCCATATCAAAAAGTGGGAAAAATAATCACAATATGGTTATCCTTGGGTGGCATATTAACCTTAGTAGTTTCCATACCAGGATATTGGCATTCCCTAGCTTATATTCTTGTTGGTATCTTGGGAAATATTAGAAAAAAATGCTTTCATTTTATCTAGAAGGAAAGGAAAAGCAAAGGAGTCATCCCTATAGTAAAATGGAAATGGATTTCCAAGCCAAAAATCACATGATTCGTTGGATACTAAAGAATATTCATCATTTTTGGAAAGCATTATTTTCCAAGAGTCTTTGGAGAATCATAAAACATTTAGGCTTGTGGCAGGATGTAATAAAATCAAAGTAAATAGGCAAAATTTCATATAAGGATAAATTTGACAAAAGTTCCAACAGTTCTTCCCACCATTTATCTTCTGGTATTCTGGTCCGTTGAATTTTTCTCAATGTTTCGTCAGCCTCAGTATATCTGAAAAAGGTAGGTTGAATTGGAAACAAATGCTTTACTTCATGCTCAAGATAAAATAAATTTTCCATTTTTTCATGAAGATTTTTTCCTGTTGGCAATGCTTCTTCTGATGTACTGGTTGAAGAATTGGCATGATTGTCAGCATACTTGTCCAATTTTTCAACATAGATTTCAAGGTCCATTAGTTTATCCTCTGAAACCATAGGACTGAGAAATCATTTTTTCAACAAAATATCAAATCTTTCTCTGAAGGCAATGATTTCTTCTTGCATATCTAAGCACCTTCGTTCCAGATTCTGCATAAGGGTTCTCTTAGTAAAAACTCTTTTTATTTCCAAAATTGTTCCGGTCCTGTCCTGAATACCAAGTTCTGCAAGTTGGTGTCTGGTTTGAGTGTTTAGAAACTGTATGAGTTGATTGGCTTCCTCGGGCTTATTTCCCAATTCTTCTCTTATACTTTGAACTTCTTATATAGCCAATTTGACTAAATCATTATGTTCATACATAATCAGAATTGAAGACCAGACATCCTTTATTGATTGGATAATGTTGTCCCAAAGAATTTCATTTATTTCCTTTAAAGGTTTCTCCAATGTGAGATCCTTTTCCAATGCTTTAACCAATTTTTCTAATCTTTTGACCTCTCTTGTTTTATCAGCAACACTCATTTTTGAGAGATCATATCTTTGTTCTAAATTAATAAGCTGTAACTTTGTGTGTTGGAGTTCTGTTACTTGAAGTTTCAATTCATTCATTGACTTTATTAATTCTTCAGAACTCAAATTGGAAGTATTTACCTGTGATAGCTCTGTTGGCTAACCTGTTGTGGATGTACTTGTACCTGTAATTTCCTCTGTTGTTGATGCTGGAATAGTAGACTGCTTTTTCTTTAATGCCTGTTCAAGCTCTTTTTCTATTTCATTTAGTTGCTCATTCAGTTTCAAAAGCAAGTCCATCATTTCTTCTTCAGAAATTTTCTTTATCATCTCTTCAGTTTGTGGATGTCTTGAAGCTGACAATTTCAACTGCTTTCTCAACGCTGCAATATCATCATATTTTTTCTTGATTAGGGCCTCTATACCTTTGACATCTTTAGGATTGTGACCCAATCCAATGATTATTTCCTCCAATGTATTTATCCTGTTGTCTTTGGCCTGATAAGAGGCTTTTTCAAGTTGCAATTGTGCATTAGTGTTCTCCAAAGAATCCTGCAACTTCTAAGTTGCCATTGCTTTATCGGTCAGAGTAGAATAGATCATTTCACCAGTCTGATTATGTAACTCAATCTAATCTAAAGTATGAATATCCTTTGCTAAGACTTCAAAATTTTTTCTAATATAATTTGCAGCTGTTTGAGGCTGCTGCACTTTTGGTTTGAAGTGACTCATTATCATTTTTCCTTGCTGAATGTCATAAGATGACATCAATCTTTCTTTATTCTTAGGAGCCATCTTCAAATACTGATTGTAAACCTGGAGTCTTAGTGGATCATTCCTGGCTTTTATATTGATAAAGGTTTTCTTTATATCTCCTGCATCTTTAACTGGTGGTTTGAAAGAAGACATTTCAACACTCTGTTGCTTTTGCAGCTCTTTTCTCTGTAAAGTAGTGGATGCCCCACTGAATGTACCTGTTTGTTGACTATCCAAATCTTCTCTTTGGCTATCAGGAATTTCCTGAACAAAATCTACTTCTGGAAGAGGATTTAATTTTTGTCTTTTAGCATGAGGTTGTTCTGAAGATCCACCAACAGGGGTAGCAACTTCAACATCTCTCTTCTTGCCTTTTTCTATATTGATAGGAGTTTGTAAAATTGAAATTTCTAGCTCATTGATATGAATAGGAGGAATTTGTACTTGACCCTGTTCTTTAGAAGTCTCAGGTTGCTCTGTCATTGTGAATTTTTCAAATACTTGTATGTCAGGCTCCTTTTCTTTTCCTTTAGATTGTACTGTGGCCAATCCACTGATCTCTTGTAAATTTTGCTGAGAAGTCCCTGCAGAAGAAGGACCAATACCTGGTATCTGTACCTGTCTAAAAGAGTCTAGGTCAAGTATTTTCTCAAGGTCTTTCATTACATTTTCAACATTGACCTGCTCACTATCCTGTTCTACCAATGTTCCTTCCATCCATTCATCCATATTGGCATATTGTTCAATTTCTGGAATTTCGTGATGAATGTATGGTGATAGTTTATTTTTCATTCTTCTATCACAGATAAAGATATTTGGGTCATAAGGCACCCAGTAAAAACTTTTTTGTAATCTGAGATATTCTTCTAAGATTCTTTCTGCTTCCTTTCCAGCATCACTAGAGTTACAAACAAAGGGACCTAATTGACTTTTGATCCTGAGTTGGCCCTTTTTCTTTGCATTGCAGAAATGAACTATATCTGAGTTAATCATCTGCCTGAAATACTCTAGTTCAAAGAGTCTCATGGGGACATATTTGGGCAACTTGAATGGGCACAATTCACATCCATATATTCTGATCTCAATGTGATTTTGATACAAGTACCAGTCACCTACCCTATATTGTTTTGAGAGCTGTAGAATTTTCTTGATTTCATTATCGACTCTAGGAGGGGAAACTCCTGTTAACAAAGTGGTTGCAGGGTGTACAAATAGGTCAATAAAATCATTATAGGAGTAAGGATAATCAAAGGAATTATGGGTGATGGCAGACCAAAATATCACAGACCTAGGATTTCCTTTGGCATCAAGTTTCTGAACATGGAAAGGGAAACTTTCTGATTGGTAATAAATCATGAGATGATATATAACAGAAGAATATTTGAACACTTTTTCATTCTAAAATCTCATGAACTGATCATGGATTTTATCAGCAATGTAGGATGCAAAATCATACTTGACAGTAGGGGACTGTCCAGGGGTAAATATAGACAACAATACTAGGGTTAATTGATCAACATATTCACTAGTATTGAAACCCATGATAAAGGATATCATATTCAGAATAAGCCTGCCCACATCAGTGAAAAAAGTATAACCATAGGGGGGAGGGCCTTTGGGCTGATCCTCTAGTAACATGAAGGTTTGACAAATGCGATTTAACTCTTCATGGGAAAAATTGGCAGACTTTTCAAGTAATTCTCCCATGGATAGGGAAGTGAGGGCTTGACCAGGTTGAAATTGCAGCATTTCATTTATCGACTGAGTAGTGATTGGGAAAAGGATGTTCTGACTCAGGGACAAAACTGCTCTTTGATTGGGGTCATAGTTTGCATGGCAGTAATGAATTAACTCAGGAAAAATATGGACTGAGGGGAGAAGATACATGGGGAGATTGGATTCCCATAATCCAATAATATCAGAACCGTTTATAAAGTTATCTCTGTAGCGGCAAAAGGTTCGAAGAGGATTATCACTAAGAACGAGGTCTTTAATTTGAAAATCTCTATTTGCTAGGGGCAGATAGTCTAAATATATATGAGGGGCATTCAAAGGTGTGACGTTCAGAGCCACTGGAACCTCCATTTCTGGTTCTTGTGGATTCAGAAATGAATTTCAGGTTTTTGTGAAGAAAAAACACAATTACAAGTTTTGGGAATGCAATTTACAATTCTGGGGATTGAACAAGACCAAATTGAACTCTGTTTCTGTCTTTCGTGCGGAATTTAAAACAAAATCTAGGATTTCACAGAGTTTTAACGAGAATTGGGGTAAATACCTGTTTTTTGGGAGATGAACAGTGATTAAATAGGTACAGGCTATGGCGTACGAACTCTGGATTACTGGTATGCAATTGTCTTCACCAAAATACAGTTGATGGCGCTTGACAGTTTTTTTTTGAAATTCTCTGCATGAGACTTTGGTCGTTCATAGAATAATGAAAATGACACAGGAAAATTTTTTTTATTCACAAAGTCCAAAGGGTGATGGGGTTTTATTTATTTATTTAATGGATGATGTTAGCAGGTACGGAGGATGAGTCACGGGAGGCAAGCGGTAAGCAGTTTCCATCGCACCGCTTTTGGGGAAAAGTGGTTTTGGGCAGAGGGCGAGCGATTCCATAGAATGATTGACGCGTGGCATGGCACTGTTTGAAAACCGCCGGGCCATCGCGCTTTATTGTTCGGACATGGATGGCTAGCGATATCATTAATAACTGTTGATCTCAGATGGGTTGATTGAACGGCGATGGGGACGTGGAAGTGACGGGGATTTAATAGTCGTAGTCTTCCCAGGCAACGTTTTGGCCTAAAATCCGGCAAGGATTTTTAAAAAATTCGGCAAAGATTTTATCAGAATCATGTTTACAGTTGTTAAACTTTAGTATTTTGAGTGCCCTAAGTGTTTTTGGTAGTGCTGAATCCATTTCCACTGTAAAAAATGGATTCCAAACACTGCAACTACCTGATTTCTTGAATTTTAGTTGCCCCGATTCCGGCAAAAAACTGTCGTCCGGGCTATTTCGTCGCCTGGGTAGACAACTCCGGATTTAATATGGAGGGCCCGATGCAATTAAACGTTAATTAATCTCATCGGGGGGAATTTGATTGACGGAGTTAATTAATCATGAGGATTAATCAATTTGTTTATAAAAATGCAGGAAAGTGATCGGGAAATGATTTAACCAAGGTTAGCGGTTAAGGGAGGTATTGGGGATTTTACAAAGGGTTTATAGTTTTAACCTTGGGAAAGGGAGTCGGGGGATTAAAATACATAGGGCAAGAATTATTTTTGTATTAAAACACGTAATAAAACAAGTTTTAATTATTTTTTCAATATACTTTTATTACATGATAATTAAATCAGATTAATCTAATTACCATAGGGGGCGGAATTTAATATTACGATATATTTAGCCAAAGGGGGCATAAAGTGGGTTTTTTATTTAAACATGTGGGAATAAATAACTTTGGCTAAAATTTATTAATGGGTTTTTGGGGATATTATATAAAATGAGTTATATATAATAGGAGAAGGTTATTTTTGTAAGGATTTAATACATTAAATCAATGTTAATATGACAAGGGGACAATGTAAACTCAAAATACATTAATATAACTAAGAAAGTGAAGATTTAAAAGAAAATTGCATTATAATCACTTCATCACTTAAACTTAGAATAAAATGTGATTTTGAGGGTTTTTTTATGAAATAATGCATAATTTTCCTAAGTAAAATGGGATTTTACTTAGGAAAATATGTTTAGAAATGAGTGAATGTTATGAAGAATGACTTCAAGTACTTAGGCTTTTCCAATTATTGGGCCGAGGGTCCGGTCCCTCCAAAAGTCAAGGAAATGCCTTGAGCCCCTCTAATTTTCAAATACCTTAGTACTTAGGGAAAATTAGTGAAATCTTTAGGGGAAGATGAGAAGGGAAGTTAATAACTTTGACTTTGCTTTGCTTTGGATTTCTTCCAGTATAGTGTCTGCCTTTGCACTTTGTGATGAAAGTAAATATTAACACATTTAGAGTCATTGTCCATCACATGCAATTTTGCAACATCATCTACCTACCCTACCTACTTTACTCTACCATTTTTTCTTCTTTATTAGGGTGCACTTAGACTGGCAAACCCTTATCACACTTTCTTTTCTTTTACATGTAGAAATCTATCTAAGTCTAACCTTATTACATCCAAGGGCTCAGATTAAGCTATTGAGCTCCTTTTATTTACTCTACCTATCTACTTATCTGCCAAGATTAAACAGTTTGGGTAGATTTTATTCTCTATCTCTAAAACATGAAATTGAAAGATGAAATAGCCAAGCTTAAACTGTTTGACTATTCATAAATTGTGGCATAGGATACAAGTTGCACACAATTTTATTTATTACATAAGAGCAAAAAGTAGTGGAATTTAGACTTGCAAAATTTCCTTGGCCTTTCTTTTGGTGGGGTTCATTTTATTTTACTTTTTTGGCCATTTTTATTCTTTTTACCCTTTGATTTTTCTTTTAGGGTATACCCTCTTTACATTTTTTAAATTTTTTTGATTTTTTGATAATATGGAAAACCTTTGCAACAAGAAAAGGTATGAAAATATTACATAGCCCATCAAGTCAATCATGAAATATGACACCTATTGGTATAGGAGTCTAACACTGGCTCCACTTGGGGATGGCTTTTCCTGGTGAAAAGTCAAGAACAATAGGTCATTTGTCCTCATCCATTGACCTTGGTGAACCTGTAAATGTCTTCTATCTTTTGCAAACTGAAATCTGATCTGAAACTAAAACAACACACAAAAGTTTTCAAACCAATTTAATGAAAAACTAGCTGAAAATTGAAAACTAAAAAATAAATACTCAAAATTCTGAGCTTATTGGCACTCATCTACCTACTCAATCTACTAAAAATCTTATTGAATCAGGTAATACAAAAATGCCAATGAAGCCAATCAAGTAGCTGTAACAATAAATGGATAACTTGATTGCTTGTGATCAAAATTGGAAGTATATTATGATCATGTGTCTTTATAATAAATGATATGATGTGTAAAGGCCACTTTTGATGTATTTGATCCTTATAGAGAAAACATGTTTGCAGATTTGGGCTAAAAATACTCTCCATATAATCTGATATAGGATCAATAAAAGTATGATGTATGTTATTTACTTCTAGGCCTTCAATGACTGGTTGCTCAGTTGTATTCTGAATATTAAGCCTTGAAACTATTTCTTTTGTCTTGTGTTTGAAAGAATAATCATCCTCAATATGCAAGTCAAAAGATAGTACAATTTCCTCTTGCTTAGGAGAAGGAAGATTTTCAAAGAATTCTTTAGGATTTCGGAAATTGTATGACTGAATTTCAGAATGCAAAAGTTTAATTTCATTTTCATAATTTTCAGAAATTATCTCAAGAACACATGTTTTCAGTTTGGGAGAATATTTTCTTAATTTCAAAAGAAGAAATAAAGCTCTTAAAAAATCCTCATCAAGTTGAAGTTCTAATATCTCATCCCTCAAAATAGCTAGTGATTTTTTTGTGAAATTATCATAATTATCATCATACTGATCATGTAAGTCTTAAAAATCTTCTAAGAACCTTGATTTTCTTAGGAATAGGTCATTTTGTAATAACTTGCATCTTTTGAGGCTCCAACTTCACTCCTTCCTTTAAAACAATATGAACCAAATATTCGAATTCTTATTTCCCAAAAGCACATTTGGATATTTTTACATAAAAATGATTGTTCTCAATAATTTATATAACTTTTCCACATGTTTACTAGTGTGGTATTCCCATGATTGATTATAAATATGTGTATTATCAAAGAAAACCAATACAAATTTTATAAGATGGGATCAAACAAAATTGTTCTTAAGTCGAGCCGGTTGGACTTCAAATGGCGATAAACCATAATTCAAACCAAATTCGCGTTCCAAAATAGCCTGCTGACGTCGGCCAATTTTGTGACGCGAAAACCAAATGAATTCCGCCCTAATCTTTTTCGGGTCCGAAGTTGGGCTGGCATATGGAGGGAGAGTTGTGACGCGAATTTCTTATCAAATTCACCCTAATATTTTTAGGGTCCGGATTTCCACTGCGCGAGTGGCCCAAACAAAGATCCGCTCCAATCAATTTCTGCCACGTGTCCTCAATCAGAACTTGCCCTGCTTCCTGCTGCGGGTGCATTTGATGGCGTTTAAGGTGATGGGACATGGATGTGGCGATTTCATATCAATCGCATTAAGTTTTAACGCTGTTCAATTAAGTTCCAAGGTTTTCACATCTAATCGCATTAAGTTTTAAGACTGTTTAAGATCGGACCTCCACTCCTGTTAGCGATTCTGCATGCTCCAATATGATCCGACCTTAGGCTCTCATTAATGATCAGAGATTAATTATGATGAGCGTCCTTAGATTGCATTACAGTCGGGTCGATAAAATGGAATTTCGCTATGGTTTTTCAGACGAGTTGGTTGCTGGGTTATTCTGCCTGCTCACTGTGACGAGGAGGAGAAGTGGCCAGCTGAACTGCTGCGTAGACCTTGTTGCATATCTTCATTTCTCTCGGTCTGGTCCTTTTCTGTCTTCCTATGTTTCTTGGAATTCTGCTTCTCCATCTCCTCTTGTGCCCACTGCTAGTGAGACTGCACCCATGTCTCGCGTGCGTCAAAGGATGCGTTGTCGTAGGGGGAGCACTAGAGGTCAACTCTTGCGCGCTCCCTCCAGCCCCTCAACCGAGTTTTCTTCTAGCAAGTCCAGTGATTATTACGCAGGTCGTTATCCAAATACTAGGAGTGGGCAGGGTCGGGTTGTAGGATCTTGCCACTGTATGGATTCCCCTGCTCCACGTTTCCTCACCACTAGTTCACCTTCTCTCATGACGCGCACTACGTAATTTTCCTTTAATTTCTCTCTCAACTGCCCACGAATTACAGCTTCAGTCACTGTGGTTTTCCGCGAGGAGGCCCAAATGGAGGAAGAATGCACCCATCCGACGAGTTTGAGCTCGGAAAAATCCGGCCAGCATTCGGGCCTTCAGGAGGGGAGTCGTGGCATGAATGTGGAGGTAGCACCTAGCGATCCTGGACCTTCCGAAGGATGGTGCTGAATCGTCGAGGAGCCGGAGGAGTAGTTTGGTTAATTTGTTTTTCTTGCTTCGCGGCCCACTTAATTGGGATGCTTTTAGTTTATTTTACTGTGCTGGACCTTTGTAATATTTTTGAATTCTGTAAATTAAATGTTCAAGACTGGTTTCCCCGTATGAGGGTAGTCTTCTTAATTTTTTGATTTTTTGATGACAAATTTGCCATGAGTCTGGGCAATGATTTTGACTTCGGTGTAATTTTATTCCCACTATTAATAGATTAAATTTACTTAGAAAAAAAAATGTTGCCTTGTTTCTATTTTAAACCTGTTTTTTGAAATATAGAGCCATGTTTATATGGTCTACGTATTATAATTTTTCTCTGTATATCTAGTACAGGAACCCTTTTTCTATGAACAGGGTGGATGCTGTAGCGAGCTACTAATGGAAACAAGTGAGCCTAAACCTTACATATCGGATGCAACAGATGGTTACCAATTTTGGAATCAAGCGAGCCTGATCTTACAAGCGAGCCTGGGTTTCTGCAGATGGTTATCACACTCCTCACATGATTAGTGTTTTTCTCTGTTCAAGGATTTTGGGTACTTTAATTTGTATTTGGAACAATGGATGTCGATACTCTATCTGTTGCTTTACTATTCTACATACTGCTATTTCACTTTCTTATAGATGCCTCGGGCATATTTGGATGCTTTCTCAGATTTGTTGATAATCTCCATGTGGACCGTTACTGGGTTTTATATCATGTCCCTGTATGTGATATGGGGTATTTTTCTATCATTGTCTGGGGTGGGACTTCCACTTTTCTAGATGGATATTTGGGTTCCAATCTTCAGAAGTGAAAATGTAATGACTTCATGGACTGTTTTACTTCGTATAATACATTCAAAACAACGTTTTTTCTCTTGTGAAAAAAAAATGATTAATGTTTATCACTCTACCTTCAAAACTAGCAATGTTGGTCTATGTTGCTGGTTTATTGATATGGTCTGATGGTATTTTTATATTTTGGACATATCACACTCACATGATTAGCGTTTTTCTCTGTTCAAGGATTTTGGGTACTTTAATTTGTATTTGGAACAATGGACATCGGTACTCTATCTATTGCTTTACTATTCTACATACTGCTATTTCACTTTCTTATAGATGCCTCGGGCATATTTGGATGCTTTCTCAGATTGTCGATAATCTCCATGTGGACCATTACTGGGTTTTATATCATGTCCCTGTATGTGACATGGGGTATTTTTCTATCATTGTCTGGGGTGGGACTTCCACTTTTCTGGATGGATATTTGGGTTCCAATCTTCAGATGTGAAAATGTAATGAATTCATGAACTGTTTTACTTCATATAATATATTCAAAACTGTGTTTTTTCTCTTGTGAAAAAAAAAATGATTAATGTTTATCACTTTGCCTTCAAAACTAGCGATGCTGGTCTATGTTGCTGGTTTATTGATATGGTCTGATGGTCTTTTTATATTTTGGACATATCACACTCCTCACATGATTAGCGTTTTTCTCTGTTGCATGATTTTGGGTACTTTAATTTGTATTTGGAACAATGGACGTCGGTACTCTATATGTTGCTTTACTATTCTACATACTGCTATTTCACTTTCTTATAGATGCCTCGGGCATATTTGGATGCTTTCTCAGATTGTCGATAATCTCCATGTGGACCGTTACTGGGTTTTATATCAAGTCCCTGTATGTGACATGGGGTATTTTTCTATCACTGTCTGGGATGGGACTTCCACTTTTCTAGATGGATATTTGGGTTCCAATCTTCAGATGTGAAAATGTAATGACTTCATGGACTGTTTTACTTCATATAATATATTCAAAACAACATTTTTTCTCTTGTGAAAAAAAAATGATTAATGTTTATCACTTTGCCTTCAAAACTAGCGATGCTGGTCTATGTTGCTGGTTTATTGATATGGTCTGATGGTCTTTTTATATTTTGGACATATCACAATCCTCACATGATTAGCGTTTTTCTCTGTTCAAGGATTTTTGGTACTTTAATTTGTATTTGGAACAATGGACGTTGGTACTCTATCTGTTGCATTACTATTCTACATTATAGATGCCTCGGGCATATTTGGATGCTTTCTCAAATTGTCGATAATCTCCATGTCGACCATTACTGGGTTTTATATCAAGTCCCTGTATGTGACATGGGGTATTTTTCTATCACTGTATGGGGTGGGACTTCCACTTTTCTGGATGGATATTTGGGTTCCAATCTTCAGATGTGAAAATGTAATGATGGACTGTTTTACTTCATATAATATATTCAAAACAACATTTTTTCTCTTGTGAAAAAAAATGATTAATGTTTATCACTCTGCGTTCAAAACTAGTGATGCTGGTCTATGTTGCTGGTTTATTGATATGGTCTGATGGTATTTTTATATTTTGGACATATCACACTCCTCACATGATTAGCATTTTTCTCTATTCAAGGATTTTGGGTACTTTAATTTATATTTGGAACAATGGACGTTGGTACTCTACCTGTTGTTTTACTATTCTACATACTGCTATTTCACTTTCTTATAGATGCCTCGGGCATATTTGGATGCTTTCTCAGATTTGTCGATAATCTCCATGTGGACCGTTACTGGGTTTTATATCAAATCCCTGTATGTGACATGGGGTATTTTTCTATCACTGTCTGGGGTGGGACTTCCACTTTTCTGGATGGATATTTGGGTTCCAATCTTCAGATGTGAAAATTTAATGACTTCATGGACTGTTTTACTTCATATAATATATTCAAAACATCATTTTTTCTCTTGTGAAAAAAAAATGATTAATGTTTATCACTCTGCCTTCAAAACTAGCAATGTCGTTCTATGTTGTTGGTTTATTGATATGGTCTGATGGTATTTTTATATTTTGGAAATATCACACTCCTCACATGATTAGCGTTTTCTCTATTCAAGGATTTTGGGTACTTTAATTTGTGTTTGGAACAATGGACGTCGGTACTCTATCTGTTGCTTTACTATTCTACATACTGCTATTTCACTTTCTTATAGATGCCTCGGGCATATTTGGATGCTTTCTCAGATTGTCGATAATCTCCATGTGGACCGTTACTGGGTTTTATATCATGTCCCTATATGTGACATGGGGTATTTTTCTATCACTGTCTGGGGTGGGACTTCCACTTTTCTGGATGGATATTTGGGTTCCAATCTTCAGATGTGAAAATGTAATGACTTCATGGAATGTTTTACTTCATATAATATATTCAAAACAGTGTTTTTTCTCTTTTAAAGTTTCATTTTTTTTTTAAAATTGAACCTGCTATCGCTATACCGACGCCTTGTAAGCATCGGAATTACGACAGATTAAAAACGTCGGAAGAGCGACAGTATAAAAACGTCGGACGAGCGACGTTCAAAACATCGGACCACATTTCGTCAGAATTGCGACAGTTTACAAACGTCGAAAGAGCGACGTCCAAAAATTTGGACCACATTTCGTCGGAATTGTGACAGTTTACAACCGTCGAAAGAACGACGTCCAAAAAGTCGGACCACATTGCGTTGGAATTGCGATAATTTACAAACGTCGGAAGAGCGATGTTCAAAACGTCGGACCACATTTCTTTGTAATTGTGACAGTTTAAAAATGTCGGAAGAGTGACGTTAAAAACGTCGGACCACATTTCGTCAGAAGTGCGACATGTTACAAAGGTCGGAAGTGCGACGGATTGGGAAATGTCGGAAGAGTGACGCTTGTTTGGAAGCGACGGAAAAAGTGTCGATAGTGCGACACTTTTTAATTGCGTCGGAATTGCGACGGTATGTCAAACCACGCTTTGCCCGCCCTCGAACTATCGCTCTTGCGACGACTATGTGTCGGAATAGCGATGAATTGGCCACCAAATTTTCTAGTGTGAGTCTAGACAATGAAAAAGGTAAATATCAAGACGTTCTTTTTGTAGATGGACTCAAGTACAATATATTAAGTGTAAGCCAATGTGTGACAAAGTGTATGATGTTACTTTTCAATTCCACGATTGTGAAATAAATTCAACAAACATAGGAAAAATAGTAGCAAAAGCTTTGAGAACCTTACTAATTATGTATAGATTCTTAAGGAATAAAATGAGTGTTATTTGGGAAAATTTATGAAAGTTGGTTGTGGAACAAAAGAATTGGGCACTTGAATTTTGGTCATATTATAAAGCTCAATAAAAAGGAATTATTAAGAGATTTACCAAAAATTACAAAGCTAAACAATACAATTTGCAAATCATTCCAAATGGGGAAGAAAACTCATTTTCCTTTCAAAACAAAATAACATTCTTCCACCAACATACCTTTAGAACTAATCCATATCAAGTTATGTGGACTAGTCCAACATAAATTTTGCGTGTCATAATAATTTCAAAGTATATCAGATGGATGTGAAATCAATGTTCCTAAATGGAGAACTTGAAGAAGAGGTGTATATATAATAACCTAAATGGTTTCAACTATTATACAATCCTAATGATGTATGGATTAAAAAAGGAACTATATGGACTCAAGCAAGCACCAAGGGAATGGTACTTTCAATTATACAAATATCTACAAAAGCAAGGCTTCAAGAGAGGGACGATATAATTTTTTGTAGTAATACAAATTCACTAAGTCAAAAGTTTGTAGTTGAAATGAAGTCTAAGATTGAAATATATATTCTTTGATAACTCTCACTCTTACTTGGTTTACAAGTTATAGAAACTTCAAAAGGAATTCTCATCTCACAAGGAAAGTACCTAAAAGAAATGTTGAAGAAATAAAAAATGAAAGAACGATCACATGTCAACACTCCTATGGTCACTAGGTGTAAGTTAAGTAAATATGATGTATCACCATAAGTTAATAAAAAATTGTACAAATCAATGATTGAGAGTTTGTTATATAAAATAGCATCACAACCAGACATAATTCTAGATGTTGGTTTGGTAACAAGATACCAATCAACACCCAAAGAAAGCCACCTGTTAGCTATATAAATAATTTTTAGATATATAAAAGGCACAATGGACTATGGATTGTGGTATCCAAAGGAAAATAACTTCATATTTACAACATGCACATATATATAATGTTCTAGCTATATAAATGATAGAAATAACATAAGGGGTGGTGCCTTCTTTCTAGGAGACTCATTGGTAGCATGGTTGAGAAAAAAGAAGACCTCGGTCTCGATGTTTACTGCCAAAGTTAAGTACATAGTAGCTACAACATGTTACACTCAAATAATATGGATGGAGTAGACACTTCAAGACATGAATGTAATGTATGATGATCCTATTCCCATTAAATGTGATAATATCATTTCTATAAGTATATCAAAAAATCCAGTTCTTCATTCAAAAAACAAGCATATACCTATCAAGTATCACTTTAATAGAGAACAAGTAGTTGATCACATTGTAAAATTAGAGTATATATTAACTAAGGAACACATAACTGATATATTTTCCAAGCCTCTTGCAAGATACCCCTTTTAATATTTAAGACAAAATTTGGGAGTGGTATCATCTTCATCTCGTCACTAATATTGTTTGAAAGAGGGAAACTAATTCAAATTAGTCAAGGATATTTGTATGATTGAAATGCCAAAGATAATAAGGGAAAGCAAATCTATACCAATAGAAGCAATACGAAGTTAGTTATAACATCATATGTTTATGTCTAAGGGAAGAGTGAATAGATTGAAATTTCTCAAAATAAAAGTGGAAGAATGAACAAAAAATAGTAGAAGATTATAGTTACAACATAATTAGGATACCTTCATAGGGGGAGTATGCACATTCACATGAGAAAAAACAACCATCGGTTTATTAAAATCTTAGGAGGAGCATGTGCATTTAGTAGAAACAGGTAAAAAAATATTGTAGATAAAAATTGTTTACAACCACAACCAATATAATCAACAACCTATTATGTGATGTTCAGACCAAACCATTTTCAATTTATGTCAAAGTGGGGGACTTAGCAAACATTGGAGAAAGAGAAGAAGGAGGAGGATACATAGAAATTGGAGAATGAACAAATGAGCGTTGCCATCAATGACATGCAATGTTTAAGTGTTTCCATCAATACCAAAGGGGGATATTATTGAGAAAAGTGTTGTAATTGATGTCAAAAGAGGAGTCGTTGATGTCAAGGAGTATCAAGCTTAAGGGGAGCTCATTGATGTTTATATTTTAAGACATTTTTAATGCAAAGAATCAGGTCAAATAGCTTACAAGGTGCATATATGGATAACCCTCATAGAGAATTTTTCAATGGTATATGGTAGGCTAAGAAACTCCAAAGGGTCAAGGAGTTATGGAGGTTTAAATTTTGGCAGGGTTCCAATGTCTCAAGTTTTACACTGAGATATCTTCCCCCATTGGAATTTTTTTATTGGAATGTGGGTGTGGCACGAGATGGGAATTTATTTCCAACTACAATTGATAGGGACTTCATGCCTTGGGAGCCCTAGAAAAAGGTTTCTTATATATTAGTGACAAGCATAGTGTAGGAAAAACTCTGCTTCATGTAGAAAAATCATGGAAAGGTAACAAGAAATTCACACCTCAACCATAAAATATATGATGGAATTTCACACAAAGACACAAGTCCCTGATCCTTTGGTCTATACCAGGTGATGTGGAGACAAGGACACATGGCACAAGATGATTGGACAAAAAATATGATGTCACATTGATAGTAGGGAATGCCTCTATTTTCGGTGATAGAATTGAACAATGAGAGAATGGTAGGCATGTTTGGATCAATGACATGTCACCATGACAGAGTGACATGTGGTAGGTAGAAATGGCCCTTTTAGGGGCCAAGTGGAACGAATATGTGTGACATGTGGAACCACTCAGAGATGGACATGTGATGGTGATGATTTCAACATTTTATGTGGTATGTGACATAGCATCATCTCGATATTTGTGTCAGGGGGTGTGTTTGGTGGTATTTTATTGTGTCAATGCATTTTTTTGTTTAGCCAAAATATTTGAAAATGTCCATTTATCAGCTCGTGAAACAAAGATCAAGAGGAATAAAATTATATAAAATAAGAAAAAATGGGTAACTTAACGTTGTTTAGAAAAATCCATGCCCCATCTCAACTTTGGTAGTTTTGACCCAACCTTTTATATTTTTACTTTTTTTTCCAACTCTGACAGTAGGTGGGAAATTCATGCCCTAGGCCATTTTGAAAAGGTCAAATTGTGGATTCAGACACGATGGAGTTATGTAACATTAGCCCTATAATACCAATGCCATATTCCTCATGCACATATAGACACCTAGATGATAAATTAGAAGTCTTAGGCCATCTGTTACAAAAATTTGGCATTTTCGACGTGATAAAAAAATTTGGCGTTTTCAAAATTTACAAAAATTTAGGCTTGATAATGAAATTGGTGCTCGATGGCCCAATTTTTTGCTTAGTGTTTTTTTTTAGTGGTTTAAAATTTAGTACTATATTCTTTGAATCTGAAGTAAATATTATTAAATCTTAAGAATAAAATATTAGCAAAGCTAAAAGGGAATAATCTGAAGTGTTTTAATTGCTGATGTGTGAGAATGTTAAAATACATAACATAAGAGAAGAGTTGTATATAAATAGGTACTTTGAATTGAAATTATGGATATTGGCACTAATATTATAAAATTAACAACACAAGGGAGATAGTGAGAAAGTTGATAAGAGAAGATAGTTAAAACTTGCTAAATGAAAAGGTTTGAATCATACAAAGAATAGTGGGATAAAAACAAAGGTTTTAGGAGACAAATTTGTTGTAAAGAAGAGTGTAGAGAATAAAAAATAGAGAAGGTAAAACAAAGAGAAGATCATGTAAGCTAGTGAGAACAAATATTTACATCTTTTATTGGCGGATTGGAGTCTCCTTTAGGTAGGTTTATGAATAATCACCATGTTGGTGTATGTGAACAATGGGAGTTGGTGCTTCTAGCAAATGGGTTCTCACAAAGAAAAGAGAGGTTGGAACCTATTATAGGTTGGAGCCTCCTGTAGGTTGGTTCCTACATAAAATGATGTAAAAATGAGTTTTTTCATGCATTTACATAAATAAAAAAAATATTTGTGGTTTTCTCCCTTTATGGGTTTCTATCTATATATAATGTTCATATGTGTTTCTTATATATGTGTTGTTGATAGTATTTATTTGTATTGATTTCATGGTTAATTGTTGAAAAATTAATTAGTTCTCCTCATTATTAAATAAATTGGTCAAATAAATGTTAAAAGTCATAAAATACTAATTCACCCCACCTCTCAATATTTTCCTAGTTTCTAACAAGGGCTTGGACATGATATGACAGGTTGATGACAACATTATGAAAACAACAACATGATCAATTTTTAAGACCTATTTTGAAGAACATGTGATTCTAGTCTGAAATATTGTGAAATTTGGTACATACAAAGTTGAAGAAGGAGGTGGGTGCCTCCACTAAGGTTGGTGCCTTAATCAGGTTGTAGCCTATTGCAAGTTAGTGCTTGCACATTTATGAGGTTGGTGCATTAATCAGGTTGTATAATATTACAAGTGGTTTCTTTTACATATTGGGGGTGGGTGTCTCCAATAGGTTGGTGCCTGCAAATTTATGTAATGAATTGAAGAAGAAGAAGAAAAAGGATTTGTGGTTTTATCCCATAAGGTTTTCCACACAAATTTTTGTGTCCTCTTGTGTCAATGTGATGATTGTTTCTTGATGCATAGTTTAGTTTAATGTTATGGTGCAAATTATTATGGTACACTGCTACATAATCATTTATTGATGAAATATTTTGAAATGTTAAGATTATCACTACACTAGTTCATCCCCCCTATCAGTGTGATCTTTGGTTTAACAAGTGGTACCATAGTGGGTGATTTCAGGAATAATTAACTACTCCAAGGTTGATTTCAAGGAAATATGGCCATGATATGAAAGCCTCCTTTTTTTATTGATCTAGCTATGATTTCCGGAATACAAGAATGGTGACCTATCTCATTTCCTTGGGAATTGATGCTTGGAAATTGTAGAGATTGATTATACAGTTCATGATATTCCTCCTACAAATAAACATGGTAAGGCTCTCTATACATCCAATGTAATAGATAAGCATGCCATTTTCAGTGGTTTGTTAGATTCATAATTTTTCAAAGTGGTGCAATGTAAGTTTGCTCATGATATATGGAAAACAATTAAAAATTGTTATGAAGGGGATAAGAAGGTTAAATAAGCCAAGCTACAATCTTACATGGCTCAACTAGAAAGTTTGAAAATGGAAGAAGATGAAGATATTTCTTCGTATTTTCTTTGAGAAGACAATATTTTCAACTCTGTTATGGATCTCGGTGAATAAATAAAGGATGATGTTGTTGTTCAAAACGTATTGAGATATCTTTCTTCAAGATTCAATCCCAAGGTAACATCCCTTGATTAATTTTCAAATATGGATAAAATGACCATTGATGTACTTCATGGAACACTCTCAGAATACGAGCTAAGGATAAGGAGGAAAAATCGGGAATCAAGGAAGAAACATTCAAAGTAGCCAAATAAGAGAAATCATGAAAATCAAGTAGAATCTAATCATAAATATGATGAAGAAGAAGCCAAGTTCATCAAAAATTTGAAAATGGGAACTGTAAAATTCAAAGGTAAGCTCCCTTTTAAATGTTTTGAATGTGGTAGAATAATACATTATGATTCTAAATGTCCTAGTGAAAAAATTAATGATAGTGATGACAAACAAAGATTCAATTCTAAGAATCAAAAGAAGAAGTGAGGTGACAATAACGTCGTCTTAAAAGAAGAAAGAGATTATGAAAGCAATGAAATTGACTGATGATGAAAGAGGTGAAATCTTGTTCTTCAATGAAACAGAAGAAATACATTACGTATAGAATTTAGAAGTGAATTTAATGAAATAAAAACCCTTAGAAAAAGGGAAGGTCAGCTAATGCAAAAACTCCAAAACAAATATCTAAATGAAGAGACTATTCTTGATCTTAAGGTTGAACTAGCTTGAAGCTATAGGGTTAAAGGATTTTTTGTTAGAGCAGCTGAATGAGAAGGAAAAAATTTGTGGAATATTAGAGGAGGGAGTTTTTCTTTTGAAATAATAATTGCAACATCTCAAACATGGATTAAAGCTTCACAAAGGGTATGGATATCTAGAACATATTCTCAACATTCAAAGATATCCTATCATGAAAATAGGTCTTGGTTATCAGGAAATTTGCGAGAAATACAAGAATAATGCTCTTCCAAGCACATCAATGAAGATCATCCCAAGAAGCTTGTTTATGTAGGTTTTAACCCTATACAAAAGTTATCTACGAATGAATCTTTAAAATAGAAAATAAACAATAACAAGAGCATAAAACATAAAACAGATAAACACAAATATTTTCCCCTAGATCCCAAATCGAGATGACCGGATTGATTTTTCATTATATTCCTTTTAGTGCTACAACACATATATATAAATGCCGAAGCATACATAAACGCAAATCCATTAACCCTGGATTAGAACATAACCGTAGTTCCCTTGAATAGATCTACAAAATACCAGGGGCTGAAAACCATCGTGCCCCAAAACCATGTGAAAATCCATGCATAAAACCATGGGCGGGTCCGCCCACCGGAAAATAACAACCAAATTTTTTTTCTAGGGCACTTCCCCTGACCTAGACAAGGGGGGCTACCGCACCCCCCCCCCGTGACCTCCCCGACGTTGCACCCAACACAATGTATAAGGGGGGATATCGCCCCCCTTGTTACCCCCCCGTGCATGATTAGTCGTGGAAAGAATATAACACAAACCCAACATTCTCCCACTTGTTGTTTTCTTTCCACAGGGGGCCACAAGAGAGCTGAGTCATTAGCCCAAAATTTGAAACACCCATTGTTTCTCTACACCAAGAGAACTTCTGAGTGCTCACATACTTTGTCAATGCATCTGCAAAATTCTTCAAAGTGTCCACCTTTACCAGCAAAACCCTTTTAAATTCAACCGTATATCTCACAAAGTGATATTGAACATCAATGTGCTTTGTCTTTGAATGATAAGTAGGGTTCTTAGCCAAAAAAATTGCACTTTGGCTATCATAGTATATCCTTATAGCTTGCTGCACCAACCCCATACTTGAACACAATATCTGCAACCAAACTGCTTCCTTGCTTGCATGAGTGGTTGCCATGTATTCTGCCTCTTTAGTTGAAAGAGCCACTACAGACTGTATTTTACTCATCCAACTGACTGCACCTCCAAATAGGCTAAACACATACCCAATTGTAGATCTTCTTTGGTCCAGATCTCCAGCCCAGTTTGCATAAACAAAACCATGAATGTCCAACACTCTTTCCAGTCCTGGTCTTCCCTGGTAGCACAAGCCATAATCACTAGTGCCACGCAAATATCTGAAAACCTGCTTCACTACTGTCCAATGCTCCTTCCCTGGGTTTGACATAAACCTGCTCAATACTCCCACTGCATGTGCAATGTCTGGTCTAGTATAGACCATTGCATACATCAGGATACGCACTACACTTGCATAAGGAACACGGGACATATCCTCCACTTCTTCTTGTGTCTTGGGACACTGTTCAGCAGACAACTTTGTACCTACAGGAATCAGAACATTCACTGGTTTACTATCTTGCATATTTAACCTCTGCAATATAGTCTCAACATACTTCCTTTGGTTTAAATAGAGCTTCCTCTTTGCCCGATCTCTCTTAATTTCCATGCCCAAAATATAGTTTGCAACACCAATATCATTCATGTCGAATTTGGAGAACAATTGGGTCTTCAAATCTTGGATAATTTCTTTGTCGTTTCCAATCAACAACATATCATCCACATATAATACCAAATAAATAACACGGTCACCAATTAATTTAAAATAAACACAGTGATCCTCCTTGCTTCTAGTGAAGCCAAGTCCCCGTATATAGGTATCAAATTTTTGATACCACATCCTTGGTGATTGTTTTAGCCCATACAGAGACTTCTTTAACTTGCACACCAGCTCTTTCTTCCCCTTCACAATATAGCCTTTAGGTTGTTTCATGTAGATATCCTCTTCCAGATCCTTGTGAAGAAATGTTGTCTTCACATCCATCTGTTCTACCTCAAAATCAAATGCAGCAGCAACAGATAAAAGTAATCTAATAGAAGTAACTTTGGCAACAGGAGAAAAAACATCACCAAAATCAATTCCCGGCACCTGAGAATAAATTTTTGCTACCAACCGAGCTTTTTATTTCTCCACCTTGCCTTCTACATTCATCTTCTTCTTAAACACCCATTTTCTCCCTATGGGCTTCCTTCCAGCCAACAACTCCACCAGATCCCATGCCTCATTTTTATGCAAGGATGCCATTTCATCAACCATGGCCTCCTTCCAAAGTTTTCCATCCTCTGAATCTATTGCCTCCCTGATGGTTCTCGAATCATCATTAGTTATAGTTAAAGCAAAATTTGAACTGAAAGCAAATGGACTATACCTTTTTGGTTGTCTTCTTTCTCGAACTGATCTTCTCACAACTGGAGTTTGTGGCTCTTCCTCTTTTGAGTCTTCTTCTGTTGTAGAGTCTGATTCATCCTCCTTTAGCTCAAACTCTACTTTTCAGGTTCCTTTGGTATGAATTCATGTTTAACAACATCTTTCACCTCTCTAAACACCACATCTCAGCTATACACAACCTTCCTTGTTTCCAGGTTCCAAAGCTTGTAACCCTTTAAACCATCCTTATACCCAATAAAGATGCACCTTTCAGATTTATTATCTAACTTGGTCATTTTATCCTTTGGAACATGTACATGTGCATCACATCCAAATACCCTCAGATGTGAAAGAGAGGATTTCTTACCAGTCCATACCTCATGTGGAGTCTTATCCTCCAACGCTGATGAAGGTGATCTATTAACCAAGTAACATGCAGTCCCCATTGCCTCTACCCAGAATTCTTGTCCTAACTCGGTACCACTGAGCATGCTTCTTGCCTTTTCCATCAACGTTATTTTCATTCTTTCTACAACTCCATTTTGATGAGGTGTGTATGGAGTAGTCTTCTGCCGTGCTATACCACACTTCTTATAGAACTCTTCAAATTCATTCTTGTAGAACTCCCCACCATTATCTGTCCTTAGAACTTTTATCTTCTTCTCTGCTTGGTTTTCCACCAGAGCCTTAAATTCTTTAAATCTGTCAAAGACTTCGGATTTCTTCCTCAAGAAATATATCCATGTATTCCTTGAGAAATCATCTATGAATGAAACATACTACATAGACTTACCTAGTGATGGAACCGACACAGGTCCAAAAACATCACTGTGCACAAGCTCTAATATCTTGTTCACCCTCTTAAAACCAGAAGGAAAACTCACCTGATTCTGCTTCCCATATACACAATGTTCATAGAAATTGAAATCCAGAGATCTATTAGACATACCTTCTACCATACCATTCCCATGCAGTATCCGAAGGCCCTTCTCTCCAATATGTCCAAGCCTTTGATGCCATAACATGGTCTTTTCTCCAGGGACCGCTAGGCGTTTCGCTCCACTTTTAGGAACCACAGAACTATTTCACCTAGCAATAACAGTGTTGCCCTAAATCTTGTATAGAGTTCCAGTACAAACTCCCCACATTAATACTAGTGCTCCCCGAACCATCTTACAGGTATCTTTCTCGAACATTGTTCTTACATCTGCATCATCCATCTTGCTTACAGAAAACATATTTATGGACAATGCAGGAATGTACAGAACACTAGGAAGTGTTCTAATCCTTCCACCTTGCAGCTTCAGCTTGAATTTTCCACGTCCGATGATTTTGGCCTTCCTATCATCCCATAGGAAGACATCACCGCCATCATATTTCTCATACTCGCATAACCACTCCCTATGGGGAGTCATAAGTGAAAATATGCACCTGAGTCAATCAACCATGACTCATGATCTACATGTGTATTTGAAGAAGAAGCCAAATACATATCCCCACCTTCATCTGAGGTGGTTTTTCCCTCTACAGAAGGAGCATCATCAGATCCCTTTCCTTTCTCAGTAGCCTTAGAGCTGCTGTCCTTTTTGTAGTGCCCTTCCTTTCCACATTTCTAGCACACCTTTACAAACTTTCTGGGAGATTTAGATCTCCCACTCGAAACCTTATTCTTGTTTCTATTTTGGTACCTTCCTCATACAGATAAGGCATCTCCATTCTGAACCTCCATATTTCTCCGTCTCATTTCCTCTGACAGTAAGGCTGAGACAATATCATCAAAATTCAGGGTAGTTGTATTGCTACCTATTGCAATAACGAGACTATCCCACGAGTCTGGTAGAGAACACAACAAAATAATGCACTTATCTTCATCTGAGATTTTAATACAAATATATGATAGCTGAATTACCATAGTATTGAAGGCATTCAAATGCTCTGTCACCGAGTCTCCATCCTTCATCCTCAGGTTATACAGATTTTTCTGCAGGAACAATTTATTCACCAGAGACATAGATTGGTACAAAGTCCCTAGCTTGTCCCACAAGGTCTTCTCTGTAGCTTCCCAGATACATTCAATAATACTGAATCTATAACCATATTGTGCTCTTTGCCTTCCGATCCAGCTTCTTTTAGTCTTCATCTGACATTATCATTAGTTTAGTACCTGGATCTACCGCGATCCACTGATCTTTATCCACTAGCAGATCTTCCATCTTGAGCTTCCACAACTCAAAATTCTGACCATTAAATTTCTCAACATCTATCTTCCCACTGCCTGCCATCTTCTTTCACCACAAGAATTGATCCCACAGATCTCCCACTGAACAGGGTCTACCTTAGGCCCGAGCAAAAAACCCTTCAGCAGCAAAGGCGTCCCCTTGAAGCCAAAACTGCTCTGATACCAAATGTAGGTTTTAACCCTGTACAAAAATTATCTACAAACGAATCCTTAAAATAGAAAATAAACAATAGTAAGAGCATAAAACATAAAACAGATAAACACAGAGATTTTCCCTTGGATTCCAAATTGGGACGACCAGTTTGATTTTTCATTATATTCCTTTTAGTGTTACAACACATATATATACATGCTGAAGCATACATAAACCCCAATCCATTAACCCTGGATTAGAACATAACCGTAGTTCCCTTGAACAGATCTACAAAATACCAGGGGCCGAAAACCATCATGCCCCAAAACCATGTGCAAACCCATGCACAAAACCATGGGCAGGTCCGCCCACCGGAAAAGAAGGACCAAATTTTTTTTCTAGGGCACTGCCCTGGACCCCTAACAACAGGGCCTATTGACCCCCTATGACCCCCCCCCAGCGTTGCACCCATCGCAACATACATGGGGGGCTATCGCCCCCCCTGTTACCCCCCCGTGCGTGATTAGTCGCGGAAAGAATATAACACAAACCAAACAATTTATACATTTATTACATACAACAAAAACTCATTTGAAGATCCTAATCAAGTGATGAATCAAACCTAGCATGTTAATTTCAACTATAATGATTCTCAGATTGATGTAAGGAATAAACGAGGTATATCTAGTTCACAAAAAAAATATCATAATGAAAGCATGGAACCCTCTATGATAGAAAATCCTCACAAATGATCCACAAGTAGTAATGGAGAAAGAAATAAGCAAGAGGATGAATCTCTTCCAAGAAATTTTTTTGAAGATCATGATCACCCTATAACCCTAGGTATCAAAATATGTTTTTTGGTTATTGTTTTTCATGCAAAAAATTTGGCCACAAAGCATAGAAGTGCATAACCTATTATGTGATTAGGTATAGCCGGTATGCTAAAATACCTAGGCCTAGACATATGGATGAAATTAAAAACAGATGATATGGGTTGTTTCCACCAATTTTGAATCCCAATATCGTATGTTACATATGTCACAATGAAGGACACGGATCATGTGATTGTAGACTCAACTTGAGATGACACATGAGATAGGGACTCCCTATTAAACCAAGAATCAACACTATGGGATGGAGAATGAAACATGAAGAACTAAGGTTAGATCTGACCCCTTGGATCTAATCCCTTGGTGAAGGATTCTTCAAAATTATAATTATTTGAATTTGAACTTGAAGAAGTAAGGTTATGTAGGCAGAATGATAACTTTCAGGAATAATTTATTGGTATAAGAGTACAAACATATTAATGAGAGAAGTAACAAACAATGAAAAGAAGAGATTCACAACGAGTTTCTATTTGCAAAGAATTGGCAGACATTTACAAGTGAAAAATTCTTCAAGTATGATTGAAATAAAAGTATTCAATATAGATGGAGAAATGGATCCTAGGCATAAAGGGAGAAATTAGCAGTAAGAGATATTGAGAAATTTAAGGGAAGTTGAGTAATCATCCATCAATATTGACACACTTTTTGAATAAATATTTGTGAAGGTGATTTTATAATCACTTTAAGGTGATATCTCAAATGTAAAATAAGTAGAAGGTTGAATTCTATAACACTCACATATAAGTATGACAACAGGAAAGGAGAGTATGACTACAATATAAAAAATGTTATAAGAATAAAAGGAAAGAAAATGAAGATATCCAAAAATATTTTCAAGGGAATATGATTTTAATAAGGGAAGATTCACATATAAGGAACCATGGTCTTAGGGGGAGACTCCAACATGTCCACAAGAAAGTTCAAGAACAATTGGAGAGAATAAGCAGGCACTTAGTGAATAACTCTCACATAAATAAAGTCTTTGGGTGGGAATACATTTACAATAGGATCAGGTCCACAAAAAATCATGGAATAATTGGTAGGAAACCCTATCCCTTTTCCATTGATATCAAGAGGGGAGAGAATGCAAAAAATGACAAGCATTATCAAAGAAAAAATTGGGGAGAGAATGCAGACATTGAAAAGGAAGCTAGTGAAGTAGAAAGAAGGAAGGAGACAAAGAAGGAAGAATATTTGTAGCTAGTTAGGAGGAGTCCTAGGAAACATGTTAAGGGGAGTTTAGTCCATTTCCATCAATGACCATCAATGTCTGGGGATATTTCTGTCAATGACAAAGGGGGATATTATTGCACATAAGGGTCTAAAGTATGGGGAAAAAACCTGCAAACCCTAAATTTTTTAAACACTACACATGTTTCAGAGAGGATCTATGTTCTTAAAGAAGATCTATGTTCTTAACTTCAATAGTGGATAGAAACCTAACCTACTTGAACTTTAATAGCACTAAAGGGATGAAAAATTGAACAAAAAAAAATGTGGCAACATGTTTGAAGTTTAACTATTGTCGGCCTTGCATGCTAGCCTAGTCTTATGGCAGCACATGGAAATTTTTGGATGGTTAAATAGATCATTAGAGAAATTTTTAGGTATAAAATGGGCCTCCTAAGGAATATTATAAAATAATAGTGGAAATAATAAGATAAGATTAAAAATTTCCTCGGATCCGAGAGCTCCAAGATGAACCCTAACCTCTTCGTCGTCAACTCTCTTCCCTCCGCTGTCGTCAATCCTCCACTTGTCCCTATGAAACTTGGTGTCCAAAGGTCATTCTTGGCATCGATTCAGCTCAAGCCATCTCCTGCACACAAGGACATGTGCTGCTATGTGAAGAAAAATAAGAAAATAGCAAAGGTTTGGCTCCTAACAAGCTGCGCATATGCTGAAGCAGGTATGGGGAGGGGCCTTTCCGTCGTCAACTCCCTTCCCTCTGCCACCATCAGGCCTCTTCTTGGCCCTATGGAACCTAGTGTCAGGAGGTCTAGCTTGGCCTCAATCCAACTCAAGCTGGCTCCAGCACACATGGACGTGTGCGGCTACGTGAAGAAAAATGTGAAATTAGAAAAAGTTGGGCTCCTTGCAGGCTGCACATATGCTGACGCAGGTTTGGTGGCAGCTCGTCCTCACCAACAGGTCTATAGCAGCTACGCAGACATGAAGGGGGTGGCCTCCAGGCCTAAGGGACTCTTGAAATAAGCCAGGATCCTTCACGCAATAACTGACAACGCTCCATTCATTGGAAACCTTGGGAAGAATCGTTGGAAAAGAAATTTTCAGAAACGTGGAGCGGTTGCGCAGCTCTTCCCTCGACTACAGTCAAACTTGATCCTGCGCTCCATAGCATACCCCCAGGGTCCAGGGTCCAAAATAGTTCTGATACCTTCCAAATTCAGATTTCCTTGCTCTGTGGTAAAACCCTGCTCTGTTGGGTTCGATCCACAGATCTGATGCAAAGGCTGGCGTAAGACCTCAAACATAAGCATGAGATCCCTTCCGCCCTACAAAGATTTTGTACAGGGATAAGCAACTCGAAAACTATATTCCTCACTCTTTTTACAATATAGAGAAAAATGCTTCTCTGGTTTTAATCCTATGTATGCACGGAGGGGCTCCCGGGCAACCATCCTCTTCACAAGAATTCTCTTACAAGGATGCAATCCATGATCAACACCCCAAAAAAGCTTCCTAGACCCCTGAGGCTCCCAAGCCATTCAAAGTGGATAAATCAGAGAAAATTATAGCTATTGAAATCTCCCATCCATCACTTGATAACCATAATCAACTAATGGTAGAAAAGGCCATCATTTTTTGATTCAATGGATTATGGCCTCGCTCAGTAGATTTATATCAATGGATCCACTCCACTTGGACCAATAACAACAAGGTCTTCTTCTGCTCAAAAGGTTTTTTCATAATTATGTTCGCATTCTGTGAGGATTATCAAAAATTCCTAACAGAGGGACCCTGGGTTTAGGGAAACGCAAGGCTATTCCTCACACCATGGTTCCTAGAATTCGATCCCTCCATAGTCGTCATCACCAAGCTCCATATATAGATCTAGCTCCCTAACTTACTTTCTCATCTCTGGCACTTCTCAGTATTTTAAGGAATCAGAAACACCCTCAGACGTTTCTTGGATACAAACACTAGAGGGGAAGCAGGAATATACACCTATGGTAGAATCTGTGCTGAAATAGACATTAGCAAAGGCCTGCCTGATCAAATCATTCTCAAGGTGGGAGACTTCCACTGGACTCAGAACCTGGATTATGAGAACACAAGTTTCATATGCCATCACGGTCATCAAACAGGGCACATTCATAACTCATGCCCCTCCTTCCTTGCCCAAAAGGAGAAGAGAAATAGGAAATCAAAATCCAAAATATGGAAACCTTGTGCACCACCACCCATGAATTACATCGACTCCTTCGGCTCATATGAGGAAGAAATCGAAGCATATGCGGAAGAGGCAAAGAAAGAAAAGGACATGACCTAGGTAGACCCTGGTGAACCCAACGGTCCAACAAGCAGTCATAAGGGATCTCATGAAACCTCCTCCTAATACTCAGATAAGGATCCATCTCCTTCAGTCACCAACAATCTTCAAGTGCTTCTAGCACACCCACCCCAGGATGGTTGCGTCAGAGCATAAAAAAAAGGGAAAGAAATGTCGTAGTAAGGACTCCACCCATTCTGGGTAGACTCCTGTTTTGTGTCTTTTAGCCCCCATGTTCACCTTCTTAGCTCTCTTTGCTTCTCTCTTGGCTAATCATGGGACCGAGGTTGATTTTTCATCACTTCCGGTTACCTGGATCTCTAGCCTCTCTTGTTTGTAATCTCAATGCACCATATGCTTTTCTAATAGAATTAGTCTAATTTACAAAAAAAAAAAAATTGTATTACCTCATCATGTTTTGGAGGGAAAAAAGAAAAAAAAAACTACTTTTTTAACTCATATTTTGAACTTATCTCTCTACGATTTTACCCAAATTTCAAGAGGGAGCACTCACTCGATGCAAAATTTAACTTTTCATCCAAGGAGTAACCATGTTGCATATTTTTGATGGACCCTACTACATGAAAAATGTGAAATACACTAAAAAAAGGTGATTGAAATCATGTTTTTTCATGTACTTCACATTTTCCATGTAGTAGGGTCCATCGAAAGTGTTATCACTCTCCCCAATTTCCCAAGGTTGATAATAGGATTGGAGAAAGGTAACCATAGAACAAACTTTAGGTCAGGTATCTAGCCCTACCTAGACCAGAGATGGATCTCTCTTTGTCACTTTAAACAATCAAATGAATGGTTGAGTATCATAATAATCTAGGCTATATATGTAATCTTAAATGAGTAAAATTTGTTTGATATTTTGAATGTTGGATAGAAAAGTCAGTGAATGGACTGTATATAAGGATTTTAGGTCTAAGATTCAAGGTTAACCAACAAAGAATATGTGAGGCAAGATAGGTAGTTTGAAATCATATTAGTCAGTCATTGAATATAGAACGAAGATGGAGGAGAGTTTGAATGAGCACTGAGGTGAATTCATTTAATTTAGAAGCAAATAAACATAATATGGTGAATCTTGTCTAAAACAAAGCATGCATAAACATGAAGTATGCTCTCAAACTTACAATATAAAAATATATGAAGAAGAATACATTGTATTATGCATAAAATTATAAACATGCATGAGAAACACAGATGCTCCAAAGCATACCACATGTATCTCAACACAATTCCTGCAAATTTGCCTCTGATTTCATTCCAAAAGTTGACGACAAGAGCTCCATAGCAATATGAGATTATCCAACCCCACAAGAGACAAAAAAGAGTCTACTTATTGAGAATATAGATCATGACACCTCATTAGGTCTGTTATCACAAAATCATGCCTAATGGGCTGCTCATCAAGTAAACATTGTGTAACTGTTTCAGACCAATCTTTTAGCTGAGGCTTAGCCTCCTCAACCTGAGAGGGCTCTCTCAAAAGTTTATGGTTTTTGATAAATAATTCGATGGCTAACTCTAAGGTAAAAAATATATATGATATAACTGGTTGTAAATCACATTAGCAAAAATTCATTGGGCTATGGAGTCAAGATAACTTCAACAAAAACATCACAGTCTACCTAGCATGGAAGTCAAGGCATTTAGAGTTCAAATCAGGGAGTAAAACATATAGAACCGTGAAACACATATTCATTTTTTATATGAAGGAAGTTAGAGCATTATGAATGAATTCTAAGTATCATATACAAACACCACTACAGATAGAAATACTGAAGAATGCCATTAGAACAATAATGGACAAGAACTCATCATGAATCTTGAGTTTTCTAAACATAACTCTGTATTAATCTGAAAAAACCCTTACATACAAAACACAGTCTTTGATAATAAAAATGTCCAAACCTGTGGATTTCAATTTTATGCTCTTTATAGAATATTTACAAAATAGGATTCTTTCTTCTCCACTAGATACATCGAACTCATAGAGTTTGACACCTTTCCTAATCATAAATATGCCATTTATTACAAATTGACAGCTATAATCCTAATGAAAAGTCCTATTTCTAATAGGACTAAAACTCTTTAATACCCTCCTAAAAACCTTATCTATTATTTATTACATATTTTTCCACCTGCACTCCCATGAAGTCAAATTTGGATGATGATCTTTAACTTGATGTAGCCATGTTGTTGATGATAATGTTCTCCTAAAATTTAGGAAACATGTCTTCCTATTTTTTAGGCCCTTTGTTTCCCTTATCTGTTTTGAGCACTTTGACCATTAATGAATCTTGTCTACATGTCTCTTGTTGCCAAATATTTCACCATATGTCTTCAATTATCCAACTGTGCATAATCTAAACTTCGAACAATGCAAAAAAGGTAAGAATAAACTTGCGCTACGAAAGCAACACAGTTTCGTAGCGCTTTTCATAGCGCAGTGTTTGGCTCCTTTTATAATCTAATTTTGATCTATTTTCTTTAGGCAAGCCTTCATATGCCATTAACACACTTCCACCAGCAATTTCAAAACAAAATTCACCAAAATTCCCTCAAAATTTGATACAATAATATGATAAAAGACTACTTTAGCAGTTTCGTAGTGCATTTCATTAGATTTTCACTATCTGCACTACGAAACTGATGTGTAAGTAGTTTTGTCAAAACTGTCTTCAAAATTCATACTTTGGATATACTTAAACTTTAAGGGTATTGGTATTATTTCAAAAACACATCAATATGACCCTAAAAACATAATCTTCACCAAAATTTACCTTCATTTTGATTAGAGATTGTCTTGTGCATTTATCATTTTGTTTCACTGTCTTTTTACTTTTCTTGAGACCTTGTCAATTGTATCTCCAGATCTTCCACCTGTCTTCTCAAAATTCTGTTGCTAGATCTCAAATGAGTGTTGATCACTCTTACAAACTTTGCCTCCTTAATGGATGGGACTATCCATGTGAAGAATTGTTCTTCACTGCTTGGTATTTCTGATTTGGAGACCGTTTGACCTTCCCAAACAGATTTCATCCTCTTAAATTCTGTTTTCTCAATGACATGTTTTCTGGCTCTTTTCTTCAACTTAGAAATATCATGGTTTGTTGATCTTTTCTTCTCCTCCAGGCTTTTATATTTGGTCATTTCTTCTTGTGTTGTGATTACTCTATTTTCTGCATGCTCTGCCACAGGTGAGGAAAGATCAACTATCTCTTCAAGAACAATAGTTGCTTTATTGGTTTCTTCAACTTCTGCATTAAGTTCCTTGAGCCTTTTAGAATGTCTAGTTACAGGGTTCCTAGCTTGGAAAACAAATGCTGTATCTTCACCCATGAACTCCAACTTCTTTGTTGATTTCACCTTTTTCTGTTTGCTTTCATTTATTCCTAGGAAATCAACTTGCACTATAGGTGATTCTTCTATGTCTATTGCATGCAGTATGTCATCCAAGTTTCCTTACAATCCTTTATTGTTATTTGATCCTGAAGCTACTGTCTTTCCTTTTGATGTTGCATCTTGACTCCTTGTAATTCTCTAAACTACTTGCCTACCAGCTATTTGTTTTTGTTTAGCTTCCTTAGTACTTTGTAATCCTTGTTTTGCAGGTGAAGGAGTTTCTGTAACAATCACTGGTGTTCTTTCTAACTTATCTTTCACTTGTTTCCTTGGCTTCAATTTCACAAACCTTCTTGTCCTTATATATCCTAGTTGAATGAATTATACTGATGGTGATGGATTTTCCTTTGCCTTAGGGTTTTTAACTAGGGTTAGAGCTTCCATTTCAAATCCAATTATAAAAAGAAAAGAAGACTAGTTCCTATTAATGTTCTGGAGCTCTTTCAAAACCAACAGTTTAATTAAACCATGGTGAAATAGAGATGTTTCACAACCCTCAGATTTTTCTTGAACTTTATCAGCCATTTTGGCAATAATTCTATATAGGAAAAATGGTAAATCCAATGACATCATACCTGTGAAATGTAATAGGAGTTTGAAATGATAGGTGCATAATTTATGGTACCTTCCTTCGCGTGTGAAATATCTTTCGATGTTGAACACTAGTTTGGCATAGCTATTCTTAATACAGTTTCTAGGAACTGCATTGTTCAGGTCCATCTCTGCATATTCTGGCTTCATAAACATCTTGCATGCCTCCATATCGAATCTAAAACCCTTAAACCATGTTTCCTATCCTCTAGGTATTTTAGTCACTAGAGCTATGATTTCGGGTGTCACTGACATGTTTAACATTCCAACCTTTGTATTGGTCCCACTAAAATGTAATGCAAAACCTTTGGATACCTGAGTATGTCCACCTTGCAACTTTTCACAGAACTTTAAACAACTTGCTTTACTGAAAGCATCCATGACTGTTTGATCTTCAACTAAAACTTTTGTGCTTTCATGTTCAGATCTCAAACAATGTCCTCCTCTGTGATTATTTTTCTCCTCAGCCATGCTTGTTTCAGAAAAAAATCTGTTGGCTTCCTTCGGAATTTATAAAATAGCTTCTCTTGATTTAATTTAACAACCTCTCTTGATTTTATTTGGCAGCCTTGCTTGAATATGTATGAAAATAGCCTTGGTGTAGAACAACCACATGCTTAACTCTAATAATTTAGAGTTTTAAATAGAGATGTTTCACCATTTAGTATGAGAAAATGTAGACTGGAATGACTAGAACAGATAACAATTTTCGAATTTTGAAATCCCATTTTCCAATATGAAACCCATGCTATGATAATAACGGATATGAATGGTTAAGTACTTCAAATATGACCTTTAACTAACTCACCATGATGTTACCCCATCATTACTTAATATATTTCTGATAATTTTTGGGTTTTGACATGACCTTTTAAGAACCTGCGCCTTTGTAGCGCAGATAGTGTATTTTTTACACTTTGCGCTATGAACGTAGCAGTGCCTTCGTAGCGCAAAACCCATTTTTTGAACTAACCGCGCTACGAAACTGCGGTTTTGTGGCTAATTGCAGGAATTTCATCCTAAACCTAATGACATGATTTCTAAATGAATGATAAGACTTCTTAATCATGAAATGAGACTAAAATAATTTATTTGAAATTGAAAATTGACCTTTGAGACTTCTAAATCTAAGACATGCCCTTTATCAAGACTAAAGTGACTCAAGACCTATTTTAAACTATGACCAAAATAATGTAAACTTATATAGTTTTAAAAAAACAATTAGGGTGATAACAAGGTCGAAATCCCATAGAAAATGGATCATAAATGAAAAAGATGAGTCATTTCCTAGTTTCTAGGGAGGTTAGAAACCATTCCCTGAATTTTAGCTACAAACTAGGAGTGTTTGTACCTTACATTAATTACAAATTCCATAATAATCGGAAGAAAAAATGAGCCTTTGGGTTTCGTTCCCAAAGGCGGATCAACCAGGTTCCAAGTGCCATTCTTTATCAAGGCATCATACTCCTTCTGCATCGCTTCTTTCCATTCATCATGAGAAGCGGCTTCTTTGAAGGAAGTTGGTTCATGATCTGTAGACAAACTCAATTCACGGTTATAAGAAATATCCATATCAATAGGAGAATCAGAATTATCTACATCACCTTCGATTTGTTGAGTGGAACTTCTTGTTCCTGTTTTTCCAACCTCGTCAGGATGAACATTCTCCAGTGTCTTTGTCAGCCATTTGGGAGGACCTTTCTGAGATGGCCCAGGCTGGTCATTTGACTGAGTTTGGATTGATTCAAGATTCAATCTCCCAATTCTGTCAATCACATCATCCAATGTGTCATCCGTGGTTGTTTCTTCATGTGGGGGAGAGAGTGCTTCAGGACATGATTCCACAGTTTGATTCAATATCAGAATCCCCCCTTCAAGATGTGGAATCTCATTATCAAATTCTTGGAAATACTTTGCATGTGTGAATCTATCCAGGCGATCAAGTTGCCGCTCAACAACCTTGTCACTCTTGGAAGATTCAAGAAATATGACATCTCTTGCTATTACAAATTTCTTATTTGCTTCATCATAGAGAAGATATCCTTTGGAGGTATTGGAGTACCCCAAGAAGATACATTTTCTGCTTCTAGCGCCAAGTTTGTTCCTTTGACCCTTGGGTATCAAGGCATAACAGGTGGACCCAAAGACCCTGAAATGCTTTACCGAAGGAATGTGGCCATGCCACATTTCAAAAGGATTTTTGTTTCTAATTGCACTTGAAGGACACCTATTCTTTATGTAAACAACACATAGAATTGCATCAGCCCAAAACATCAATTTCAAATTCTTGAAAAATAACATGGAGCGGACCATATTTAAAATAGTTATGTTCATTCTTTCAGCTACACTGTTCTGTTGTGGATTATATGGCACAGTTGTTTGATGTTTGATTCCATGTTGACGAAGATAATTTTCAAATTCATTTGAAGTGTATTCTTTTCCATTATCAGTACGTAGAGAGCCAATATGTGTTTGTGCATCATTTTCAATCCATGCATGAAAATTCTTGAAAGTTTGAAAAGCATCAGAATTATTCTTCAATAAGTAAATCCAACACATTCTGGTGTAGTCATCAATAAATGTCATCATGTATTTATTTCCATTTGCAGAAGAAATAGGCATAGGGCCACATAAATCTGAATGAACAAGCTCAATTTTTCTATGTGCTCTGGAGTGTGAATCATGAAATGGCTATTTGCTATGCTTTCCTAGAATACAAGCATCACATTCCTTAGGTTTTCTAGGAATTGTAGGCAGTACATTAACACCATTTTTCTTCAAAAAATGAAGGCTTTCATAGTTCAAGTGTCCAAATATAGCATGCCATAAAAGACTTGATGGGAATGTACCTTCATCATGATGTGAACTGAATGCAAAGTTTTGAGCATGAGCATATGAACCTTTCAGCTTCAAGAGTCTCCCTTCTTCTATTCCCTCCATGACAAGTGAGTGATCTAATGCTTTTCTGACCTCTGCCTTGCCATCAAACAAGTGAATTGAGTGTCCTTGCTGCTGGATTTCGATCAGGGACAGCAAGTTTCTCTTCAACTCCGGGAGGTATAGAACCTCGTGTAGGATATGATCAGGAAGACCAGGCAGTTTAAGCCTGACTGTGCCAAGCCCTGATGGCTTGAGTTTGGATTTATCTGCGAAATATACTGCTCCATCAACTTTGTCAATGAATTCTTCAAAAAAATATTTTCTAAATGTCATGTGACATGTTTCTCCTGAATCTAGCAACCAATCATCTCTCCATGAAGTAAATGAAACATCAAATAAGTCTTCAGTTACTCCATTGTTACAATGTGCTAGAACATAATGAGCGGATTCATGTGCTTTACCTTTGTCTTTGTCATTAGTTTTACCTTTGTATTGATTTCTTTGTTGCTCAATTTTCTCCCAAGATGTTCTGCATTTGGATGCATCATGTCCATCTTTATTGCAACGTGTGCAATGAAGATTGGATTTTTCAGGTTGTCTGCCCCCCCTTTCTATGAAGTTTCTTCTTCCTCTTCCTCTTCTGCCACCTCTTCCTCTGGATGAATCTGGAGCATGACTCTTTTCTCTATGTGCCAAGTATGCAGCCTCTTCAGAAGATGAAGGGACTGTCATCTTCCCGAAAGCTTTCTCTCTTTATGCAAACTTTTTCTCAAGTGTATCAAAGGTGATATGCTCAAGGTTCCCACTTGCTTGCAAATACTCAAGATAATGTGAGTAATTCAGATATAATGCCTTAACATATGCTATGAGAGGTATGTCCATTTTTACACCAGTGCTATCAATATCATGCATGATCGATCTAACTTCTGAAGCTAAGGCAAGGGGATCATCATTCTTCATTTCAAGACTGAACAACTTAATCGTCAATTGAACATTTTCTAATTATGAATGTGAGTCATAGAGTTCTTTTAGCTTGCTCAAGGCATCATAGGCATTTGATAACGATGAAATGTGGCGACTCACCTCTTCATTTACGGAAGCTGCAATCAAGGCATAGGCCTTGCAGTTCTTGTTTTCCCAAATGGCGAGCTCTTTGTCTGAAGTGGGCTTTGCTGGTGGATTTCCTTCTTGTCCTTCACAGATTCCTCTCCACAACTCATTAAAAATGAGTGCGTGTTTAATCTTCCGAGATCATTCAAGATAGTTCTCTTTGCCGGAGAGAACCACCCCAACAATAGAGATGAGAGAATGCATTAGTTTGCTGGAAAAAAATCTTTTGAAGAGGAAAAAATTCTGCTAGAAAACTTTCAATTCTGGAAATTTGCTCAATTAAAGGGGAAAAAAACTCTTTGTTGGAAAATATACTGAATTTAAAAGGACACAAACTCTTTGCTGCAAATACCGAATTCTGCACAAAAAAATATATATGTATATTTTTTTTTTTTTTTGGAGAAAAAAATTTATATGAAAAAATGGTGGAAGGGGTGGTATTGTTGATAAATGGGGCAGTATTATAAGGTGGTGGAGGGGCAGAATTATGAAAGGAAGAATGGTATTAAAAGATGGGAGGGGGCAGAATTATGAAGGGCGGAATGGTATTAAAAGATGGGAGGGGGCGGAATTAAAAGGTGGAATATTATGTGATAGCGCTGGAGGAGGGCGGTATTATAATAACACAGTCAACTGTAGGGGAATGCGTTGGATAGGAAGCATTGACAGTGTATTAAATATATACAATGGACATCGTATGTATGGTGGGAGCGTTGATAATAATGTGGGAGTGCGTTGCTATGGTGGGATTGATATGCTGTATCGACAGTCAGCATATATATAACAGCGTATTATATGGACAGAGGTAGCGTGGGCGGACATAAAATGGACAGGTGGACAGAACGTATGAGGCGGTTTTATGAATGTAATATATGACAGAGAAATGGTATTACATATGGATGGTGGTACTGAATGGATAATCGAAGGGCGGTATTAAAAATTGGAAGGAGACAGCGCTGTCAATAGAGGGCAGTAATATGGAGCGTGTTGGAACCGTTTACAACGCATTATACAATGGTGGTGGCACTGTAAAAAAGGTCATATGACTGCGTGTTAAATGGACAGAGCTGTATAAACTATTAAAAACACCGCCAGACAGAGCTGTGTATGAGCGATATGTATTGAATGGTGGAGGGCGTGAAGAAACTGCTCGGTAGAGTGGTATTATATGACAGACTGGAGGAGCGTTATATACAACAGAGCGATGTATATATTGAATAATGAACAGACGTTGTGCGTGATAACTTTAATGTGGGGGGAAGAAGCTTAGGGAGAGGTGAGGACCGTGGGGAGTGAGATAGTGTGGTGCGTGATGCGTGAGTCGAGCCAGCGCAGGTAGGGAGGGGAGTTGGGCGATGGGGAAGGCGTTGGGGAAGAGGGGAGATGTGAGGTGCGTTGGGTAGGTGAAATTTTGAAATTGCAAGACTTTAGAATTGTAGAGTGGAAGGGGCTACAATTTGCATAATTTCAGGGTCTGCAGAATTGCAGAATCTCCAGAAGCTGCAAAAATAGAACTGGGCAAATATTAAAAAAAATGCAGAATTACAGCAATTTGATAGGAGCAGCAAAAACTATTATTAAAAAATGACTGAGCAAAGGAGAGGGAGTTACACCACAGGAAAAAATGCCAATAGTGGGACTGGCTCTGATACCATGTTCAACCAGGAGGTAACTCCTCAAATCAGAATGTGTATTAGCTGAAGAATGTACATGCATTTATACATGGAGGTGAGGCTATTGGGATTCATCTCCCAATGACTCTTGGCCTTCCTTATTTCCTAATATTATTTATTATACAAAATTACATATCCACACCCATCCCATAGGATTAGGTGTCAAAAATAATGACAAATCATAGCCTCGAATTTGTGACCAATTACGAGCTTGAAAAGTGTCATAAGGGAATCCAATGTTGATCGTGGCAATTCTCACTGAAGATTTTAAAAACAATTTTCAGAAGCGTAATAGAACTTTGGAGGCAATTTTGAGGCACTTTGAGAAGTCCAAATTCACTATTGAAAAAATTGTCAACTAGACATATGTGTCTAGTTTCCATAACATCTTGGATTTTTCAAAATGACACATGGGAAGGCCTTCAAAAGTTCATTCTCCCAAGGTTACTCCAAAATCTTATCAGAGTGTTCCAGAAGCGTAACAAAGCCCTTTGAGAGGGATTTTGGAGGTCTTCCTAGAGGATTTTGGGGTTGAAAGTGGTATGGTTGGAAATCGTAGGATGTCTGCTACAAAATGGAGTCATTAAGCATTGCAAACCCCGGTTCCAAGCCCATGAAAAGTTGATTTGAAGACTACTTGTCGAGAATTGCAAAAAATTACTTGGAGCAAGTGTAATGTTAAAATTTATCTCAAACCATAACACGTGCATAAACTGAAGGAGTATTTTTTTCTTTGGCCTATGATTGACAAAAACCTCTTTCAGTTTTTTTAAAATTCATCTCCATTACTTCAGAAACTGATTTTGAAGCCAAATTGTCCTTGTGATAGTAGGGTAAGTTAGTGAGCTGAAATGGGGGTGATAGGGTTGACTAAAATTTCTTATAAAAATTCAGTGGATAGGGTAGTGTATTGACTTCAGAATGAAAGTGGAATGAGGAGAAATGAGTAAGTGTAAGGTGGAAAAAAGCTTAAAGCACAGGAGATTCCAAATTTAGGCTATGAGAATAACTAGTGTAAAAGTGTTTTAGGTTTTTGAGGGTTATGGAGCTGAATAAAAATTTTGATAAAATTTCAGAGGGTATGTTGACACCTTAGCTCCACATTGCAAGTGGAATGAGGTTAAATGGATAGGTTTAGGTCATTAATAACCCCAAAACAGAGTCACCTTAGTTTTCACAATTTTGACTGTTGATTGTGTTAAAATAGTTTAGAATTTTGGGTTTTAATGGTTTGATTCATGTTATGGATGATGTATGGGGATAGGCTTGTGATGATGGAGCATGGGTGTGTAGGAATCATGATTTAGATGATGGGTTAGGGTTTAGGTTTAAAAGTGTAGTTTAGGGTTTGTCAACATATCTATATATATATATATATATATATATATAGATATATATATATATATATATATATATATATGTATATATATATATATATATGTATATATATATATATATATGTATATATATATATATATATATATATATATGTATATATATATATATATATATATATATATGTATATATATATATATATATATACATATATATATAGATAGATGTATATATACATATATATATGTATATATACATATATATATATACATACAAATATATATATATATATATATATATATATATATATATATATATATATATATATATATATATATATATATATATATATATATATATATATATATATATATACACATATACATACATATATATACATACATATATATATATACATATATACAGTGAAAAGCATGGAGAGGAAAATAAAAGAAGATGACATGCATTTAAAACCTCAACATTAAACATAAGACTAGCATGGATGAAGGCATACCTTTTATTAAAGGCCACACTAAGGATGAAATGACAAGATTTGAATGTTTTTGGAGAGTTTGAAGCTTGAAAACGCCGTAAAATTTCACCTTGCAGAAGCGTAACAACTGGAAACTGTCACCACAGAAACGTAACGTAATCTTTTCTCTCACCATAGAAACGTAACAATTTCCTTCTCTTCACCATAGAAACGTAAAAACTGCCTTCTCTTCACTATAACAGTGTAACAAATAGTTGTTAAAGACCACTGGAGCATAACACTGCCTAGCAGAAGCATAAAAAAGGAGGTTTTGAAGGGTTCCAATGCTACAGGAGCATAACAAGAGTGCTCAGTAGTATACAGAAGCATAACAAAAGTGATTTTTAAGGATCCCAAGTGGATTTTAGTGCTTTTAAATTTGGATTTTGGGCACTATGGAGGGATAGTGAAGTGAAGAGAAGCTCTCTCACTCACAAAAGGTAACAATGAATGAAATGAGGTTTACCTTTGCCCTTTATAAACTTTGAATGACATTTCATTTTTTCCTTTTTACACTTGTAAATGACCTTTGAACTTTTTCACTTGAAAATTAGTTTTTGCACCTTCAAATGAGAGATGAAGATAGAACGAACCTGTTTTCACTCTTTGACTCTCGAAGTGACCTTTTTCTTGCAATTTTTTAAATGAGACACGAAATAAAATTCTCCCTTTCAAATTTGTGAAATACTTCTTACCCTTTGACATTTGAAAATGACCTTTTTGACCCTTTGTGCAACTTGGAAAGTGACATGTTTCTCTTTCAAATCAGGTAAGAAGGAAAATTAAATTTATTTTGAACCCTTTGAAATTTGAAGTGACTTGATTGAATTTTGAATGAAATAATGAGACAAAAATCTCCTTTTCATGAAACAGTAAGGGTGTTTTTCAAAAACCTTTGAAATTTTCTCATTGGATATGACCCTTCAAACAAGATGAGATGTCTTTAAGCTAGATGAAGGATCCTTTTGAATTTGGGTGGAAAAATAGGCCAGGTTAACCTCTTTAAAAGCTTTGACAATCAAGATTACCTTTTTGACCTTAAATGAAACAGTGAGACAAAATTTCTATATTTCATGAAACAATGAGATAAAGATGAGATATTTTAAACCTTTTTGAAACTTAAGCCATATGAAACAAAAGAGATGGCTTTATTTGAACTTCATAAACATGTCTACTCCTTCACTAGGGCTTTATGGATGAAGTGGAGGGCCATTGCCTTATTTTTAGTGAAAATTTGATGGTTTATCAAAGGCAAAAATTAACCTAGAATTTGACCTATATGAGATGGAGTGACCTAACCCTAGACCTATTCAGTGATGATGATGGAGATGGTGACCTTGAAACTGATAATGGTGATGACCCTGACAATGATGATGATGAATTGAATGAAGGAGCAACAAACATGATTTAGACCTCTTCAGTGACCAAAATTATTTTTTGAGGAGATGTTCGAAAAAGTAAAAAAAATTGACCAATGACTTTGTGGAAAACAACTGAAATAGTTATTTGATCACTTACTTACCTGAGCTAAAAAAAAGTATGCATCATGGGCACTCCTTGGCTGAAAATTTAATTGTTGCATCTAAATAGTGCTCCCGCTTGAAATTTGGGTAAAATCCTAGGTAGATAAGTTGAAAAAGTAGTTTTTTTAATTTTTTTATCCTTTTACCTTTTTACTCCAAAAATGGTGAATCATCGCCCATGGTTGACATCATCATATTGAATCCTATTGGTTATTATAAAGTTTTTTTTTTTTTTTTTACATTTTATTTTTGAGCCCCATTTTTACCTCAAAATTTATCTAATGGACATGGTAGTGATGTGGTCTTGGGCCACAGTCATATGTGACATAATAGATCAAACATGTGGCAAATTTTGGTTGTTTAAGAGAGATGACATGGAAGTGGTCTGGTCCTTCTACATAGTCAAAGGTGATGTGGAAGATCATACACATCACAAGTTTTGGTTAGTCAGAGGAGATGACATGGAAATTATGTGGCTTGAAAAATCATCACAATGACATTAGTAAGGTTATGTTGCACCACTAGGTACTGCCACATGGCAAGTATAAATGAAAAATATTGATTGTTCAAACACCCAAAAAATGTATGACACATGGCACCCCTAATGGGTCAGCACATGAGATGATGATGTCATGTTGATGTTAACATTCCAATGGCCATTGACATCTAAGGACTAGGTCATGAGGTATGGTCATATGGTTAGCATCCCCTAGCATCGGGAGCCTTAAAATATAGACATGGTTGTTTAGTAGGATCACATTGTGGAAGGGATAATCCCTATGGTCTATTATCACATAGTCTATGGTCACTCCATTGGAATTTCAATATGGTTACACCGCAACAAAAAATTACATTAGCATCACAAATAGCGTCAGAATCTAGTGTTTCTGAGCGTGTGAATTGGCTTGAAGAGACAACACAATATCTAGTAAAAGAAGGCATGTCCACATTAGTGCATCGATTTTCATCGAGAATAGCACCAAGAATATCATCTTGAATAGTTCCATAAAATATTTCTTCCATTATTGCTTCCATTGTTGTGTCCATTTGTACTTCTATTTTTTCTCCCAGTTGTGCTTCCTATTTTGATTTTGGCATGACATCGAAAATAGTTTCTTTTTTGGATTCATAATTAATTACAATCTATGCTTGTTAGGTCCCTATATTACTAGTATAGTCCCTTATTGTTGTTAGTGTAACCCCCTTATTGTTATTATTGTACCCTTGTAACCCTCATATTGTTATTATTGTGCCCTTAAATTATTATTGTTAGGTCGGCCAGGATTACATTGTGGCCCCACTAGGATTACATTATGGGCCCATGGACTCCTATATATAGAAAGGAGGTTTTGTAATTTGAATCATCCAAGAGTTGTTCATTCATGTAATGTATTGGAGGTTTCCCCCTGGAAGTGGCTTATTTCTAAGGCATTGATATCTCTTTTCTTCTTTTTTTGGAGCTGGTTTCACAACATTTGGTATCAGAGCTTTGAGATTCTAGGGTTTCGTTGCTCCAAACAGGTCATCATGGAATTTTCGCTATAACGTTTTTTCTACGAAGGTTTAGAATTTGAAATTTTTATAATGCGAAGCCAAAATCCTGAGGAACATCCTCAAAAAATTTCAAAGCTTGGTTCGCAATATTTTTGGAGATATGATCTGTGCAAGTTAGGTCATTTTGCAGGCTCCTGAATTTAACCGAAATAGGTCATCGTGGTATTTTTGTAATAATTTTTTTTCTACGAAGGTTTAGAAGTTAAAATTTTTAGAGTGAAAAGCCACAATCCTGATGAACAGTTTTGCACAATTTTAGATATTGGTTCGCAATATTGTCAGAGATATGATCTGTGGAAGTTAGGGCGTTTTTAGGCTTTTGAATTTCATCTCAAAGAGGTGATCATGGGAAAATATTCATAGCTCTCTCTCTGAGAATCGGATGGGAATGATGTAAAACTTGGTTGCAAGCACACAGACTGCAGTTTTTGGCCTATCAATTTTAGAGCCAAAGGAGGAAACAGTGACACATGGCAAGTCGTACAATTTCGCTCTACTGAACTAGTCCAAAATTGGGTCATTGTGGGAGCTTGGACATAACTTTGCCTTGAAGAATCCAAATCATATCAGACCTATGGAATTTGAAAGAAGCTTCAGAGGGCTACTATAGGGTTGAATTTCAAATATTGAGGATCCACAATTATAGAGATAATTCAATTTCAATATAGAGCTCCTCAAAAGCAAGTAAAAGGTGTGTATTTTTTTTTCCCGAATTGCATAAGTTTTGTTTGAAGAATCAAGTTGAATTGATTCCAAGGGAATATTGTAGAATATGTATTAGTATTGGATTCTAAAATGGCCCCTAAAAAAAATTCAACACCCATTAAGCCTTTAGAAAGCTCTACAATGACTCATGAAGACGAAGAATGTCAACATGACATATCAAAATTACAAGAGCAAGTGCAACAAATTTCGCTCTCGCAAAGAGCAACACAAAATGACATGGAAGTTTTGAAGAAAGGCGTGGAAACTAAGATGGATGGTTTGAAGAAAGGCATGGAATATAAGATGGATGGTTTGAAGAATGGCATGGAATCTAAGATAGATGGCATGGAAGCTGGCATGGAATCTAAGATGGATGACATGGAAGCTAAGATCGATGAGAAAATGGAAAACATGAAGAATGATCTGAAATCATACATGGAAGGTTTGACAAATTTGATACAAGAAATGTTTCCTAATGGTGAAAATATAGTAGAGGAAACTCATGATGAGAACAAAATAAATGTTAATCGTGATTTCATAAAATCTAATGTTGGCGGGAAGAGCTACCATATTCCAAAAATGGATATGAGGAATTTTGATGGAAAGGATCCTGTAACATGGATACTACATATGGAGCAATATTTTGATCTCCATAATGTGCAAAACACACAAAAGGTACGCATTGCAACTTTACATTTAGAACAAAATACATTTGTATGGTATCGATGGCTTTGCTCCCGTAAAAAATTGTCACTTGATCAATTTTTACAGAGGAAATGATAGCACATTATGAGGATACAAAGAGCAACACCTTATTTGGCCAATTGATAAATCTCAAACAAAAGGGTTTAATGGGCAAGCACATTGAGGACTTCCAAAAATTGAATATAAGGGTAACTGATATTCCAGAGGAACACAGGATTGATCTCTTCATAGGTATTTTAAAGGATATCATCCAACATGAAGTTCACGTTTTGGAACCTAATTCATTGGAGAAGGAATTCAGGTTGGCAAGAAAAATTGAATGTAAAATTATGGCAACAAGGAAGCCTACCACTCACTTCTATAAAGAGGGAAGTGTTGCTACTCCTAGATTTCCACAACCTACAAGGTTGACACCACAACAATTGGAAGAAAAAGAGAAAAAGGGCTTTGCTACAGTTGTGATAGAAAATACACTAAAGGTCATAAGTGTGCTGAGAAGAAATTATTTTACATAGATTGTGAAGAGGAAGAAGAAAATGAACAAGAAGAGGATATACACCAGGAACCAACCCAAGAAAAGGAAGAAATGAGTCCGACTATATCGTGTAATGCATTGGCAGGAATTACCACTCCTCAAACTCTCAAGATAGAAGGACATATCAAGAAGAAAAAGGTAATAGTGTTGATTGATTCAGGTAGTACCCATAATTTTATTCATTGTAAGGTAGCCAAGGAATTGAATTGTTTTCTATACCCAGCACCAGAATGTCAAGAGATGGTTGAAAATGGAGGAACTATAAATTGCTGTGGAAAATGCCATAATATCAAGCTAACCAATTGGGCATATGTATTGATAGTCCAATGATTTCCATTCCTAAGGGAGGTGTTGATGTTGTACTAGGAGTACAATGGTTACAATCTTTGGGGACGGTAGCTTTTAATTTTCAAGAACTTTTCTTGAATTTTTTTTCAGAAGGAAAGGAAGTCGAATTACGGAGTATTGTAGGGAAGACGAGAAATATAATAAGCTCTAATGTCATGAAAAAGCTTCTAAAGAAAGAACAACGAGGTGTAATTGCACAATTATGCTCACTAGAAGTTCCAACATCAAAATCATCTATTTCTGCAGATCTCCAAAAGTCTTGGACAATCATTCCAAGGTGTTTGAAACTCCCAAAGGACTCCCACCTATTCGTGATCATGATCATGCTATTCATTTGATTCCGGGAAGTGTTCCTCCAAACATCAGGCCTTATAGATATCCTTACTTCCAAAAGAGCGAAATTGAACGTATGATTGCAGAAATGTTAGAGGCGGGTATAATTCAACCCAGTCAAAGTTCTTTCTCTGCTCCTGTAGTGTTGGTACACAACAAGGATGGATCATGGCGAATGTGTCCGGATTATAGGGAGCTCAATAAGCTCACCATTAAAGACAAATTTCCCATTCCTGTGATTGATGAATTATCGGATGAATTACATGGAGAAATTTATTTTACCAAGTTGGATCTTCGTTCAGGATATCATCAAATTAGAATGAAGACTGAAGATATTCCAAAAACAGCATTTCGAACTCATGAGGGTCATTATGAATTTTTGGTCATGCCTTTTGGCCTTACCAATGCACCTTCTACATTTCAAGGGTCGATGAATTCCATTTTCAAACCCTTCCTTAGAAAATTTGTGCTAGTATTTTTTGATGATATACTAATCTACAGTAGGTCTTGGAAGGATCATGCTCAACATGTTGACAGGGTGCTCAAACTATTGCAGGAGAAACAATTATATGCAAAAACATCCAAATGTTTCTTTGGAGTACAAGAGGTGGAATATCTAGGTCATATTATATCTCACGAGGGTGTTAAAGTAGACCCTAACAAAATTAAAGCCATTAAGGAATGGAAAGTCCCCAAGACAATAAAGCAGTTGCGAGGATTTCTCGGGTTAACAGGCTATTATCGCAAGTTTGTTAAGAATTATGGGAGAATAGCAGCACCTCTAACACCATTATTGAAGAAAGATGCATTTTCATGGACTCCTGAAGCAACTAAGGCCTTTGAACATCTTAAAGAGGCAATGTGCCTAGCACCAGTCTTAGCTATGCCAGACTTCACAAAAACCTTTATTGTGGAATGTGATGCCTTAGGAAATGGAATTGGTGCTGTTTTAATGTAAGAAGGAAGACCCATTTCTTTTGAAATTCATCCAATCAAAGGAAAGTATTTACAGAAACATATTTATGAGAAGGAAACGTTAGAAATATTTCATGCACTAAAGAAATGGAGAACTTACCTAATGGGAAGACACTTCAAGGTAAAAACTGATCATGATAGTCTTAAACACTTTTTGGAAGAAAGACTATCTTCAGAAGAACAACAAAAATGGGTCACAAAGATGTTGGGTTATGAATTTGAAATAATATACAAAAAAGGGAAGCTAAATGTTGTTGCAGATGCACTCTCAAGAAAGGATGAAGAGGTGGAAACATTGCTTTGTGCCATTTCTATTATCCAACTAGATTGGATAACCGAAGCAAGAGATGAAAGGAAGAAGGACGAAGAAGTGTGGACACTCATTCAAAAGTTGCAACAAGATCCTAGTACATCTGATACATTTAGTTGGAAAAATGATTCCTTATGGTACAAATATCGCTTATATCTTTGTAATAATTCCCCACTAAAAAAAAATATTCTTTTGGAATTGCACACTTCTCCTTTAGGAGGACACTTAGGATTTTTAAAAACTTACCACAGGGTGAAGAAAGATTTTTTTGGGATGGCCTTAAATCTGATATTCAAAATTTTCTGGCGGAATGTTTGGTTTGCCAGCAGAATAAAGTTGAGACAATTAAGACCCCGAGTCTTCTACAACCTTTATCCATTCCAAGTCAACGTTGGGAGGAGATTTCAATGGATTTTATCACAGGTTTACCTAAGTCCGAAGGAAAGAGTGACATCATGGTGGTAGTTGATAGAATTACCAAGTATGCACACTTTTGTGCATTATCTCATCCATTTAAAGCAAGTACAATTGCTACTACATTTATGAACACAATTCAAAAGCTACATGGAAACCCAAGGGTTATTGTGAGTGACAGAGATCCCATTTTTACTGGAAATTTTTGGACGAAGTTATTTTCTTGTTTGGGTACTCAATTAGCTCATAGCTCATCTTATCATCCTCAATATGATGGTCAAACTAAGATAGTAAATAAATGTTTGGAAGGATATCTTCGTTGTTTTGTATCTGATAAACAAACACAATGGGTCAAGTGGTTACCTCTTGCTGAATGGTGGTATAACACTTCCTTCCATACTGCAGCAAAAATGACCCCATTTATGGCACTCTATGGATATCATCCACCATCCATCACATCATCTTTAAGGGAAAATTCGAAGGTTCAAGCAGTGGAAGATCACATCGAGCATCAGCAAGAAGTTCTCCAACTCTTAAAGGATAACCTGAATTTGGCACAAAATCGAATGAAACAACAGGCAGATCAACATCGCAGCGTGAGAAGTTTTGATGTAGGAGATTGGGTATTTTTACGGCTGCAACCATACAAACAAATGTCCCTCAAGCAAGCTAAGAAGGATAATAAATTATCACTAAAGTACTATGGTCCTTACAAGGTGTTGCAAAAGATTGGTTCTATGGCATACAAATTGGAGCTTCCTGCTTCTTCGCGAGTACATCCAGTTTTCCATGTTTCATGCTTAAAGAAGGTTATAGGCGAAAATCTTCCAGTTCAAACAATATTGCCAGAACTTGATGAGGAAGGAAAAATCATATTGGAACCTGAAGCGGTCATGGAAACAAGAACTCGACAACTACGGAATCGATCAATTTCAGAGTATCTCATCAAGTGGAAGAACTTACCCACTGAAGATTCTACATGGGAGGGTGAGAATTTTATACAGAAGCACCCGGAGCTACTCAAGCGTTGAGGACAACACTTTTTTGAAGGAGAGGGGCATGTTAGGTCCCTATATCACTAGTATAGTCCCTTATTATTGTTAGTGTAACCCCCTTATTGTTATTATTGTACCCTTGTAACCCCCATTTTGTTATTATTGTGCCCTTAACTTATTATTGTTAGGTCGGCTAGGATTACATTGTGGCCCACTAGGATTACATTATGGCCCCATGGACTCCTATATATAGAAAGGAGGTTTTGTAAATTGTATCATCCAAGAATTTTTCATTCATGTAATGTATTGGAGGTTGCCCCCTCGAAGTGGCTTATTTCTAAGGCGTGGTTTCACAACAATGCTTCCATCGTAACACCAAGTATTTTTTCCAATATGGAACCACCTATTTCATCTAGCTTTTCTTTCATTATGGAATCTTCTTTAGCTTCTAATATGGATTCCATTATTGTGTCTTTTTTTTCTTCTGATATAAATTCCATTATTGCTTCTTGGTTGGATACCTAAATGGCTTCTTTGTTTTATTATTTGGGAACGCCAAGTTTGGATTCTAATATTTCTTCCATTATTACTTATTTGTTTTCTACTTAAAGTTATTCTATTTTTTCTTCTTACATAATGCCAATTTTTGGTTCCATAATGATTTCTTTTTTTGCTACCTGAATTTCTTTTATTTTTTCTTCTTAGGTAATGCCCAGTTGGGATGCTAGTATTTCTTCCATTATTACTTCCTCATTTTCTACCTAAATTACTTATTTTTTTCTTCTTAGGTAACGCCAAGTTTTTCTTCCAATATTTCTTCTGGTGTGCTTATAGTTTGGCTTCCATTGTTGCTTCCTTTTTTTCTTGAGGAATTGCTTCCCTGTTAGCCTCATGGTTTGATTCATTTTTAGAACCTGGATTTTCTTCTTTTTAAGGTCGAAGGTTTGCTTCCTTTTAGTGTTGGGATATTATTTTTAATTAGCCTCCAATTTTGCTTCATCTTAAGCAACCAAATTAGCTTGCTATTTAGAGTTAATAATAGCTACTAGTATGGCTTCCAATTTAATGTAGAATTTTACTTCCATTTTACAACCACATTTTGCTTCCATTTTAACAACTCATTATGCTTCCTTTATAAATTCCATTTATTTATTTAATATTTTTTTATTTCAATGAAATTAGTTAAGCATGTCATACTGCTTGAATAAATTATATGATTACAGAGTAAGTCATATTGCATTTGAATTATTGTATAGCATACCACTTATAAATAATTTTTAGGGGAATGGACATCCATAAAACTAACAACAATTTTTTTAAAATATAAATAGTATTTTTATATTATTAATAAATAATATTTTTAGTCATGACTAACTACACATAATCCGAGCCTAGATTCACATTACAAAGATTTCTAGAGAAGAGCTCTTTTAGTTTTCTTATAGTTACATACCACAATACAACATTGGAATAAAATAAAAAGATATATATATATATATATATATATATATATATATATATATATATATATATATATATATATATATATAACTTGTATTTTTATATTATTAATAAAAAAAGTTGCTAGTCCATGACCAAATACACATAATTTAGGCCCAGATAATACATTTCCAAATGATATAAGTCAAAATGACACAACTCAATGTGGTACTACAGGTGAAAATGATACATATGATAATAAACATGAAAATATGCATCATAACGATTTATTAACAATGATCCATGATGGAGTCTATATGATCCATGTCACTGGCTATGTCTACCAGTAGATTTCTCATCATCATCATCATGTCTATCATGATCATCAACATCAAGATAATAATAGCTATCATCATCATTGTCACATGCCTTGGTGTCATAACCATCTACCTCACTCCCTTTGTCTCGAATGTCTAACCAAACCCAACATAATCTGGATCGATTTTATGATCAACTGGATCTTCTGAAAGATCCATCTTCATCAAAATAAAATTAAAATTAAAATTTATTATTTATTTCATGCAATATTTAATATTTTTGTTATATTTATAATATTGCAACATATGAAACAAAACCATAATCATATTACATCTTATCAAAGTGCACACATATAATACAATTTCAATTAAGTCACAACAAAGATGACATTCTAATGATCTAAAACATGTAACAATTCTAATAAATGTTAGTAAATTTGGAATGACGTCATACCTTTATGTTGACTATCATGTGTGTTGTGTAGTGTACCAACCCTTACTAGGAAGGAAGGGCCCTCCTTCTTAGTATGGATCACTGGTTAGGAAGGTATTCTAGTTGTTTGATTTATTTCCTCTCAGTTATAATTCATGTCTGATTGTTATTACTATTATTATTAGTCATGTTGATGCTTTAATGATTGTAGAATCCTAACCTCTGTATTTTGTAACATAATAGGTGTTGGACCATTCCCTTTGTTAGTGTGACATTTATTTAATTCCCATTATATTTTGATGGTGTGTTAATTTCATTTGAATGTTTGTTTCAACATTTGTTGAGAGAATGGTTTCCATGGGTGCTCTTCTTTTCTGAATAAGAGTGACAATGTGACAAAGTTATTTTTATTCTGCATTGGGTTTTTATTTCTTGAGATTGTGAGCAAGGTTTGAGAGCGTAACAGCCAAAGTATTGAGTTGTTGAGAGTGTGGTTATATCAATTGAGTTTTAGATTCATTGAGCACTAGTCATCATTTCCCCTTGCATATATATTTCATAATGGCCTTGAAATAACAAAATCTACCTGGACTGACAATTAATGTGAATAATTGGAACTATTGCTCTGAATTAAAAGGACACTTGTTCTGCCCAACAACACATTGAAGAAAAACCTATGAACAACTTTCACATAATGCAAGTCGAAGAAAAACTTGGAATGTTGTATTGAATCTGAAGTATAAATATTTAAGGGTCAAATTAAAGATATTACAATGCAAAAGTGTGTAATTTCATTAAATAAAAATTCTAAAATTTGAATCAATCAAATTGGACAATAAATGAAGCTTGGGCGTGCATTTTAGTGAAGCAAGGAAATTTTGGCCCACTTCACAAAAATGCATGCTCAACCTTCATTTCACGTCCAAATTGAATGACTCAACTTGGAGAGTATTTTTTTACTCATAATTAACATTACTTTTGCACTTAGAAATTTCTATTGTGAAAAAATCTTCCAAATTGGATCGATTTAGTGTGGTTAAATTTAAGGTTTTTGTGCTTCAAATAAATTCACACCAGTACCTGAACTTCATTTATTGTGTGATAATGACCATTCTAACCTAAATATAAAACCATTTTATGCAACATAGCATAGTCATTTTCATAAAGTAAATGTTATACACTAAAATCCAAGTTTGTTGGAATAACAATTGATCATATTTGCCAATGATCACAGTCGGAACAAACATGCACTCCTAGGCTAAAAAAATTACACTCTTGCTAATAAAATTTGAAATGGGACGTGATTGGACAATTCCTAACCTTTAGGATATATCCTTGCATCATGTCTAACAAATATAATACATAACTATGTTTCCCACTTATACACAACTTTCACATAAGGCAAGTCAAAGAAAAACTTAGAATGTTGTATGAAATTTGAAGTATAAATATTTAAGATCAAAGTAAATATATAATAATGAAAAAGCGTGTAAAATAATTAAATAAACAATCTACAATTTGAATGAATCATATTGGCCAATAAATGAATTTTTGGCATGCATTTTAGTGAAGCAATGAAATTTTGGTTTGCTTCACAAAAATGCACGCCAAACCTTCATTTCAAGTACAAATTGAATGATTCAACTTAGAGAGTACTTTTTTACCCATAATTAACATTAATTTAGTACATAGTAATTTTTTCTGTGCAAGAATATGCCAAATTGGATCGATTTTGTAGGGTTAAAGTCAAGGTTTGTGTGACTCATATAAATGCACACCAAGATATGTACTTAATTGATTATGCAATAATGATCATTCCAAACTAAATATAAAACCATTTTATGTAGCATAGCATAGTCATTTTCATAAAATAAATGTTATACACTAAAATCCAAGTCTGTCAGAGTATCAATTGGTCATATCTGCCAATGATCACAGTCGGAACAAATATGCACTCCCAGGCCAAACCAATTGCACTCTTGGTAATGAAATTTTAAATGGGACATTATTGTACAATTCATAACCTTAGGATATAACCTTGCATCGCGTCTAACAAATATCCTACATGACTATGTTTCCCACTTATACACAACTTTCACATAAGGCAAGTCAAAGAAAAACTTAGAATTTTGTATGAAATCTGAAGTATAAATATTTAAGCTCAAAGTAAATATATAACAATGAAAAAGTATGTAAAATAATTAAATAAACAATGTCCAATTTGAATCAATCGGGTTGGCCGATAAATGAAGCCTGAGTGTGCATTTTAATGAAGCAAGGCAATTTTGGTCTGTTTCACAAAAATGCACGCCCAACCTTCATTTCAAGGCCAAATTGAATGATTCAACTTAAAGAGTACTTTTTTTACTCATAATATACTTTAATTTAGCAGAGAGTAATTTTTTTTGTGCAAGAATATGCCAAATTGGATTGATTTCGGAGGGTTAAAGTCAAGGTTTGTGTGCCTCAAATAAATTCACACCAAGACATGTACTGAATTGATTGTGCAATAATGATCATTCCAACCTAAATATAAGACCATTTTATGCTACATAGCATAGTCATTTTCATAAAAGAAATGTTATACACTGAAATCCAAGTCTGTTGAAATAGCAATTGATCATTTCTGCCAATGATCACATTCAAAACAAATATGCACTCCCAGGCCAAACCAATTAGACTCTTGGTAATGAAATTTGAAATGGGACATGATTGGAAAATTCCTATCCTTAGGATATAATCTTGCATCATGTTTGAAAAATATCCCACATAACTATGTTTCCCACTTATACACAACTTCAACATAAGGCAAGTCGAAGCAAAAATTAGAATGTTGTATGAAATATGAAGTATACATATTTAAGCTCGAAGTAAAGATATAACAATACAAAAGTGTGTAAAATAATTAAATAAAAAATCTACAATTTGAATCAATTAGACTACCAATAAATGGATTTTGGGTGCGCATTTTAGTGAAGCAAGGAAATTTTGGACTGCTTCACAAAAATGCACGCCCAACCTCCATTTCAAGGCCAATCTTTTTTCCTATGAGGATATTTTCTATTGAATTTTATGACATCCCCAAACATGGTTCTCTCGTAAAATTCATTATAAATGTTTTTACAGAAAAAAAAATTAAAAAGGGGGGGACTGAGTCAAGGACACAAAGTCCGAAGGTGAAAGGAGGTTGCTTGCTTGATATATCTATGGGTTTCTTTTGCATAAATCTGAATTTTTTTTGGGATAACCAATAAAGGGTTGGTTGGTCAGCCTTAATGGACAAGTTATGAATTTAATTGGGTTGCAACAAAGTACGCAAACCATGTTTCCTTGAGAAACAATCACAAGGTAAGAAGGAAAAGGACCATGTTTTCTGGGAAGATATTTCAAGGTAGAAAGGGCAAGGAAGTTAGTCCTCGTGCATAAAAGTAAATAGAAAAATAAAAGAAGTATTTAATCACGTTCAATTTTTTATGCAGAGACAAAATTTTCACTCACTCACTCAGCCATACAAGATTCAACATCTAGTAAGAAGAAAAGAGAAGAAGGTAGAAAAACAGTAATTGATTTCGGTTCGAAATATTGGTGGATAGGTGGTTTCTCCTCGGTGAGGAAAAGTTCCTCTCGGTTCTCTGTAAAAACAGAGGGTGGAGATGGTTTTCTCTGGATTTTCTTAGTGGTGTGGGTGGAGGATTGTGTCTTTGGATTCTTGGAGGGAGAGCTACTGAAGCCTTCTTACTGTTGATTTACAATGGGTTTTGGATTCTCCTAAGTGGGTGGAACCATTGTGTGTTGTTTAAGGGTGGAGAGGTCACTCTTCAGTTTCCCTTGGTATCTCTAGGGTGGAGGCAGCTGGCCTCTAGAATACATGTGTTCTATTGATTTCTTAGTGGCTTGTGGGTGGAGGACGGAGATCCTCTGGAGTCCATGTTTCAGTTGGAAGTTGGCGTTTTATCCCTGAAGCAAACCCTTCAGTCTTTGGAATGTGGCTCGGGGGTGACAACTGCAGGTGATCATAGTTGTAGTTGTTTAAGGTTGGGTGAACATTCGTTGTCCCAAAATTATTTGACCATCACATTCCAAGATAAGTATTTCTATGTACTTGCAATGTTATTGAACATGTGCTTGTATTATGGATTGAAATGATGCTAATAACTGTAATCAACATGTTTTTTTTATTTCTGGACTAAAATGGTGCTTATAAATGTGATGAATAGGATTTTAATGCATTCGTGGCTTGGAATTGTATGCCTTGTAATGACATGAATGCGTTACTAAAATGCATAATAAATAAAAAAATTAGATAAGTTAAAGAAACCATAATACTTCATACGAACTAGATTCAACCTTGAAATTCTTAATATATGAGTCCTTTTATTACATGTATAATGATTAAATGGGAGACAACTTGTTTGACAGAGTCTATGTGAGCATATGTTGTTATAATTCCCATTACATTTCATGTGGTTTTCTGTGGAAGCTGAGGATGACCTCATCTTCTAACTATACTAACTGGTGATTTTACATTAGAGGCTTTGGTAGCCTTGCATTTTGAGCAGTCTTGGAGGTATTCAACGGGCTTCAAACTATTGTTGGCTATGGTGAGGCTCAGAAACTCATGTGAAGTTCACGACCACATGATGGGAGTTGCACCAAAGCATTCATTCCTTGCATTGTAATTTTCTTTGAAACGAAAGAAAACAACTGGGTAGATTTTTGAATCATTTTTTTGTTGTAGAAGATAGCATAACATTTGTGAAATTAAACCTTATAATTCTAAGGTGATGAACACTAATGGGGCTAATATCGATGTAAAAAGATATAATAAGTTGATATTTGATTAGGAGAGAGAGATAGCACATGTGAACCATCATATCAACTTGATCCGAAGGAAGATTGTAAACCAATTTTGTTCAGACTCAGGTGATTCAGATCAGAAAACCATTATGGTAGATGACGGTGGAGTCAAGATAAAAAAAAACCATGATTAAGGAGAGAGAAGTTTGAAATGATATAAAATACCACCCAAGGGATTATTGAGGAAAGAAATAATTGGTGGAAGGAAGTCTTCGAGTAATAGAGGATTATAGGAGACGAGGGCAGTTTAAGTTGGAACTAGGGAAAGGAGTGCAAGGGTGGTGTCAAACCGAAGGAGCATGAGGGATCTCACAGAGGAAGATGAAGGATAATTGATTGATATGGAGGAGATGATGAGAGAAAGGGCCGCAGGGAGTGGCCATGGTAAGGTGACGTGATTATGGAAGAATAGATTGTGTCTGAAGAGCTAGAAGTGACAGATATAGAAAAGGAGATTTCATGTGGGAGGTGGTTAAGTTGCGACAAGTGGCCAGGACCAGGGAATGCCCCATATTCTCATAGAGATGGTTCTCATGTTATTTTATAATATCAGTAATAAGTGTAGCATGACACCCCTTGAAGGTTGGGTTTGCGAGTCCATATGGTGTAACTATGTCGGGATATTCCCACTCTGGGAGTTGTAGTAGTAGGACAAGATTCTTCCCCCTTACTTAATGGCATGACAGGGGGAACTTGTCCCAAATCATTACTTGAAATTAGGAATAATCCCTATTATAGTGGGTAGAAGGAGCTATAATCACTTTGAAGAAATGGGATGGCTGGTTTAAAAAGTATGAGCCACCCCACCTAGTAACCCTCAGAGTATCTTGAATAAGGCAACAAGACCAAATATTTTCCACTACCCACCAAAAGAAGGAGTAGGTACACCAGGGAGAAAAGAAATGGTCAGGGATAGGCATAGGACCTAGACTTGGAGTAATAATGGTGGTCATGTTTCTCTTTTAGAGCGCACAACTATGGGAAAGGGGGATGTGGCTAACCCCTCCTAGTTTTTTCTAAGAGCTCTAAGGAAATTGGATTCCTTGTTTACCCCTGTGCCTATTGTACCAGGAGAAAGAAGACAACCTCAATAAGGATGGAGGTTCTAGATCCATAGGGATAGAAGTGTTGAAAATGGTAACAAGAAAATCTTGATTTAATTTTCCCTTAAATTAAATTAAGATAAAATTTTAATTCCACATCACAAGACAACAAGAATGTGTTAACTAAGTTAGAAATACTTTGTTAGATTATTTAATTCCATTTGAGGGCTTAAATTGAGTCATGTATAATGGTTTCTACTTTTTAGGAGCCTAGGTTGAGTTTAATTTTATTTGTAATAATTTAATTCAGTTAAACCGAGTTAAAGTCAGTTAAAATTGTTCCAACAATTGGAGGAACTAGTGGTAGGTCTAGTAGTGGGGTGTGTACTTAGTGATCAACTAGTTAACTGATATATCATCCATAGTTAAATCATGCATGTGTGATCTATGAGTTACCCAGTTGATATTGGAGTTCAAGGGTAATGTAATATCAATCGTATAATTATCTAAGTTGTACAAGTGGTGCATGCAGTCAGATAAGGGCATGGAGGGATTGCACAGTTATGGATGAGGAATTTCCCTCATTAATATGAGATAATTCCCAAGGAAACATCACAAGGAAACATGAGATTGGTAGGCAACATAATTGGCTAAGTATTGGCCAGAGTCAGCTTGTGAGGTGGTGAGATAGATTATACTTGTGAAAATATTGTTCAGGCTTGAACAAGCATTTCATTTCTTCTCTATTTTTCTGATTAATGCAATACATATAGGAAGGGGTTTTGAGCAGTTTATTTCCCCTAGATATATCCTCGTGTTATGTGTATTAATTGATTCATGTCACATGTTTTTGATATTTCTTTCTCAATCATGAATTTCTTTTCGCATATGAGTAGAGTAGATTCAAGTCTATTGTTTTAGTAAATTACAGTATAAGTTTGAATATACAAGGAATTTCTACATGTTATTAGAGCTATATTCAATTTAGATAAGAGAATTCAAAGTTATTTTTGTAGGAGGAATGAGGTTGCAGATTTGTTAGGTCCCTATATTACTAGTGTAGTCCCTTATTGTTGTTAGTGTAACCCCCTTATTGTTATTGTTGTACCCCTGTAACCCCAATATTGTTAGTATTGTGCCCTTACATTTTTTTTTTTTCACAGAAAAAATTTGTAATTTTTCATTAAAAGTAAGAAAAATTACATATTTCATCTAGCAGCATATTCATCATAGGCATGTTTAGGATAAATAAACATTCTCCCAAAGGATTCCAATACCTGTCAAGTGTTAAATACTGAGTATCCATCTAGTCTACAATATTATGTACATAAAACAAAAAGGAAAAATAGATATATTTTTGCCACATAATATAGTATGAGATCACAATTTATAATAGACTGTGATAGTGCCGATCCAAAATATGAGAAGTGGCCAAAATTGTAGTCAAAGAGGTATTGTGTCCTATAACCCCAAGTCATAAATGAAAGGACTATGATAGTAGTGAAACTCCTGTGCAGCATCGTGCTCCGAGATGTGCCACCGACCCCACTCTAGCTGTGAGGCTTCCTTCGATAGTTGGTCGGCCATCTGGTTCCTCTTCTTGTAAATGTATGTGACAAAGATGTAGTCAAAAAGAGATTTTAACAAAAGAACCTCATCCAGAAGAGCAGTAAAAGTGTGAGAATGACAATGTGCCTGTGAGTTGAACCAATTAATAATAATTTGAGAATCCCCAAAAATCTGGATCCTGTTGCAACCTTGTTCCTTAGATGCACCCTTACATTATTATTGTTAGGTCGGTTAGGATTATATTTTGACCCCATGGAATCCTATATATAGAAGGATGTTATTGTTGGAAATACCGAGAGGGGGGGTGAATCAATATTCCTTTCAATTAGAGCATTAGTTAATCTCCAATTATTATAAGTGTTTGTGCAATGATAGCAATAAAAAAAAGGAACACAAATGCACACAGTTTTTAAGGTGGAAACCCTCTCCGAGACAAAAAACACCTGAATGATTTTCTAATAATTCTTTATATTCAACTCTAATTGAAAATAAAACTACAACTTCCTAGAATCTAGAAAAGCATTCTTCTCCAGCTCCCACTGGATGGACGCTCCAACGCTTGAGATTCTTCAGTAGTCAATTGAATGGATGCCCCAACACCCAATGAGATAAAAATCACCCTAGCACCACCCTACCACCCTAAAATTTTCACAGGCTTGAACCAGTTGGTGATTTCATGCACCAGCCTAGCACCACCCTACTACCCTACAGAAGAATAAAACAAGAATGGACTTCCGTACCAGGGAAAATGGTCCACTTTACAATGATATAGAATGATGTAGAAGAAGGAGCCACACTATAACATAACCCAAAATATGAAACAACCACCTAATGATGATCCTAGACCTACCGAAACTGCCTCTTCAACTCTTGGTAGATAAACACTTATACAATTTTTACAATGATGCATTTACAATGACTTAGTACAATGATACCTTTACAATGATTGTATGCAGTGCTGCCCACTTGAAGACTTCATGTGCTAAACTTCTTGTTTTTGTTTTGCACCTTGATTTCTGCTCTTGTCATGCTACCCTCCACTGCACCTTGCTTTGCTTTTCTGCCCTAGAAAGTTTGGTTCCTTGTAGCCCTTGACAACACATGATCTAGCTTTTTCTTTCCCTCTAGGATCTTGATATTGAATCTGGTGTATCTTTGTTATTTCAGATCCCCAATATGTTATTTTCGGTTCTATAGTATTACCCTGAGTCTTCTTTCCAATGCTACAAGTCTGATCCAATTTGGATTCTTCAAGAGAGAGTTATGCCCAATCTCTCACAATGACCTAATTATGGAAGAGAAAACTTGTACGGCGTGACACATGTCATTGTTTCTTCATTCGGCTCTAAAATTTAAACAACGGAATGTACATGCTATGCAATATCTTCCACTTTTTACAGAATTCCAATTCGATACTCAAAGAGATAGTTATGATGATTTTCCCAAGGTCACTTCTTTGAGATGAAGTTCAGGAGCCTGCAAAAACACTGACTTCCACAGAACATATCTCTAAAAATGTTGTGCACCCTGATCTAAAATTTTTACAGGAGCTTCCTTAGGATTTTGGCTTCACCTCATAAACATTTCAGCTTCTGAACCTTCGTATAGAAATTTTTAGAGCGCAAATTCCACGATGACCTGTTTCAGGTAGCGAAATCCCTACATAAGGAGGATATGAAGATCACAATTTATATAAATTCTTAAGTTGAGAGGGGCTTCAACAAGTGAACATGGGAGGGATTTTAGGAGCTTAAAAATGATTAATTATTTAATTTTCAATGACCCATGCCACAACCCCATGGGGTTTTAGCCCATTAACTGGGGTTACAAACTTCAAACATGAATATCTCTCAGGCTGTTAAGAATTACATGGCGTGCCATATATAAACAGAAACATCTCGACAAGCAGAAGCCATCAAAAATATTCTTGACCCAAAATTTAGTAATTTTGTAGGTAAAAATTACCATGCAAGATCGGGGTAGCCCCTAGTGTTGCTTGGGTTGACATCAATGACAACCACTAATCAACAATCTCCCCTTTGGCATTGATGGAAACAAAAGTACTCCCCCTGCGATCATGACACCTCTTCATACAACATTCTATCCCCCTTTGACATCAATGGAAAAGTGTAACCTCCCCTGACACACAACCATCTTGCGGACCTGTACACACTTCCACTCCCCCTTTATATTATGAATAAGGAAAATATAATGAGAACTTGGGAGAATCCCAAGCTTCTAGCAAATATTCCAATGCCTCACGAGTAATATTACGATCATCAATGCTTCCTGCCCAATCTGCATTTGTAAAGGCATGAATAATGAGGTTTTTACCCTTGGGATACCATTCTGCGGTTCCCTTTAGATATCAAAGAATTATTTTGACGATAATAACATGTGATTCATTTGGTGCTTCTTGGAATCTTTCTACCTGTCCAATTTCTTACATAACATATGGTCGGGAGGCTATTACATATAGAAGACTACCAATTATAGATCTGTTCAACCTTTGATCCACATCCTTAGATGAGTCATCTATGCTCAATTTGCAACCTATTACCATCAGTGTAAGGATGGGTTTGCAATATTCCATTTTGAATTTCTTGAGCATTTCTTTGATGTACTTGGATTGACATACAAATATTCCTTTCTCTTGCTGAGATATTTGAAGCCCTAAGAAGTATGTCAGCTCACCAAGTAAAGACATCTCAAACTCACTTTGCATATTTGTAGAAAATTTCTTACTTAGTCGATCATCATTGCTACCAAATATTATATCGTCCTCTTTAGCTATTAGACGTGCTTTAGTTGCTTGATCCAAAACATATATGTCATTTGGAGCTCAACTTACTGTAGCCACAATTTCACCATACCTACCTTTCCTGATTTCACATTTTGTGGAGTTGAATAGTATTGTCTGTCCTTGATCACGCATTTTTCCAACACTGAGAAGATTTTGATTCATGTTTTCAACCAATAGAACATTCTTGCCTAGAGCATCTTTGCTTCCGAGAGTGACAGTACATGAACCTGTAACATTTGAAGATCCATCATTTCCAAAGGACACTTCCATCCTTCTTCTCTTTTAGAGATACAAATTTCTTTCTATCTCCATTCATATGAACTGGGCAACCAATATCAACATACCACACATCTTTGTTGTTCTGAGCCTTGAGAGTGAGAACACAATTATTAGTCTTCTTCTTATTCCATGTTTGTTTGTTCTGTGGCTTCGAAGATTCTTCTAGAGGATTTTAAAGTCTGCAATCTCTAGCTATGTGTCCAAAGTTCTGGCATTTGTAACATTCCATATTATTTCTTAAATGTTAAAATCTATTGATGCTTCGTTGAGCCTTGGGAGGTTCATATTTGATATATCTCCTAGAATTGTATTAGTTCCTAGGGTACATGTGACATTCTACAACTTTATGACTAAATTTTCCACATGAATAACAATAGCCATGAAAAATATGTTGGTACTTGGATGGAAATCTTCGTCGAGGAATCCTCTTCCAAGGATTTCCTTGCGAATATTGTCCAATGAAGTCTACATGCATGTCATATCTCATAGGTTCATTGTATTTTGTTGTAGAAGGTCCTACTTCTTATTCTTTGTAACCGAGGCCAGTCTTGTCGTTGTAAGATCATTGATTGTTGATGAGTTCTTCCAATGCCCTTGAGTTGTTGGCATAGTTTTGGACAGTTTTTCCCTTATTCACTTCCTTACACAGTGAGACTACTTCGAATTCTAATGCTTCCATTTCTTGGTTGCTTTCTTCCAACTTCTTTTGAAGTGACTCTTCAATACATTTGTGTTCTTCAAATTCAATTTTGAGACCTTGAACTTATTCTTCAAGAGTATTGGAACAGATCTTCTCAGCCTTGAGCTCTTTTATAAGCTTGATTACCTCCTTAGAAAATTCTTCTATGGTAATCCCTTCTTCTTCGTTGTTTGATACCTCTTGTTTAATGTGCTTGGCCATAAACAATGCTCTCTCATTTTCTTCTTCTTCGTTGTCATTGTCTTCATCGGATGATGAGCTATCTTATTTAGAGAGAAAGTTCCTTTTAAATCCTTTATTTTTTCTTTTCTTGTTGAATTTCTTAAAGCCTTTCTTTTATTTTGAGTTACGATCACTTCTGTTCGGAAATTTTCTTGCAAAATTCCCAACCTCACCATAGCCAAAACATATCAATGGAAGTTTACCCTTAAATTTTCCCTTACCAATTTTTATTTTTCTCGTAAAGTAAGCATATTATCCATCTAAAAGACCTTCTTCATCATCTTCCTTTTCTTCACACTTGTAGGTGCAGGTCTGTGCCTTTTAAGGTTGTTTCTCCTTATTAGTTTTCTTAGATGCAACTAATGTAGTTTCTAGATGCGAAGTACCCTCTTCTTCATCATGTCTCATTTCATAAGCTATGAGAACTCCATGTATGTCCTCTTTGCTGATTTTTTCCATATTTGCACTGTATTCTAAGACTAATACATTTTGGTTGAATCTCCCTAGTAACATTTTAAGAATATTTCATATAATAGTCTTCTTGTCAATTGGCTCTCCCAATCCTTCCAAAGTATTGGTTATTTCATCAACGTATTTGAAGTATGCAACAATGTTGCCATCTTCTTTCATTCCAAGTTGCTCAAATTTTTCTCTATAGATTTGACGCTTTGCTTCTTTGACATTTGAGTCACCTGCATATATATTCTCAAGCTTGTCCCATACATTTTTTGTGGTTTTACAACCCAACACCTTATGATAAGCATATTAAATAAGTCCTCTAATAATAATATTCTTTGCTTTTGCATCATTTACCAAATTCTTCTTACCTTGTTCATCCGCGGTTGATGTAAATCCATTTTTAACAGTGTCCCATACTTCGTAACCTTGTGCCAAGAGATAGGCATCCATTATTCCTTTCTAGATTGCATAATTATTTTCATTGAATAGAGGTACACCATTCTTGGTATGCTCCATGACCTGCTTCTAGCTGTTAAACTGCTATTGAAGGAACCAAGATCTGATACCAATTGTTGGAAATACTGAGGGGGGGGGGGGGGGTGTGAAGCAGTATTCCTTTCAATTAGAGCATTATTTAATCTTCAATTATTATTAGTTTTTGTACAATGATAGCAGTAAACAAAAGTAACACAAATGCACACAATTTTTAAGGTGGAAACCCTCTCCGGAACAAAAACCACTTGAATGATTTTCTAATAATTATTTAATATTCAAATCCAATTTAAAATAAAGCTCCAACTTCCAAGAATCCATAAAATCATTCTTCTCCAGCTCCCACTAGATGGACACTCCAACACCTGAGATTCTTCAGTAGTCAACTGAACGGATGCCCCAACACCCAATGAGCTACAAATCACCCTAGCGCCACCCTAAAACCATAAATTTTTCACAGGCTTGAACTTGTTGGTGACTTCATGCACCAGTCTAGCACCACCCTACCACCCTATAGAAGAATAAAACAAGAATGGACTTCCGTACTAGGGAAAATGGTCCACTTTACAATGATATAGAACGATGTAGAAGAAAAATGTAGACTAGACCACAACCCCAACTAAGACACAACCACCTAATGATGATCCTAGACCTCCTAACATCGCTTCTTCAACCCTTAGCAAGTAGACACTTGTACAATTTTTACAATGATGCATTTACAATGACTTAGTACAATGATACCTTTACAATGACTGTATGCAGTGCTGCCCACTTGAAGACTTCATGTGCTGAAATTCTTGTTGCTATTCTGCACCTTGATTTCTATTCTTTTCATGCTACCCTCTACTACACCTTACTTTTATTTTCTGCCCTAGAAAGTCTGGTCCTTTGCAACCCTTGACAACACATGATCTAACTTTTTCTTTCCCTCTAGGATCTCGATATTGAATCTATTGTATCTCTGTTATTTTAGCTCCCCAATATGTGATTTTTGGTTATGTATTATTACTCTAAGTCTTCTTTCCAATGCCATATGTTTGATCCAATTTTGATTCTTCAAGGGAGATTTATGCCCAATCTCTCACAATGACCTAATTATGGACTATTTCAGTAGAGTGAACTTGTACAGTGTGCCATGTGCTATTCTTTCTTCATTAGGATCTAAAATTGATCTATAGGATACTAAAATCTGTGAACTATCTTCCAATTTTTACAGAATTCTAATCTGATACTCAGAGAAAGAGTTATGATGATTTTTCCAATGTCACTTCTTTGAGATGAAGTTAAGGAGCTTGCAAAAACACTAACTTCCACAGATCATATCTCCGAAAATACTACACACCCTGATCTAAAATTTTTAAAGGAGGTTCCTTAGGATTTCGGTGTCACCTCATAAAAAATTCAGCTTCTGAACCTTCGTAGAAACAAAGTTAGAGTGTGAATTCCACGATGACCTGTTTCAGGTAGTGAAATCCCTACATAAGGAGGATATGAGGATCACAATTTATATAAATGCTTAGGTTGAGAGGGGCTTCAACAAGTGAACTTAGAAGGAATTTTAGAAGCATAAAAATGATTAATTATTTACTTTTCAATGACCCGTTCCACAACCCCATGGGGTTTTAGCCCACTAACTGGGGTTACAAACTTCAAACATGAATATCTCTCAAACCATGAAGAATTACATGGCGTGCCATATATCAACATAAACATCTCGACAAATATAAGCCATAGAAAATATTCTTGACCCATAATATAGTAATTTTGTAGGTCAAAATTACCATGGAGGATCGGGGTAGCCCATGGTGCTGCTTGGGTTGACATCAATGAAAACCATTGATCAACAATTATGTCATTTGTATCATCCAATAATTGTTCATTTATGTAATGTAAAGGAGTTTTCCCCCTCTAATTGGCATATAAATTCTAAGGCATTGATCTCCCTTTTCTTCTATTTTTGGAGCTGGTTTCATAACATTTGGTATCAGAGCTTTGATTCTAGGTTTTCGCTACTCCAAACAAGTCATCGTGGTATGTTCGCTATAATGTTTTTTATACAAATGTTTAGAAGTTGAAATTTGTAGCATGCGAAGCTGAAATCTTAAGGAATGTCATGTAAAAATTTCATATCTTGGTTCGCAATATTTGCGGAGATATGATCTCTGGAAGTTAGGGTTTTTTAAGGCTCCCGAATTTCATCTCAAAGAGGTGACCGTGGAAAAATTGTCATAAATCTCTCTCTGAGCATCGGATTGCAATTATGTAAATTTTGGTCGTAATTAAATAGAATTTAGTTTCCTTTGAATCAATTTTAGAGATGAAGGAGGAAATAGTGACACGTGGCATGCCGCACAAGTTTGCCTCTACTGAACTAGTCCATAATTAGGTCATTGTGGGAGATTAGGCGTAACTCTACCTTGAAGAATCCAAATCAGGTCAGACCCATGGCATTTGAAAGACAATTCAGAGGGATACTACAGTACCGAATTTCAGTTATTGAAGATCCGAAATCACAGAGATAATTCGGTTTCAATATTGAGCTCATCAAAAGCAAGAAAAAGGTGTGTATTTTTTTTCCGAATTGCATAAGTCTTGTTTGAAAAACCAATTTGAATTGATTCCAAGGGAAAATTTTAAAATAGATATCAGTGTTGGGTTCTAAAATCCCCCTAAAAATAATTCAACACCCATTAAGCCTTCATAAGGCTCTACTATGACTCATGAATATGAAGAAGTGCAACATGACATATCAAAATTACAAGAGCAAGTGCACAAAATTTCGCTCTCACAAAGAGCAACACAAAATGAAATGGAAGTTTTGAAGAAAGGCGTGGAAGCTAAGATAAATGGCTTAAAGAAATGCATGGAAGCTAAGATGGATAGCATTGAAGCTGGCATGGAAGCTAAGATGGATGAAATGGAAGCTAATATTGATGAAAAAATGAAAGACAACATGGAAAACATGAAGAATGATCTAAAAGCAGACATGGAAGGTTTGACAAAGTTGATACAAGAAATGTTTCCTAATGGTGAAAAGATAGTAGAGGAAACTCATGATATGAACAAAACAAATGTTAATCATGATTTCATAAAAACTAATGTTGGATGGAAGAACCACCATATACCAAATATGGATATGAGGAAGTTTGTGGCAAGGATCCCGTAATGGATACTATAGATGGAGCAATATTTTTATATCAATAATGTGAAAAACACACAAAAGGTATGCATTGCAACTTTACATTTAGAACAAAATACATTTGTATGGTATCGATGGCTTTTCTCCTATAAAAAAATTGTCACTTGGTCAATTTTTACGGAGGAAATGATAGCACATTATGAAGATACAAAGAGTAATACCTTCTTTAGCCAATTGATAAATATCAAACAAAAGGGTTCAGTGGTGGAGCACATTAAGGACTTCCAAGAATTGAATATAAGGGTAACTGATATTCCATAGAAACACATAATTGATTTCTTCATAGGGACTTTAAAGGATAACATCCAACATGAGGTTTGCCTTTGGGAACCTGACTCATTGGAGAAGGCATTCAGGTTGGCAAGAAAAATTGAATGTAAAATTATGGCAACAAGGAAGCCTACCACTCACATCTATAAAGCTGGAGGTTTTGTTACTACTAGACTTCCACAACCTACAAGGTTGACACCAGAACAATTGGAAGAAAAAAAAGAAAAAAGGCTTTGCAAGGTCATAAGAGTGTTGAGAAGAAATTATTTTACATAGATTGTGAAGAGGAGGAAAAAAATGAACAAGAACCTTCCAAAGAAGAGGATATACACCAGGAACCAACCCTAGAAGAAGAAGAAATGAGTTCGACTATATCGTGTAATTCATTGGCAGGAATTACCACTCCTCAAACTCTCAATATATAAGGACATATCAAGAAGAAAAAGGTAATAGTGTTGATTGATTCAGGTAGTGCCCATATTTTTATTCATTGTAAGGTAGCTAAGGAATTGAATTGTTTCCTATACATAGTGTTAGCAACCTATAAATATAGGATTCATAATTTTGAATTAACTGATGATAGTCTTGTAAATATGTACATAATTTGCCTTTTGCAAGTTTTATTCCCATATTTTGTAAAAAAATAAAAAAATCAAAAAATCAAAAAGAGGGTAAAAAGTCCTAAAAGAACAATCAAAGGACTTAGAAAAAATAATAGACCCCAAAAGAAAAATATGAATAAAACATGAAAATGTGCAAGTCTAAATGCCACTACTTTTAACTTTTGCAGTTGATTATGGCAGAGTGTTAATAAATGCCATAATCCATGATGAGTTAAACAGTTTAATATTGAATTGTCATGTTTCAATTTTACTTGTTGTAGATAGAGAATAAATAATTGTCATATAGTTTAATCATGACAATTCAGTATTTAGGTAGACAATAAGTGAATCCAACAGTTTAATCTGGATTCATGGATTAAATAAGTGTAGAATTAGATAGTTTTATTTCTTTCAGAAAGAATAAATGTTGTAAAGGTTGCTAGCTCAAATGCACTTAATCAAAATGGAAGAAAAAATGTTAGCAGTTCAAATTGGGTAGGTAGAAGAAAATGAGAGGCATCATTGTAAATATTATTCACCAGGGCTTCAAATAACTGACTTCCCTTCCCCATAGCCATTTATCATTCTAAACTATCAGTTAGACAGGCTCAAGGCATTTCCTTGACTTCTGTTGGGACCGGACCTAAAGCTCTATGGCTGACTAGTTGAAAATGTCAAGTTGTTATATTAATCCCAAAAATCACATCATTTTTCATTCATGCATTCATTTCCATGAAAAATCATAAGTAAAAAACCTCATTTTACTTAATGATACTCTAAATCCCCATTTGATTAATTCCCCACATTTCATGAAAACATAAAACCCTCAAAATGACATTTTATCCTAAGTTTGAGTGAGGAAGTTATTATAATGCAAATTTGCCTTTAGTCTTCACTTATATTAGTTATATTAATGTGTTTTGAGTATACATTTTTCCCTTGTCATATTAACTTTAACTTATTTAATAAATCCCTAGAGAATAACCTTCTCCTATTTTATATAACTCCCTTTTATTAAATAGCCCCAAAAACCCATTAATATAACTTTAAGCCAAAGTTTATTATCCCCACATGTTTAAATAAAAACGCACATTAAACTCCCTTTGGCTAAATATATCATTATATAAATATCCCACTCTCTATGGTTATTAAATCAATTTGGTTTAATTAACTATATAATAAAAATATACAAAAAATAATTAAACATATTTTATATTTGTTTAAAAAAAAAATGTAATTCCTGAAGTTGAATTTAAACTAAACTTCATAACACTTATCCCTCTGATTTTTCCTTTCCCGACTACCCTTAACCCAAGGTTAAAACTATAACCTTATCCATTTTCCCCAATACATATCCCTTTACCATAATCTTAAACTTCGGTAAAGCCCCCTCCTCACCTTCAAGTTTAATCGGAGCCTTCAAATCATTCTAATATTTTTGATCTAACGGTTTAATATGAGCACGGTCAACCAATCCCCAAGCCCCTTTATTCCCAATCACGTTACATTGCAGCCATTAGATCCTCAAAATTTTTTTAATTCAATGCTCCACTTTTAACTCGATAACTCATTGTCCCCGTCCCCACCATCCCTATCGCACTAAACATCCATCGTAGATCTATTACTCATCAGATCTACGGCCAGAATTCCAAGCCCTGGCCCCACTGCATTTACCCCGCATCTTTCAACCAATCCTGACCATTCGCATCTCGGAGCTAGATCCAACGATGCATATTAAGTATTGCATGACTAAAATTATTGTAAAATGTTTTCAAAAAATCACGCAATAAAAGTTGTTTCCCGATACCATGCACTGTCAACTTATCAACATTTCATTCAATCGCGTGCAAAAAGCGAAATATAGCTTACCACCTCAAAGATGCACGAAAACCGCCTAGTCCAAATTAAAACCACTCTTGCCATTAATAGCGTTCCTGCATTAAATGTGATTAAATTTTGATTAGACTTAAGGTTTTATGCCTTATTTTTTCACTATTTTCGTCATATTTCACGCATTTACCATTCAAACCACTGAGAACCCTTTGCAGAGCCTCCTGATGCCATTTTCGAGTCTTCTCTAAACCTGTAAATAATTTTTACTCTGAAAATTGTTCCTGAGAGTCTCCACAACCTCTGCCAGCCAAATTCAACAGAATTGAGGATTGTTGCAGACCAGTAACTCCTTGCGACCGGAAATCATACCTTTCACAGGTATTTTTCACCATTCCAACCTGTAAAAATCCTTAAATTCCAAGGAAAGTAAGTTAATTGAACTGCCACTTACTAAAGAAAGCTGAATTACCCTTTTGAGAAAGTACTAAAACCTTCAAAATACAGGGGAAACCCTGTCAAAATTTCTTTAGAATCCATTGTTTCCATTTTTAAGGTTTTAAACTATTCCAAGATCATTTTCACTGCTAAATTTGATTTAAAAAAACCTTCTACATACATTAAACCTATTCTGTCACCTTAAAACCCTACCCAAAATCTGAATTTTCCAGAAAATCCTTTCAATTGCCTCTTGTTTCTCAAAAAGAACTTAGAAAACTATTTAATCTTTCTTTTTTCATCAAAAATGATTAAGGAACAAGTCACTCCCAAGTCTGGAGGTCCAAAATCCCAGAAAAATGTCTCTAGCAAGTTACCTCAGCCTGAGCCTTCCAAACTCAATAAGCCCACTCCTGCACTTACTGCTGAAACAAATGCAGTAGTCAGACCTGTTCAACCTCCCATAACTTCTCAAGAAATTATCTCATTAATTGATGTTGATTATAGAGTCTTTTATCCTTCAATTGAATTCAACCTGCTAGAAGTCCACAATTGGTGTTTTGGAAAGTCTGTAGAAAAGGTCAAAGATGATGTACCCATTTGGGATTCTAATTTGCCAAAATATGTTGTTCCTCTTACTCATCAGGCTCCAGATTTTGTCAGACTATGTCAGTTGTATTACCTCCAAGATCAGAGGTGTATTGTTAATAAAGATAGGAAATTCATGTTCTATATCAATGGTGAATCCATTAATTCCTTGTTGCAAATGAACCATGACCCTAATTCAGTTTCAGTGTCAATAGAGGATTTGACCCAGCTTTAATTGGATTTAGATTTTCCTACCATGTTTAATATCTTTCAGACCTTTTGGCCAAATCATGTTGATGTCCCTAAAGTAAATCCCCCCCTATGATACATTTGATTTCCCTGAAAATACAAGGAAGATTGTCTCCATGCTGTCATTCATACTGGGATATGACAATGATGAATTTATTGATGCTTCTATCTTGGGTTTTTTATCCACATTGACTCCTGGCCAGCCTCCATCCATAATCTTCAATTTTTTTAAGCTTATTGCGGAGAACATGCACTACCAACTTAAAAAACTTCCAGAGGAGGGGGTATTTAGATATACATCATATCTACTACATCTTTTCTTGTATTATCAAGCAGAAAAATTCTGTATTGAGTTGCAGAAAATGGATGTAGAAGGGAAACTTATGTCAATAGTGTTTTGGAAATCTACTTTAAGGAAAGACAACAGTCAGTACAACTACACAGATTTCAATGATTTTTTCATAATACCAGCTATGAAATTGTTGAATAAAGTTGAAGCTCCAAGAATAAATGAAGAGACAAAGAGGGTTTTACAGTTGTCTGAGAACTGTAAAATAGGGGATTGGTATTTATACAGGAATCACACAGAGATTAGAATGTATGGTGCACTCTTGGCTCCATACAAACTACCAAGGTTTGTAACTACAAGAATCTTTGTCTTAGAATATTTAAGGCAAATCTTCAATGCAGATGCAGTAAATTTCATGGCCTCCAGGAAGAAGACCCAATTCAAACTCAAGAATTAGATTGGACCATTTATAGTTAACAACAGGGAATCTATGAAAGAGATAAATATCAAATTAAAAAATTACAATTTCCAAGAAAGCTTCATGTGGAATTATGACCCTCAGGGTATTTTGAGCACTATCAGGGTAAAGTGCAAGTTGAATCCTTTCCTACACGAGTCAAAGGCACAAATTGAGAAATTTTCTAATGAAAATGAATGGGAGCCAAATACTTTGATTGATGATGATGCACAGGTAATGTAGAATGTTAATACATAGGAAACACAAGTGAATAATGCACAGGTGACTACAATTGATAAAGAAGCAGAGGTTTCACACAAAAGAAACAGAGAAGAGGACAACTATACAGAAGAAGCTATTTCAGACAAGAAATTTAGAATTCCTTATAGCAAGAAAAATAAATTTAATGCTAAAGAAAAGGATAAGGCAATAGATATTGATGATAATAATGGCCATTAGAGTGATGATGAGGCAACATTAATTGTTAATGAGACACTCAAGGAACTTCAAAAGGTCCAAATTGAAGCACACGATATAGACACAATGATGGTTGAAAAACAAACTGATGTATAATTTCCTTCTTCCTCAAAGTTAACTAATAACAGAGAATCAGACATTCAAGTAAAATTCAGGAAAATCACGGAGAAGAATGAAGAAATAAAAAATGAAGTCTATTCCAAATTTCTCAAAGAGAAACCTGGAAATAAGGATAGACTTCTCACTACTTTTGATTATTCTTCCAACAAATTAATAATGTCATTCTTGAAACCTACAATGGTTGATCCTAAGACAGTAGCAGATTATTCAAAGACGGATTTGGAGGTAGATGCAGATGTTATTCATGAATTAGACCAAATAGACTTCCACAGAAGCACTACAAAGATGTTGTATTCAAAACTGGTCAATAAAACAATGAGTGCGTGTAAGCTTCAAAAAACTGTGTCAAATCTGCAGACACAAATGAAATTGGACAAAGCATCTTTGCATGCTAAAGAATTGAGAATCAAATAATTAGAGGACTTGGTAATTGAAGCTAGAGCTGACCCAGCTAATATTGAAATAGCAAAGGCTTTGATCAAACAGAAGAATGAAGATATTGCTTCTCTCAGGAGGCAACTCAAATTGCCTCAGAGTGAGCATCCTCAAGCCAAATAGATCCTTCAACAGAAGACTGAAAATTATGAATTAAGTCAGTTGGTTTTAAAGATGTCTGCTCAACTTAAAGAAATGGAAAACCAAACTGAAGCTTTAATGAAGGAAAATGAAGCTTTGAAAAAGGCTAAGGAAGTCATTCCCACAGTCATTCCATTAGTAAGTACTGTTGTACCATCTATCTTAGCAGAACATCTAACACCAAAAGGGAAATTGGCAAATGTAGTGTCAATTTCATCAAAATATGTTTCTGCTGCTACATCTTCAAATACACAGGTATAAACAGGGACAGAAACATGAGCCACAGATTTGGTAAAAGATATGGAGGAAATGAATTTGAAGAATGATGAGATTAAAAATTTGAAAAAGGAAAATCAAAACTTGGAATTAGCCTATAAAGATGTTGTGATAACTTCAAAAGGTCATGAGCAAAGAGTAAAAACTTTAGAAGAAGGGGTACTGATTTTACAAAAAGAAGTAAATCTCACTGATCAGGTTGCCTACATAAAAAATTGTTTATGGACCAATATCATTGAAGGCATTCACTCACAGTGGCCTTCTATTCAGATCATTTATGAGCAGAAAGATTTGTTACAGGTTGCCATTGCAGAAATTGATAAAACAAAGAAGGAACTTGGAAATAAGCCACCACAAGCAGTGAAACTCATATAATTTTTGAACAGAAAAAACAGGGAAGAATTAGAAGAGTTGAAAATTGCTGATAGAACAGAGGCCATCCTTCATATCAGAAAATTCCTCACTAAAAGAAACATTATGAATAATCTGGAAGAAAAGTGTGATACTATGAATACATCAATTGCTAAATTCAAGACCAAATATGACCTACTACAAGAAGCAGGCCTACCAAATATTCATGCTTTAAATGAAAAATTGATGCCACAGAAGGACTATGACCAGAAGATTAGAGCCTATGCTAAAGAGCAAGTGAACAAACCTTTGCCACAAGGATCTCCAAGTGGTAAAGTAGTTTTGCAATATTTTAAGAATTTATTTTTTGTAGAATGAAATCAAGCACATGTTCATAGTGAAACCAAATTTTTCAAATTATACAAAAGCTGATGAAAGTTACAGAAAGCTGAAGAATATGAACATTCCCACTACTAAACAGTGGCAAGAATTCACAAATCTGATGTGAATTTGACAGACAAAGAACAACAAATTACATGAAGAAGTCATATTTTACTGTTACCTCAGGGTGAAAAATCAGTGTCAAAGAGTATCAGTTGTCAAAGTGTATCAGTAAAAGCAAATATTACTGTTGGTTATTTTTCAATTACAGTAGTAAAATAGTGAAAAAACATAGTTAAGGAGTATCAGAGTAGAACGTGGAAAAGAAAGAGTATACTCCAAGTCATCTTCCACAAGATAATGTCCCAAATGCCAGCAACACTTCCAGCTAAACAAAAAATCAGTTTGAATAGATAAATTGTTCTATTTTTCTTGTAAAAGAGGACAACTTGCAAACTCTTTTGCAGCTGTCCCTTTTCTTTTGTAATAATTCCTATTTTTTCTTGAGACATTATCTCAAAATTTTGAGATATTTTGTAAGTAATTTACTTGTATAAATACTTCATTCTTCGAAGTATTTTGTGTGGAATAAAATTATCAAGACTACTATAGAATTTTTTGTTGAAAACATTGGGATTTTATGTGGGTTAAGTTGAAGAAGCAGGCTGGAAACTGAAGCTAATAGACATCATAACTATTGATCCTCGTGCTGATCAGATGAGTATTGTATCTTCCAGTTTTAATTGTTTATTTCTTTAATTTTCATTCATACATCTTGTGTTATTTCCCATCTTAAATGAATAACTAGGAAAGGTATTACAAAATCAGTGTAAAAAGCTCTCTATTTTTACTAGTTTTCATATTTATGTTTTCTGCTGATTTCCAGACTTTAGAATTCTTAATTGCTCTTTAGTATCGTTTGACCTCAATTTCCCTCTTCATTTTCTATGATCTAAGGATTCTTAACTTCCCTTAGTCCAGATCATGCCACTTCATCAAAATAGCCTTTATAAACCCTCTGAAGATCATCTATCTTGCCCTTAGTATATTTGTTCTTTTGACCTTAGTTTTCTAGTCTTGTTTGCTATAAATTTGACTCCATTTCCCAATGGTTAGGTAGATCTTTCTATGGTTTCCCTTGTAGTCCTTTATTCCTACCAAAATTCAAAAAATCAAACCAAATTGTCCACTCATAGCTAGCCTAAAATCCATTTCAAAACAAAACTAAATCTTAAGGAGAGATCCCTCTCCAGAACTCAGGAAGGCTAGATCCCGAATTCTAAAAGAGGTTCTTGGTTACCCCTGGTTTTATTTAACTATAAACCAAAATCCCACGACCTAAGAATTACTAGGGTGATAACACCTAGCACCAGAATGTCAAGTGATGGTTTCAAATAGAGGAACTATAAATTTCTTTGGAAAATGCCATAATATCAAATTAACCATGGGGGAATATGTATTTAATAGTCAAATTCTTTCCATTCAAATGGGAGTTGCTAATGTTGTACTAGGATTACAATGGTTATAATCTTTGGGGATAGTAGCTTTTAGTTTTCAAGAACTTTTCTTGAATTTTTTTTTTCAAAAGGAACGAAAGTTGAATTACGGGGTATCGCAAGGAAGCCGAGAAAGATAATAAGCTCTAATGTCATAACAAAGCTTCTGAAGAAATAACAACGAGGCGTAATTGCACAATTATGCTCACTAGAAGTTCCAACATAAAAATAATCTATTTCTCGAGATATCCAAAAAGTCTTGGACAATCATTCCAAGTTGTTTGAAAATCCCTAAGGACTCCCACCTATTCGTGATCATGATCATGCTATTCATTTGATTCCAAGAATTGTTCCTCCAAACATCAGGCCTTACATATATCCTTATTTCCAAAAGATCGAAATTGAATGTATGATTGTAGAAATGTTAGAGGCTGGTATAATTCAACCAAGTCAAAGTTCTTTCTCTGCTCTAGTAATATTGGTGCACAAGAAGGATGGATCATTGCGCATGTGTCCAGATTATAGGGAGCTCAATAAGCTCACTATTAAATATAAATTTCCCATTCCTATGATTGCTGAATTATTAGATGAATTACATGGAGAACTTTATTTTACCAAGTTGGATCTTCATTCAGGATATCATCAAATTATAATGAATACTGAAGATATTTCGAAAACAACATTTTGAACCAATGAGGGTCATTATGAATTTGTGGTCATGCCTTTTGGCCTTACAAATGCACTTTCCACATTTCAAGGGACGATGAATTCCATTTTCAAACCCTTACATGGAAAATTTGCGCTAGTATTTTTTGATGATATACTAATCTAAAACAGGTCTTGGCAGGATCATGTTCTGACATGTTGACAGGGTGCTCAAACTATTGGAGGAGAAAAAATTATATTAAAAAACATCCAAATTTTTATTTGGAGTACAAGAGGTGGAATATTAAGGTCATATTGTATCTAACGAGGGTGTTAAGGTAGACCTTAGAAAAATTAAAGCCATTAAGGAATGGAAAGTCCCAACAACCATAAAGCAACTGCGAGTATTTATCGGGTTAATAGGGTATTATCGCAAGTTTGTTAAGAATGATGGGATAATATCAACACCTCTAACAAAATTATTGAAGAAAGATGCATTTCCATGGAATCCTGAAGCAATTAAGGCCTTTGAACATCTTAAAGAGGAAATGTGCCTAGCACCGGTATTAGCTATGCCAAATTTCACAAAAACCTTTATCGTGGAATGTGATGCCTCAGGAAATAGAATTGGTGTTGTTTTAATGCAAGAAGGAAGACCCATTGCTTTTGAAAGTGGTCAAATAAAAGGAAAGTATTTAAAAAAGGATATTTATGAGAAGGAAATGTTGGCAATACTATATGCACTAAATAAATGGCAACCTTACCTAATGGGAAGACACTTCAAGGTAAAAAATGGTCATGATAGTCTTAAACACTTTTTGGAAAAAATAATATCTTCAGAAGAGCAGCAAAAATGGGTCACAAAGATGTTGGGTTATGACTTTTGAAATCATCTACAAAAAAGAGAAGCTAAATGCTTTTGTAGATGCACTATAAAGAAAGGATGAAGAGGTGGAAGCATTGCTTTGTGTCATTTCTATTATCCAACCAGATTGGATAACTGAAGCAAGGGATGAATGGAAGAAGGACGAAGAGGTGTGGACACTCATTCAAAAGTTGCAACAAGATCCTAGTACATCTGATACATTTAGTTGGAAAAATGATTCCTTGTGGTACACAGATATCTTATATATTTGTAAGAATTCCCAACTAAAACAAATTTTTCTTTTGAATTTTTAAAAACTTACCACAAGGTGAAGAAATAATTTTTTTGGGATGGCCTTAAATCTGATATTCAAAATTTTGTGGCAGAATGTTTTGTTTTCCAGCAAAATAAAGTTGAGGCAATTAAGACCCTGGGTCTTATACAACCTTTATCCATTCCAAGTCAACAATGGGAGGATATTTCAATGGATTTTATCACAGGTTTACCTAAGTCTGAAGGAAAGAGTGTCATCATGGTGGTAGTTGATAGAGTTACCAAGTATACACAATTTTGTGCATTATATCATCCATTTAAAGCAAGTATAGTTGCTATTGCATTTATGGAAACAATTCAAAAGCTACATGGAAACCCAAATATTATTGTATGTGACAGAGATCCTATTCTTACTGGAAAATTTTGGACAAAATTATTTTTCTTGTTTGGGTACTCCACTAGCTCATAGCTCATCTTATCATCCTCAATCCGTTGGTCAAATTGACACAGTGAATAAATGTTTGGAAGGATATCTTTGTTGTTTTGCATCTAATAAGCAATCATAATGGGTCAAGTGGTTACCTCTCACTGAATGGTCATATAACACTTCCTTCCATACTGCAGCAAAAATGACCCCATTTATGGCACTTTATGGATATCATCCACCATCCATCACATCATCTTTAAGAGAAAATTATAAGGTTCAAGTAGTGGAAGATCATATCTAGCATCAACAAGAAGTTATCCAACTCTTAAAGGATAACCTAAATTTGGCACAAATTCAAATGAAACAACAAGCAGATCAACATCGTAGCGAGAGAAGTTTTGATGTAGGACACTGGGTATTTTTACGGCTATAACCATACAAAAATATGTCCCTCAAGCAAGATAAGAAGGATAATAAATTATTGCCAAAGTATTATGGTCCTTACAAGGTGTTGCAAAATATTGGTACTATGGCATACAAATTGGAGCTTCCTGCTTCTTCGCGAGTGCATCCACTTTTCCATGTTTCATGCTTTAATAAGGTTATAGGAGAAAAACTTCCAGTTAAAACAATATTTCCAGAACTTGATGAGGAAGGAAAAATCATATTGGAACCTGAAGCAGTGATGGAAACAAGAACTCGACATCTACGAAATCGATCAATTTTAGAGTATCTCATCAAGTGGAAGAACTTACCCACTGAATATTCTACATGGGAGGATGGAAATTTTATATAGAAGCATCGAGAGCTACTCAAGCATTGATGAAAACACATTTTTGAAGGAGAGGGGCATGTTAGGTCCCTATATAACTAGTGTAGTCCCTTATTTTTGTTAGTGTAACCCCCTTATTGTTATTGTTGTACTCCTGTAACCCTAATATTGTTATTATTGTACCCTTACATTATTATTGTTAGGTCGGCTAGGATTATATTTTGATCCCATGGACTCCTATATATAGAAGGAGGTTTTGTCATTTTTATCATCCAATAATTGTTCATTTATGTAATGTAAAGGAGATTTACCCCTAAAAGTGGCTTATTTCTAAGGCATTGATCTCTCTTTTCTTCTATTTTTGGAGTTGGTTTCATAACAAGATCTATTCTTTAGAGCTAGCAGGATGGCCTTTTATGGTCTAAGGCTTGAGTATTCCCTTGAGGGTAGCTTGAATTATATTGCTTGGAAGGACTGGATGGAAGCAATCATGGAAGATAATGGGTTGAAGGAATTCATTGATAATGATGTCCCAAAAGCAGCACCAAATGATGCTCAGGATCTAGAAACTGGAAGAAGATTATAGTAAAGGAAAGGAGGATCATATTGGAGGGAATACAAGACCATATTTTCACTAACCTCCATAGAAAATAAAATCCATATGCAATGTGGCAGACATTGACAAAATTGTTCCATAACAATAGTGACCACTGGAAGCTGGTACTAAAATATAAGCTTCGGAATATCAAAATGCAGAAGGGCAACACAATACCACAGTATCTGGGAAGGTTCCCACAATTTTGTGATGAACTTGGGAGTGTTTGTTTATAGTTGTAGAAGATGATCTGGTAAACCTAGCACTTTTAGGCCTTCCTAAGAGCTAGAAAAACTACCAAGATTTGGTCAATGGGAGGGAGAAGCTACCATGCTGGGAAATATTAGGGTTAGATTTGGTACAAGAAGAGTTCAGGAGAAACACCAGATACAGGACCTCATCCAAGGTTGAGGATGAGGAGAAATATGCCTTGGATAGAAAGGAAAATAAAGGGAAAGGGAAGAAATCCCAATCCAAACGATATTTTGGTCAGGCAATCAAGAAGAAGGACTTATCGGAGTTTAAATGTTTTCACTGTCATGAGTTGGGACACTATGCCACGAAATGTCTGCACAAAAAGGTTGACAAGAAGTCCTCAGGAGGAGCAGAAATTTAAGCTCTAACTTCACAATTCGAGTTAGATTTCACCCTCGTTGCATGCATGGTGACATCGGTGATGAGTAGAGTGTGGTATCTTTATAGTGGAGCATCATTCCATTTGATGAGTAATAAATAATTTTTAGAGACTTGGAGGATAACGATCTCCAAATGCACATTGAAGATGGGAGATGATGGAAGGTATAGCGTGACTGACATCAGTACAATTACTTTAAAGAGGGAGTCTGGTTATCCTCTCACATTAAAATATGTCATGTTGTTATAATTCCAAAGAATAATTTAGTTTCAGTTGCTACATTAGAATATTTTGGCTACAATGTGATATTTATCAAAGGAAAGGATTTCCTTCATCACATCGCCACAATACAAGTGAAGTGGATCAGGGTTCAGGTGAATAATCTTTACAGATTGGATGTAGAAGACTATGATGCTTTGATCACGAAACTTGAGAAGGTGCAGAGCCGAGACATTAGTGAATTACGACATAGGAGACTTGGCCATTTGCACCATGGAGCTTTGAAGAGCATGAAACGTATTTTTACAGGACTTCCCAAGGGTGCACTAGAGCATCGAGATAGATGTAAAGGGTGTAAACTAGTGAGGTACACCTGTTATCACTCCCCCCTCTTCCCAAGGCTGAGAACGGAGCTGAAGGAAGGTAACCACAAAAAAACCTTTAGGCTAGGTAGCTAGCCCTACCAAAACCAGAGATGGATCTCTTAATGTCACTTTTCAACTAGAAATATGACTGGATATAATTATTTTAGGCTAGTTATGATGCTCAGTAGATTAAGGGTTTTGTTTGTTTGAATTTTTGTTGGATATGAATGACAATTAGGGAACTATATTTTAGGGTTTAGGTTAGATTTCAAAGGCTAGATTGTAGAGGTAAGGGTGAGGCCAGGTAGGTAAGCTTAGAAGCATGCTTAATTTTTCATTGTGTATCAGGTGAAATAGAGAGAGATTTAGAATGAGCATTAAAATGAATTCATTCATCAGAAGAGCAAAGACATGTTCTTGTAAATCTTATAAAAACAAGTCATGGAAAACATGATTTCTGTCTATAAACTTATAAGAATTAACATAAAGAAGCACACATGAAATATGGATAACATAACATTCAACATGATAAGTTTATAGGGAAAAAAATTTCTCAAAGGCATACCACTGGAGTCTCAACACTATGTCTGCAACATTGTCTTTGGTTTCATTCAGAAAAAAATCTTGTATAATAGCTCCACTACAAATAACAACTATCCAACCCCTAAAATGACTTGAGTTTGATTACATATAGAAAATAGAAGTGATGAAACATCATTGGGTTTAAATATGATAAAAAACACATCATAAATGTACTGTATGAGTCATTACCTAGAATTGAGGGAAGTTGGAATCCACTTCCTCAAATTTAGCTAATAACTAGGAGTTCATGTCTCTTGGATTAATTACATATTCCTCCATAAATAGAGGCAAAAAAAAAATATTCCACTAAAAAGAAACCTCATGGGAAAATTAAACCTAAAATTTTGGAGATTTTCTGAGTTGACAATTTTCCAAAGGAATCCAAGGACAGAAGCATCGCGCCTCCCATCGGAAGCGTCACACCTCCCAACAAAAACGTCACACCACTTTGGAGTTGATTTTGAATGAGTTTTAGGCACCATTTGTAAATATGAGAGTTAGGCTAGGTATACTTGTCTATCTAATTTCCATTGCACCCTCACAACTGAGAAAATACTACCTGGAAGGCCTTCAAAAACTCATTCTCCCAACCTCACTCTAGAAGCACCCCGCAGAGGCAAAAAAGGTGGCAGAAGCACGAAAGAAGTGATTTTTTTTGCATTTTTCTTCAAAATGGGAGGTTGAAATGTTGATATGATGTCATATCTATGATTTACAAGTGAATATGCATCCATCCATGTATATTTTGCTCCATTTTAGTGCTTTGAGATAAATTGTTGCGCTGCTACGTGACGCTTCTGCAATGACCAATTTTCCATAATTTTCAAACATTTTTCTGCAAAAATAGGGCTTAAATATGTATCGATATCTCTCTAACCATAATGTTGTTTGAAAAACTGAGAAAGGTTTATGTGATTTTCTATCTTATGAACAAAAATCTCCTCCGATTTTCCAAAATAATTTCACATTTGTGCATAATATAAGTTGGAAGTTGATGACTAAAAATTTGCAGAAGAGTAGTGCAATCTCAGCAGAAGCATCACACCACTTTTAGAGGGTGTTTGGAGGCCTTACCAAAGGATATTTGGGATGAAAGTTGTATTTTTGGAAATCTTAGGATGTATGCTACAAAATGGTGTCATCAAGCATTAAAAACACCTACTCCAAACATCTGAAAAAGTGACTTGAAGACAACCTGCTCAAAAGTACAAAAAATGACCTGGAGCAACAATATTTTTGGAATTTCTCTGAAATAATAAAACCTGTGGATAAACTGATGGAGTGTTTTTATTTTGGCCTATTATTGACAAAAACCTCTTTCACGTTTGTAAAATTCATCTCCATTACTTCAGAAAAGTATTGTGAAGCAAAATTGTCCCTATGTGCAATGTAAACCCTAGCTTGATCATGAAACTCTAAAAATGATGCCATGGGTATAAGTTGGCTCAAACCTAGAATGATGACCTCCCTTATTACACTTTCTCTTATCACCTTCCATGATGTTTGTAAAAAAAAAGAAACCTTAGCTTGGTATGAAGGAAAGGAGGGGTGAAAATAGGAAAACATGGGAAAATGGGGCAGCAAGTTTAGGTAGGGAAATGGAGGCGATAGGAGTTAGGAAAAAATATGAAAAAAATAGGGGAGATAGGGTAGTGTGTTAGGGAAAAAATTCAAGTTAAAATTTTGGAAATGGGTATGAGCAGGAAGGCAAAATGGTCAAAACACAGAGTTTACCTAGTTTCTCTGCAAAAACATAGTGAAAACTAGGGTTTGAATGAAAATGGGGATTATGAGAGGTATGAATTATATGTAGTGATTTGATAAGGTTTATGAGTTATTTTTAAAGGTTAATAGATGATGAAACTAGGGATTTTCGTTTTGAAGCAAGTTAAACATCAATGAAAACAACAATGTAGTTGAAAACCCTAAAAGAGGGAATCCACCTTTTTCTGAGGAAATTGAGATGAATGAAAGGTGAGGGATGATCACTTATTGACTTGGAATCCTTTGAAACTTGAGAAATGATGAACTAACCCTTATGATGGTTTCTTCAAACTTTAAAGGCAAAAACATAGCAAACTGCCAATCTTTGGATGGTTGTGGAGAGTTGTGAGCATGAGAGAGGAGATTTTTTTACCATGTAGCATACTTTTTTGAGAAAATACAAATTTAATTTACTTTATTTTCCTATATTTTATAACTCCCAATGAGGATTATTTGTATGGTGAAAATGACTCTTTTTTTATTTCTTTCATGACATGATTGGACATTGTGGTGGCGAAACAAATAAGACCTAGACTCTGACCTAGATGAAGGTGTGGTGAATGACCTCAAACCCCAAATGATAAATGGATGACATGACCTCTAAGATGATAATGAACATGAATGGAGTGTATGGAGTAGCATTTCAGACCTATAAATATTAAATGAACAAAATTTTATCTGAAAACTGGCTTGAAACATGAAATTTTGACCTAGGACCACTATTAAGTAAACCTAAAAGAGTACATTTGATCACTGAACATTTGGTCACTGACATTGGCTCCAGTTAGGGATGGAAGCTCCTTCAGGTGGTGTCAAGAACACCGTATATCAGGTAGCCTCATCCATTGGGCAATGGAGTAAAAAATAAAACAATAGACACTCAAATGACTAACTGAAACAAAAACTGATTTTGACTTAAAAAATTGATTACTGATTGAACTTACTTATGGCAGCATACTATTGGGATCTTAGGGCCTTTGCCTCGGGCTTCAAATCTAGATGAAAACCGCCCACCTATTGAAGATATATATACAATCATGCGATATGATCCCTCTATTGTAACCAATCCAGGAAATGGCTACTTACTTGAATCTTGCTCACACTTTCCTCGAGAAGGTAAAAGGAACAAAAGATAGGCAACTCAAAGTGTCCACTAAACATGTGCTCATGATCCATAAATAAAAGAAGATTCATCTTCCTAGATGGATGTAAGAAACTGATGAAAGGATCATGAAGAACATGCAACATAAGCCTTTCTATATGATTTAAAATAGGAAAACAACACCAAAGCCACATTTCATGATAATGATAGTTGAGCGCAAACGGTCCATGAAAGAGTTCACTCGGATGTGCGTTGAAATTTATTAACATCCTCCATGGAAAAGCATATGTATTATGTTATATTTGTAGATGATTTCTCACATAAGTGCTGGATTTTCTTCTTGCAGAAGAAATACCAAACATTCTCCATTTTTTGTGAATTTAAAGCACTTTTTGAGAAATACAATGGTAGGAAAGTGAAGGCTCTCGAGAGCGATAACGATGGAGAATATGTGTTCAATGAGTTCAATAAATTATGTGAAAAATAAGGCATTCGATGGGTGTTAATATCACCCCATAACCCACAACAGAATTGGGTTGCTAAAAGGAAGAACAAAATTATTGTGGGAGCTACACAAGAGATGTTGCATGATCAGGGCCTACCATTGCACTTGTAGGTTGAAGCATGCAACACATCGGTATATGTGCAAAATAGGATTCCTCATCGAATTATCAAGATGTGTACACTAGAAGAATAATTTTTTGGGTAGAAACCAAATGTGTCACACTTTAGGATCCTTGGTTCATCAATTTAATATGATGTTTCCAAGGATGCAAGGAAAAATATAGAGGAATATTTTTCAGGGAAGAAACCAGATGTGTCACACTTTAGGATCCTTGGTTCATTAATTTACTACCATGCTTCCAAGGATGCAAGGAAAAATCTAGAGCCGACAATTGAGTTGGGCATATTTGTGGGGTATAATGATACACCTCGCAACTATTAGGTGTACCTACCATCTCACAGGGTAATAATTCTTTATACAGATGTGAAGTTCGATGAAGATAAGGCCATCAGATGTTCCCTTTATAGGGAGTTTCAGTTCCATGCAGATGAGGAGATTTTAGCTACAAATAAAGAACCTCAAGATGTTGTGGATCAACCACAAGCAGAGGAGAAAAGAGTGGAAGAACCCACTCATGGATAGAAATCCATAGATGGAAGGAATCACACCAAAGAAGTTGAAAAATTATTGCATCATGCTAGAGAGAATGTGGGAGCACCCACATCATAGCGTAGGTAGAGGAGGTCACTAGATCGATACACTAGGTACATGGCTCTGATGAGTGAGATTTTTGAGACATAACCATCCTAATTTGGGGATGTAGTGCATAAGCCAGCGTGGGTTGTTGCCATGGTAGAGGAATATGATTCCATAGTCAGAAAAACTGTTTGGGAAGTGGTCCCAAGACCAGAGAACAAGTAAGTGGTAGGTTCGAGGTGGATCTCCAAGGTGAAGCAAGAAAAATAAGGAAGCATAGAGAAACACAAGGCCAAATTTGTGGCCAAGGGGTTCTCTCAGATGGAGGGAATTGATTACGAGGAAACCTTTGCTCCAGTAGCAAGGTACTCTTCTATCATATCAATTCTATCACTTGCAACGCAGATGGGATGGAAGATCCATGAGATGGATGTGATGACAATATTCCTCAATGGAGTGATTGAGGAGGAGGTGTGTTGGTTTTTGTAGCATCAGATGTGCTCTAACCTCGAAATTTTGTAGAGAGGCTAAGAAACATGAATTCCACAATACCCATAAATCATTTTGGGAAATTCCACCCAGGGAGGATTTAATTAAAATAATCAATCATTTTTAATGTATTCTCAAGTCTAAACTTAGGAAATGTGATTAATTAAATTGTATTAATTAGATTGGGTGTGAATCTTCTATATAAATACATTGATCAACTCCCTGTTAATCTTAGCCTTTGATTATGTTTTGATCTTGGCCGTTGATATGTCAACAAGAGATCGTTATAATAAGGAACTTGATGGGAATTTGGAAAACACATCGAGTAAGAGATTAGGAGATCATTTTATCAAGAGAGAAGCGCAGTAGTTGTCGGAGGAAAATCAAAGTGACATTAGGGGAATTTTTAGGTCTAAAATGGGCCTCCTAAGGAAATAACAAAATAATAGATAAACCAATAAAATAATATTTATGAATTTGCAATTCACTTTTTGCACCACAATCCATGTAACCATAGTTAAATTCAATTCAAAAGTTGTACCAAAATAAAATTAATAAAAAAATTATATTGATGTGACTATAAATAAGAATGAACTTTTCAAGAAAAAATCATTATCATTGAACAGATGTATTTGTACTTTGTACTTCAATAAATTAAAATAAAATATAAATATAAATTTATAAATTCTTAATTATATTATATGCTATTAATTAAAATTTATATTATTTAAATTGTATAATAACATGTAATTAATATACTATATAAAAATAATATTTTATAATATAAATAATATAATATAATATAATATAATATAATAAATGTATAGGGATATGCATTATTTCTTTCAAGAAATATGAAATGACAATAATATTATTTTATTCAAAAAATGCGAAATGAAATTTATTACTTTACTTTATGACTTTAAAAGTACTTAGAGCATTACCATGGTTACCTTGAATTTTTATCCACCATTGACAATGTGACAAGTAAGTACCTTTAATTCAAGCAATGCCACCTCAACCATTAAGGATGATGTCATCCCATAAAATGTGATTGGTTCTCATAAATTAAATTTTGATTGTACATTTTCCTTAGGAGGCCCATTTTAGACCTCAAAATTTCCCTAATGTTTATTGTTGTGAGGGGCAGGAAGAGTTTCTTGGAGGAATTTTTTCCATATTTGGAGAGTTCAAGGGAGAGAAGGCAGAGAGAAGTCTAGAGAGGTAGTGCAGTGCCACACAGAGGTAGGGTAGAGCTACTTTTTGGTAGCGTAGAGCTTCATAGGGAGTCCAAAAGTCTATTGGGGAACAATCGAGATCTAGTGTCGGAGCTGGGGTGTGAGACCGGGAGGGTAGAGGGTCGAAGTTTCTAGTGAGAAGGACAACGAGAGGAGGTGCAATGTAGTCTCAGGAGTAGTGACACAGTGAATGTATGGGAAAAAGCAGAGATAATGCAAAGGGCTCATCTCCAGTCAGATCAACGTTAGATTTTCTAGTGACATTGTGAGATCTTCTCACTATATTTCTATCTAGTTTTATCTTTGTATCAGATAACCAATTTTGGAATCCAGTGAATTGTATTCAGAAACTACTGCATAATAATTAAAACCCTCAATTGCTACACCGGTTGATCAGAATTTGGATCAAGTCCTAAAATTAGCTAAAAATTCAAAGTGCTCAGAAATGATTTAGACTAGGAAGAAAGCGTAAAGCTCATCACCATGATTCCAATGCAACTCGTTTCATCAAAATCCGAGTTTGTATGAGTAAGTTATGGCCTGTTGTTTGCTTTCCAAAATAGGTAAAAAATGGGCATAACAGGTATAGCATTGATGTGGAAGGTACAGTTAGCATTATAGGAATATTCTCTAGATTACAACAACTAACACTGTGGCAAGTGTCATCTTCAGATTCGCCAGATGGGTTAAGTGAAGAGAAAAATTTCCCAATGACCTCCAATATTCTTCCTAAGTTTGAATTTGATTTTTTTTTTTTTTTTAATTTATTTATTTATGTTGGAGCACAACCCAACTAGAGGGAGCCATGTGTCCTCTTTGGTGGGCCTTCTCCAACCCTTGGTTCGAATTCTTATTTTACATATGGCAAGGTTGGACAATATGGATGGCGCATTTTTCTGTTATATCCTATGTACTAACCTAGGCTAAGGATTTTACTATTATGGATAGACACATTTTATTTTGGGGCAAAATGTCTTATCTATATATATATATATATATTACAAACTTATGGTTTTAGGACCATATGAAAATGGACCCTAACTAAATCTGGAGGCGATGACAACTACATCTGGAGCAACCCCACATTTGGAGTAGTGTTATACCATATGGCGGAGTCATATACATATAGTGAAAATGCTAACTAGCAGGTGGAGCAACCCTACATTTAGATTCGGTGACAAGTATGAAATAGTTGCCAAAGTTTATTTGAACAAAAGTTGTATGGAGGAGTGGGTGTCGAACCCACGGCCTCTGGCCCATCAACCTTATGGCTTACCCAAGTCCTCTACTACGTGGTTCTTAACCACTAACAAAGCCGCACATATTTGAAGTTAAAGCCGCCTAACGTTTCAGGGTCAGAGGGGGCCAACCCCCTCCCCATATGGCCATATCACGATGACCAGGCACTCCAAAACAAAATCGGCGAGATTTTTCATTAATGACGTTTAATTAACGTAAAATGTGGTTAACCCACAATAAGATGGATTAGTGCGTAAAACTGCGCTTATCATTAAAAACGTGCTTATCCGCCCATAATATGTGTTTAGCACTAGTTAAGCCAGAGTTAAGTTGGCAGATTTTTAGAGGAGCACTCCAAATTCGGTGGATGAAAGTGCAGAAGTGTCCTCAGACACACAACTTTATTGATCAAGCAAAAAGATTACAGGGCAAATTACAGGAGTTTACAAACGTAAACTCACTCTCACATTCTCTCATTACACATTACAATGAAAATAGGAAACTAACCTATTTATAAGCTCTATGTTCTAACTTAATCTAGTTATGGATCACTTGGAAAATAAACAAGTGTCCATTTACAATAAATGAGATTCTAACCACTCTACTAACTTCACTCCTAACTTAGAGCCTAGGAAACGACTCTTTTCTAGAGGCCTAATTTTTAATAACAAATTTCTAATTCTAAATATCTCACAAATATATTAAATATTCTAGAATAATAATTATTAATTTAATATCTTAAATTAATAATTATTTTATTCAAATACTATAACCTATGATAAAAATTATTTTTGGATCATCTAACATTCCCCCCTATGATCCAAAGATACATTGCAACAGATACCAAGTTCATCCCTAAACTTAGTAAAATTTATTCTACCGAGAGGTTTTGTGAAAATGTCGGAGGTCTGATCTTCTGAAGGGAAAAAAACTGGCTTGATGACGTCCTTTGCAATGAGAAATCTGATATGATGATACTTGGTGTCCACATGCTTTGTCTTTGAATGGAAAACTGGATTCTTGGCAAGCTTTATTGCTGATTGATTGTTGATGAATAATGAAGTAGCTTCTGCTGGAGGAATCCCCAAGTCCTATAAAACTCGAAGTAACCAAACAATCTCACATGCTGCTTCCCATGCTGAAATGTACTCTGCCTCTGCTGAAGAAGTGGCCACTGTACTTTGTTTCTTGCAACTCTAGGAAACTGCAGCTGACCCCATGTTCATTAAGTAACCCGAGGTTGATGCCCTGTCATCAATACTACCAGCAAAGTCGGCATCGGAAAATCCACCAAGTACAAAATTTTTAGTCTTTTTGTAAAGAAGACCAAAATATTTTATTCCTTGGATATGTCGAAGAACTCTTTTGGCTACATTCCAGTGGCTGTCTAATGGTTCCTGCATAAAACATGAAAGAATACTGACTGCATAAGATAGATCAGGACGAGTGGTTGTCAAATAAATCAAGCTGCCAATCAACTGTCTGTAAGTCGTGCTGTCCACTTTTTCCCCCCCTTGAAATTTTGAAAGTTTTAAGTTTTGTTCCATAGGGGTAAGGACAGGCTTACAATCCTGCATTCCAAATCACTGAATAATTTCTACTGCATATTTACTCTGGGAAATGAAGATTTGATGTGGACGTTGGAATACTTCAACCCCAAGATAGTAGTGAAGTAGTCCCAAATCTGTCATCTTAAAACTTGCATGCAACTCCTTTTTCACCTGTTCAATGTGATCATCATTGTTGTCTGTAATGATAAAATCATCAACATACATAATGAGAATGACCAGATATTTTCCCTGTTGGCGCACATACAAAGTATCATCATATTTACTACGATGAAAACCAACTTTGCGAAGGTATTCATCCATTTTGGCATACCAAGCGTGGGGAGCTTGTTTTAATCCATACAAAGCCTTGATTAATTTGCAGACTTTATGTTCTTTCCCTTTAACTTCAAACCCTGGTGGTTGTGTCATGTATACATCTTCCTGTAAGTCCCTGTTGAGAAAAGCGCTTTTGACATCCATTTGATGAACTTTCCACCCTTTCTGAGCTGCTAAGGCAAGTGTAAGGCAGATGGTTTTCCATTTGGCTATGGGAGCAAAGGTCTCCTCATAATCAATCCCTTCCTGCTGCGCAAAACCTTTAGCAACAAGTCGTGCTTTATACTTGTCAATATCACCATTTTTCTTGTACTTAATTTGATAAACCCATTTGCATCCAATAGGTTTAACATGCTGAGGACAATCAACAAGTTGCCAAGTGTTGTTGTCTTGAACTGCCTCATATTAATCAACCATTGCTTGTTGCCATGCTTTATGTTTTACTGCCTCTTGAAAAGAAGAAGGTTCAGTAAAATCATTTGCTATTAAAGCAAAATTACCTTCATTTCGTTTTGATGCCCTTGTTCCTGTTTTGTTTTGTTCATTAGGCCTTACATCTTTCAAGAGTTGAACTGCCCATTTTGGAAGTTGTTTCTCACTTGTTTGAGGTTTTGAGAAGTCTCCATCATTGTAGAGGGGATTAATGTAAATTGATGTTCATTTTTCAGGTGGTGAATCTAGAGAATCACTGTCAGAAGAACTGCTGCTGATTGGAGACGCTGATGAACTGCTGGAAGACCCAGATGATTTTGTTGAAGGAGATGGACTGGATGACTCATCTTCAGAGGAAGGAAAATAAAGTTCATACCAATTTGGTGAAGTTGGTTGACTTTGCATATTTCCTTTCCTTTTACTGCCCTTGGTTTCTAACTTGTGAAGAAGACTTTCTATTTCTTCAGCACTCTTACTCTCTGTTTCATCAAAAATGACATCCCTGCTCACAATAAATTTTCCATTTGTCAAAAGACGATACCCTTTATTTTCATCTGAATAGCCAATCATGGTGCATTTTAAACTTCTTGAATCAAGCTTAGTTCTCTTTTCTTTGGGAACTAAGGCATAATAGATGGATCCAAAAACTCTAAGATGTTTAACTTTAGGTTTGAAACCAAACCAAGCTTCATAAGGGGTGATTCCTTCTAATGAAGCAGTTGGAGATCTGTTTCTTAGATAGACAACTATATGGATTGCGTCTACCCAATATGTTGGACTTAACCCTTTGAAAGTTAACATGGATCTCGCCATGCCTAACAATGTGTGATTCATCCTTTCTACGACTCCATTTTGCTTTGGAGTATAAACATTTGTAAGATGTCTTCTGATGCCATTTTCACTACAATAAGTTTTGAATTCATTTAAGTTGAATTCTCCCCCATTATCTGTCCTGAGAGTACCTATCTTTTCTTTGGCTTCATTTTCAACAAGTAGTCAAAAAATTTGAAATTTCTCAAATGCTTCTGACTTGTTTTTCAAAAAGTAAACCCAGGTCATTCTACGGAAATCATCAATAAATAGCAAGAAATATTTGCAACCACCTAATGAACTTTGTAGTGGACCACACACATCACTGTGAACTAGTTGTAGCAGCCTGTTTGCGTGCCATGTACTTCTTGGAAAACTTTCTCGACTCTGTTTGCCATAAATGCAGGCTTCACATTTAGCATTTTCTTTGTTGAAAGTTGGAAGTCCTTTAACTATCCCTTTTTCTGCAATTGAGAAAGACTGTCAAAATTCAAATGTTCATATCTTACATGCCATAATCTTATAAGTGAAATTCCTGTAGTAATTGCCCCTGCAAAATCAGAATGCCTTGGAATAACTGTCCCTTTCATCCTTAACATTTTTCTGTCTTCATATCCTGTCATCACTGTTTGGAAGTTCTGTTTGACTGAATTAATCTTAACTAAGCCATATTTCATAATTATTTGATGTCCAGCTTGTCGAATCATGACCAAAGACAACAAATTTTTCTTAAAGGTGGGAACATACCACACATTGGAAATCAATTTTTATCCAATGTCAGGGAGAAAGACTTTGACTGCACCTTTTCTATAAGGCGTATGTTTTGTATCATCTGCTAGAAAGATGGAGTTAAGATGACACTCTTGAAAATTCCAAAAGAAATCTCGTCTGTAGGTCATGTGATGAGTTGCTCCTGAATCCAAAATCCAAGGATCTTCATAATCACTTTGAACATAAGAGGAAAGTTGGATTGCTGGTGAAGAAGTGAAGACATATTCTGAGTCATTATCATCTTGATCTTGATCATTTGAAACCCGTGCTGAAGGCTGTTGAAACTTAGAAATTTTATTGATAGATGTGCGACAATCTGAAGCATAGTGACCAACTCTGTTACATCGCCTGCATACAATTTGACTCAAATCAGTGCCTCTTCCTTGAGACTGTCCTCTTCCTTGAGACTGTCCTCGACCTCTGCTTTGTCCTCTGTTTTGAGATTGTCCTCTTCCTAGATTCTGTCCTGTGCCTTGCTGAGATCCTATGTTTTGATTGTTGCCTCTGCCTTGAGAATTGTTTCTACCTGAATTGGAACCTCTGTTGGAGTTGTTTCCTCTGTGGTGATTGCGACCACGACCTTGCGCTGCTTGATTTTGATTAAAATTACCTTTGCCTTTGTTTTTGTAATTGTCAGCTGGGGAGTTGCTAGTACTGGCTTCTGTGAGAAAAACATCTCCACCAATTTTCTTTTTCTTCCCAAAAGTTTTGTCATGTTGAGTCAACATTTCGTAGAGCTCATCAAACTTTAGATTTTCTAACTTTCCATTGAGATGTAAAGTTTCTAAAAAATGTGTGTAGGAAGAAGGAAGCCCAGCAATTAAAATTGTGACCATAAAAATATCATCAACTGCTTGAAAACCAACATTAACAATTTCCTGCTTAATATTCTTAAGTCTGGAGATGTATTCAAGAATATCTCCTTCTTCAGTCAATTTTTGATGCAAAAATTTTAATTGTAAGTCGACTCTTTTTGATTGAGGCTGAGTATCAAACAACTCTTTAAAAGTTCTCAAAGCAGACCATGCATCTTTAGCATTTTCAATATGGACATACATTTCATCATTGACAGAGGATTTAATGAGAGCTAAAGCTTTGGCATTTTTAACTTCCCATTTTGCTAGCGCAGCTGCATCTATAGGTTTATTTGGCTTTACATCTCCATCACAAATATCATGCCATAGTTCATTATAAACAAGAGTGATTTCGATGAAGCATTGCCATGTTTTGTAAGATTTTGAGCCTTCAAGTTTGTCAGAATTAGAAAAGAAATTAATCAACTTAGAAATTGTAGTGTTAAGACTTGACACCACGAATCAAGCTCCAAAAAAATCAAGATGCGCAACACAACAGCAACACACGACGCAAAAAAAAAAACTATCAGGGCTTGGCCTTGACCCTCGAATAGTCGTCAAAATAGGAGAAAATTGACTGAGCTTTGCACTTGGCTCTAGTCAATTTCTCAAATATTTACAAGGCAACTTTCAAAATTTGACTTTTTAAATGGTGCTTTTGCACAATCTGGTAAAAAAAAAAAAAAATTTACCCCCCCTCAAAGTAAAATTACTTTGAGTCACACTATCACTCAATAAACAAATCACAAATCTCCTTATTACTCCAGAAGATTACAATACCCTTATTACTCCAATAAAAAATACTATTACAATATTCTTCACAAAAATCTACTTATTCCTCCAAATACAAAGTTCCACCTTATCGCTCCAATAATGATTACAAATAACAATTAAAAAATAACTCCAATTACAATGTGAACAAATCAGTTCAATGAAACATTGAAAAGACTAAATGCTTTTTAAAAAAAAATATTGAATGTTTTTTTTTTTTGGTGGATCTTGGCCGTAGCTTACCAAGTTTCCTAGAGATCAATTATAATCAAACCTTGGGCATCAACGCTGGAATGAACGTTGTTTCAAAACGCTATAATGCAAGACAATTAAATGCTGGATTGAAAGTGCATTGGTTAGCGTTCAAACTGGTTGGAACGCAGGTTTCAAAATGTTGAAAGCGTTGTCACAAAACATTGGTTCAAAACGCATTTACATGACAAACGTTGTGGAATGACCTTCACATGAAAACGATCCAAGCTGTCAAACGTTGGATTTAACGATCTTAAATGCTGTCAGACGCTGGCATACAAACATGCAGAACGATGGTTCTATTCAAATGCTGGTTAGACATGCAGAATCGATGCTTCATGCCACAAATGAACGTTGGTTATATTCAAATGCTGGTTCAATTATTTGCAGAATCGATTTGCCAGAATCGATGCAAAATGGAAGACAAAAACACTGGTTCAATTATTTTCAGAATCGATTTGCCAATTGTAAAGTTGTCTAATTTAATGCAGAATCCACTTACAACGCTGGAAAACTAAAAAACGTTGTTTCAAATGCTAAAAACCAAAAAAACGCTGAAAATGGGCCTTTAGAAAAAATGTTGTTTAGAATCAAATGAACCAAATCATTATAACGCTGAGGACGCTGGTTCTTAAACTTAACTGAACGCTGGTTATTAATCAATGCAGAAATCCATGCCAAACGCTGGTTACAATCGATGGTTATCACTGCTGTGCTGTGGCTATCACCATTTTGTTGCAGAGAGGGGCAGCCATGAGGATTGACCGTGCTTGTTCAAAACTCTTAAATATGTAAATTTACTGCGCTTGTCTCTTCCTTTTTCTTTTTATATATTACAACAACACTTTGAAACAAAAAATTCACACAAATTTTCATTTGCTGGTTTAAAAATTATTTTAGAATTTGCAGATATAAAATCAATAAAAAAATTTGCAAATTTCATACCAATATTTTGCTGATCACTTCAACGGGGTTGCGTTTTCCACGACCTAATAGAGCTGGAATCTCCTCCTCACAACGTTACCGTGGCTCTGATACCACATGAAAGTGCAGAAGTGTCCTCAAACACACAACTTTATTGATCAAGCTAAAAGATTTTAGGGAAAATTACAGGAGTTTACACACGTAAACTCACTCTCACATTCTCTCATTACACATTACAATGAAAATAGGAAACTAACCTATTTATAAGCTCTATGTTCTAACTTAATCTAGTTATGGATCACTTGGAAAATAAACAAGTGTCCATTTATAAAAAATGAGATTCTAACCACTCTACTAACTTCACTCCTAACTTAGATCCTAGGAAACGACTCTTTTCTAGAGTCCTAATTTTTAATAACAAATTTCTAATTCTAAATATCTCACAAATATATTAAATATTCTAGAATAATAATTATTAATTTAATATCTTAAATTAATAATTATTTTATTCAAATAATATAACCTATGATAAAAATTATTTTTGGATAATCTAATAGTGGAGTCCCGCTTTTAGTGGACTTAACTGACAGTCCACCAAATTTAGTGGTAGTTTATTGGGCCTGGAGTAAATGAGGCCTATCCTGGCAATATTTAACCAAATTGAGCTCGGTAAAAGTCATTCTTAGAATTTTGGCATGCTGGGAATCCATTGGAATAGGTTTCAGAGGCATATGACAACTTCTTGATGGAGTTTTTCCCACTTGAAGATTTTGGATGCCCAGGGCCACCAAGAGTGGAGGCCATGTCTAGAGAACTTGAAGTCCAATTGGAGAAGAAGAAGAGGCTACTCAGGGGTTTAATAATGTTCTGAATCTAATGGTAACTTCTATTTTCTGATTTTAACACATATTTAAGGTCATTTTGAAATTTTGACAAGAAGGGTGTATGGATCAATCAATCATTTGAAGTAGTTGTGGAAGCTATGGATTAAGGAGGATACCTTGTAGGGGTTGTTCTCATTTACATAACTGTTGTTGTAGCAGATTTGGCTAGCATAGTTCAGTTCTAGTTTTATTTCTTCATACATTGATTTTGTGAAGATATTTTATGTATGCTTCAGTGTGGAATTGGAGTGTATGTGTCAGGCTTTTTAGCACTCATTGGTGAGGTATAGATAATCTCTGTAGGAGATAGTTGTATTGTTGTTATATCTGAGAGTTATTTGTAGGATAAAATCATCTTAAAGGGGTGATAGCCACATAGTAAGGCAGTATACCGATTGTAGCCTTAATCACCAAATAGAAGAGTGGTCTAGTCATGTTGACGGGCCAAGGAGATGTAGTCCAGGCGAGGTGAACTCCTTCATCAAAATTTTTGTCTTATGGTTTGATGCATATGTGTTTTTAGCTGTTGAATTTGGCATGCTATTTTTAAGAAATTTTAACATTTAAATCCTGGAAGCAACCTTCTCATTACATATAGAACCATGCATAAAAGAAACACAATTTTTATATGGATGAGGGAGATTGCATAGCATAAAAAAAGTTTTCCCTCATTTCAGATCAGCGGTTTTCCCGCATTGGGTTTTTCCAGGGACATTGTTCAAAAACAATGGTGTATATTTGTGTGTTTATTTCTTTCTTTCTCAATTCTTATTTCTGTGGTATTTTTTATGTTGTGAATATTGTAGTTGTATTTATTTTGATTTTTACTATGTAACACCATAAATAACTTGTATCAGAATTTTCAAGTAGAAGAAATAACATCAAATTGTTGGATTAGGGATTCCCATTATAGAATTTTCACATGGTTTCAGAGCGTAGGTGAAGAAAGAGAGAAGAGCAAGAAGAGTCTAGCGCTAAGAAAAAGAAGGAGTTCAAATGAATACGTAAGAAAAAGATCGAACCATAAAAGGAATGTGCAGTCCATTAGCTGGAAGGTTGATGTTCATGGTAAATTACCTCTCTGAGTGAGTTGACATAGAATAAATTTCCAGATTGAGATCTTGTCAGCGGCAGAGGGAGCAGCACAAAATATTTAGCATAGAGCAGATCTTTAGCTAGGATGCAGTTTTTTGTAGCAATTTTTTGGGATAGAAAAGCGTGAGAAGAGGAAAGAAGGGCACATACTGAGGGAATTTATTCCTTGTTGAATTCTGAGCCAAGGAATTCGATTTATCACTACAGATAGGTAGTAGCCAAGTGCAGATCTACTTAATCCAACAAGGAGTGTGTAGAGCAAGTCATTAGTTACGCAGAGGAGAGAGGAGGCAGTTTGACATTTGATTGGCAAGATGGCATCAACTGGGTTGCGAGATCAAGATTAGTTGGAGTGTGCCTCCAACTATTTTATATGGAAGGCAAGGGATTCCTTCCTTCTAGACAAACATGATCCCAAAACGTACATCATTGATGTGGTAGTTTATCCCACAGATACAGATCAACTTAAGGCCTACAAGAAGGAGATGGTGAAGGCCAAGAGGCTGATCCTCGACGAAGTGACAGATCACATTGTATCTCACATCACAGGAAAAGACACATCCAAAGAGATGTGGGATGCATTGGCTACGTTATATCAAGGGCCTTTCGAGCAACAGAAGATGTATTTGGATGAGAATATGAGATGCACTAGGATGCAAAAGGGAGAGCGTATAGACCCCTTGCTGATGAGACTTTAGGATACTCGAGATCAACCGGTTGTTGTGGGAGCAGTGCCTTAGGGTAATGAGTTTTTACGGTTGACCATTAACAACGTTTCTGAGGAGTGGCAAGTATTTGTCCAGAGTATCCTGGGTAGAGAAATTTTCCTGATTGGGAGAGATTTTGGGCTAATCTACAACAAGAGGAGCTGAAACATGATTTGGTGAAGAGCACCATAAGTGGCAGCTACAATAGTGGGGTGAAGATCGATAAGGAAGAGGAAAGTGCGACCCTCACATCGAAGGGACATCAAAAGTAGTGTGGGCGAAAGAAGAAAATTTTGAATATCAAGTGTTTCTGATGTGTTGAGATGGGTCACTTCAGTTCTCAGTGTCCTCTTCGAAAAAAGGATGAGGAGAGGGAGAAATATCATCAAGCAGCTACTGCAGATATTGATAGGTTTTCCTCTAGAGTAGAGATGGATTTTTCCATGATTGCCCATATACCTTCAAGGGAGAGGTGGGGTGAAATGGTTTTTTAGCCTTAGATAGCTATAGGAGGGGCAATATCCTTGAGGATTCCACCTCTTGGATCATCACCTTGCTACGGGAGCCCATAAAATTAGTAGCAGGATGGACCAGTGACATATGGTGCAGTCAGGTGCTAGTGTGTCAGTAGTAGTGGTTAGTAGCATTAGGAACTGAGCAACGCATAACATAGTTGGCAACAATGCAGTTGGCATAGTGCAGAGTCAACAACAATGCAAAGGATTTAGTGACAGTGAAGAGGCTAGCAACATCCCGAACTTGGTGGACATATACATCAATATTAACACAATTGGTTCAATTGATGGACATCTCTTAGTTGCATTAGCAGCAGATGAGAGGGAGTTGTGGATGTTACAGTGCATATGCAGTAGTTGGAAAAATAATGCAAAGTAAACAAAAACATAGATGCAGTGTAGAGAGATATTTTAATCTTGCTCGTTGATATGTCAACGAGAGATTATAAGAAGGATCTTGATGGGCATTTGGAAAACACGTTGAGTAAGAGATCAAGAGATCAGTTTCTCAAGAGAGATGCAAAGTAGTTGCTAGAGGAAGATCAAAGTGATTTATTGTAGTGTGGGGCAGGGATAGTTTGTTGGAGGAATTTTTTCCTTATCAAGAGAGTATAAGGTAGAGAAGGTAGAGATAAGTCCATATAGAAAGTGTAGTTCCACGCAGAGGAAAAACAGAGCTACATTGTGGTAGTACAGAGCTTCAGAGGGAGTCCGAAATTATGTTGGGGAAAATTTGATATCTAGTGCCAAAGCCGGGGTGTGAGACCGAGAGGGCAGAGGGTCGAAGTTTCTAGTGAGAAAGAGATCAAGAGGAGGTGTAGTGCAGTCCCAACAATAATGACGCAGTGACTATATGGGAAAATGCAGAGACTACATAGAGGGCTCATCTCCAATCAGATCAGCACCAGATTTTCTAGTGTTAATAGTGTGAGATCTTCTCACAATATTTCTGTCCAGTTTTATCTCTATATTTGATATCCAGTTTGGGCATCCAATGACTTGTATTTAGAAACTACTGCATAATAATTAAAACCCTCAACTGATGCATCTGTTTTCCTACATTGGGTTTTTCTGGGGACAATGTCCAAAATCAATGGTGCATATGTGTGTGTTTATTTCTTTCTTTCTCAGTTCTTGTTTCCACAATATTTTTTATGTTGTGAAGACTGTCATTGTATTTATTTTAATTTTTACTGTGTAACACTGTAAATAAATTGTATCAGAATTTAAAAGTAGAAGAAATAACATCAGATTGATGCAGTAGGGATTCCCATTGTGGAATTTTCACAAGATGTACATTGAACAACCAAAAGGATTTGAGACCTTCGACAGAGAGTTGCATATGTGCAGAATCAAGCGAGCGTTGATGGATTAAAACAAGCACACTGTGCTTGGTACACCAGGATCGAGAACTATTTCACCAGGTTGGGCTTCACCAAAATTGAAGTAGATGAAGACCTTTACCATATTGTTGTTGAAGGTAGATTTTTTATTATAGTATTATATGTTGAAAATTTGATTTTAACCGGTGATGAGAAGTTGATAAAATATTGTAAAGAGGATCTTGAAAGAGAATTCGTGATGAAGGAAATGGGACTCATTCATTATTTCCTCAATTTATAAGTATGGCAAGAATATGGGAAATTGTTTGTCTCTCAAGGAAAGTATGCCAATGAGATACTGAAGAAGTTCCACATGGATATTATCAAACCCATGGATACTCCTCTAGTAGGCAGTTGGAGGAACGAGGATGCCACTTTAGGTGGGGAGGTGGAGGCCACTATTTATAGGTAGCTTGTGAGTTAACTTACGTACTTTGTGAACACATAACCAAACATGTGTTATGCAGTTAACCAACTTAGTCAAGAAATGGTTAAGCCATCCAAACTGTATTCTAAGGCATCTAAACATGTGTTGAGATACCTCAGAGGCACTACTTAGTATGGTATTTGGTACAAACAAACAGAGGGAGTGAAGTTTCAAGGCTTCATAGATGTAGATTGGATGGATAGTCCATCATATTGTAAGACCACTTCAGGAGGAGTCTTGAGTATTGGGTCAGCAGCAGTTTCTTGGTACATTAGGAAGTAAAGATCAATTGCACTCAATTTAGCAGAAGCCCAGTACATGATTACTATTCAAGTAGAATTTGAAGCTATCTAAATGAGGAATACTCTTGTTGGGTTATTTCCTCAGATGATGGATCCTACTGTGATTTACTGTGACAATCAGAGTTGTATCAAACTCTCTGAAAATCCATTTTTTCATGACCAGTCCAAGCATATTGACATTCGTACCACCATCTACGAGATTGTGTGCAGATTCAGATTATGTTGTTGGAGTACATTCCTACAAAGGAACAAGATGCAAATATTTTAATAAAATAATTGTCAAGAGGAAAATGTTAATTCCATAGAGATAGGATTTGGGTATTCTATAATCCATTTCTTGTTGGGAGGGAGTGTTGAAAATTGCAACAAGAAAATCTTGATTTAATTTTCCCTTGAATTAAATTAGGATAAAATTGTAATTCCACATCACAAGACAACAATAATATGTTAACTAAGATAGAAATACTTAGTTGGATTAGTTAATTTGATTTTAGGGCCTAACTTGAGTCATGTAGAGTGGTTCCTACTTTTTTGGATCCTAGGTTGAGTTTAATTGAGTTGTGATAATTTAATTCAATCAAACTGAGTTAAAGTCAGTTAAACTGTTCCAGCTGTTGGAGGAACTAGTGGGAGGTATAGTACTGGGGTGTGTACTCACTGGTAAACCAGTTAACTGATAAATAAACATAATTAATTGATGCATGTGTGATCTACGAGTTACCTAATTGAGTTGGAGTTCAAGGGTAGTGTACTAGAAATTGTATAATAATCTGAGTTGTATAGGTGGTGCATGCAGTCAGAGAAGGGCCTATAGGGATTGCGCAATTATGGATGAGGAATTCCATAATTAATAGAGGATTTTTATGAAACCGACTCCAAAAATAGAAGAAAGGAGAGATCAACACCTTAGAAATCAGCCACTTCGAGTTGGAAACCTCCAATACATTACATACATGAATAGTTATTGGTTCATACAAATGAAAAAACCTCCTTCTATATATAGGAGTCCATGGGGTCACAATATAATCCTAGATGACCTAACAATAATAATGTAAGGGCACAATAATAAAAATATTGGGGTTACACTAACAACAATAAGGGAATATACTAGTAATATAGGGACCTAACATGCCCCTCTCCTTCAAACAAGTGTTTTCCTCAACACTTGAGTAGCTTCAGATGCTTCTGTATAAAATTATCATCCTCCCATGTAGAATCTTCAGTGGGTAAGTTCTTCCATTTGATGAGATACTCTAAAATTGATCAATTTTGTAGTTGTCGAGATCTTTTTTTCGTGACTGCTTTAGGTTCCAATATGATTTTTCCTTCCTCATCAAGTTCAGGCAATATTGCTTGAACTGGAAGTTTGTCCCCGATAACCTTCTTTAAGCATGAAACATGTAAAACTAGATGCACTCACGAAGAAGTAGGAAGCTCCAATATGTATTTCATAGTACCAATCTTTTGCAACACCTTGTAAGGACCATAGTACTTTGGCGATAATTTATTGTCCTTCTTAGCTTGCTTGAGGGACATTTTTTTATATGGTTGTAGCTATAAAAATACCCAGTCTCTTACATCAAAACTTCTCTCGCTATGATGTTGATCTTCCTGTTGTTTCATTTGATTTTGTGCCAAATTTAGGTTATCCTTTAAGAGTTGGATAACTTCTTGTTTATGCTCGATGTGATCTTCCATTTCTTGAACCTTATAATTTTCTCTTAAAGAAGATGTGATGGACGGTGGATGATATCCATAAAGTGCCATAAATGGGGTCATTTTTGCTGCAGTATAGAAGGAAGTGTTATACCACCATTCAGCGAGAGGTAACCACTTGACCCATTGTGTTTGCTTATCAGATGCAAAACAACAAAGATATCATTCCAAAAATTTATTCACTATCTCAGTTTGACCATCAGATTGAGGATGATAAGATGAGCTACTTGAGTACCCAAACAAGAAAATAATCCTATCCAAAAATTTCCAATAAAAATGGGATCTCTGTCACATACAATAATCTTTTGGTTTCCATGTAGCTTTTGAATTGTTTCCATAAATGCAGTAGAAATTATACTTGCTTTAAATGGATGAGATAATGCACAAAAGTGTGCATAATTGGTAAGTATATCAACTACCACCATGATGACACTCTTTCCTTCAAACTTAGTTAAACTTGTGATAAAATCTATTGAAATCCCCTCCCAACGTTGACTTGGAATGGATAAAGGTTGTAGAAGACCCGGGGTCTTAATTGTGTCAACTTTATTTTGCTGGAAAACCAAACATTCCACCACAAACTTTTGAATATCAGATTTAAGGCCATTCCAAAAAAATTCTTTCTTCACCCTGTGATTAGTTTTTAAAAATCCTGAGTGTCCTCCTAAAGGAGAAGTGTTCAATTCCAAAAGAATATTTTTTTTTAGTTGGGAATTCTTGCAAATATATAAGCGATCTTTGTACCATAAGGAATCATTTTTACAACTAAATGTATCAAATGTACTAGGATATTGCTGCAAATTTTGAATGAGTGTCCACACTTCTTTTTCCTTCTTCCATTAATCCCTTTCTTCAATTATCCAATTTGGTTGGATAATAAAAATGGCACTAAGTAATGCTTCCACCTCTTCATCCTTTCTTGAGAGTGCATCTGCAACAAAATTTAGCTTCCCTTTTTTGTAGATGATTTCAAAGTCATAACCCAACATATTTGTGACCCATTTTTTCTTCTCTTCTGAAGATAGTGTTTGTTCCAAAAAGTGTTTAAGACTATCATGATCATTTTTTACCTTGAAGTGTCTTCCCATTAGGTAAGGTCGCCATTTCTTTAGTGCATATAGTATTGCCAACATTTCCTTCTCATAAATAGCTTTCTGTAAATACTTTCCTTTGATTGGACGACTTTCAAAAGAAATGGGTCTTCCTTATTACATTAAAACAACACCAATTCCATTTCCTGAGGCATCACATTCCACAATAAAGGTTTTTGTGAAGTCTGGCGTAGTTAAGACTGGTGCTACACACATTGCCTCTTTAAGATGTTCAAAGGCCTTAGTTTCTTCAAGAGTCCATGAAAATGCATCTTTATTCAATAATGTTGTTAGAGGTGTTGCTATTCTCCCATAATTCTTAACAAACTTATGATAATACCCTGTTAACCTGAGAAATCCTCACAACTGCTTTATGGTTGTGGGGACTTTCCATTCTTTAATGGCTTTCATTTTGTTAGGGTCTACCTTAACACCCTTGTGAGATACAATATGACCCATATATTCTACCTCTTGTACTCCAAAGAAACATTTAAATGTTTTTTCATATAATTGTTTCTCCTCCAATAGTTTGAGAACCCTATCAACATGTTGAACATGGTCCTTCCAAGACCTCCTGTAGATTAGTATGTCATCAAAAAATACTAGCACAATTTTTCTAAGGAAGGGTTTGAAAATGGAATTCATCAACCCTTGAAATGTAGAAGGTGCATTGGTAAGGCCAAAAGGCATGGCTAAAAATTCATAATGACCCTCATGAGTTCGAAATGTTGTTTTTGGAATATCTTCAGTCTTCATTCTAATTTTATGATATCTGGAATGAAGATCCAACTTGGTAAGATAAATTTCACCATGTAATTCATCCAATAATTTATCAATCATAGGAATGGGAAATTTATCTTTAATAGTGAGTTTATTGAGCTCCCTATAATCTAGACACATGCACCATGATCCATCCTTCTTATGCACCAATACTACTGGGGCAGAGAAAGAACTTTGACTATGTTGAATTATACTAGCCTCTAACATTTCTGCAATCATACATTCAATTTTGCTCTTTTGGAAATAAGGATATCGGTAAGGCCTAATGTTTGGAGGAACACTTCCTGGAATCAAATGAATAGCAATATCATGATCATGAATAGGTGGGAGTCCTTTGGGAGTTTCAAACACCTTGGAATTATTGTCTAATCATTTTTGGAGATCTGGAGAAATAGATGATTTTGATGTTGGAACTTCTAGTAAGCATAATTGTGCAATTACACCTCGTTGTTATTTCTTTAGAAGCTTTGTCATGACATTAGAGCTTATTATATTTCTTGGCTTCCCTACAATACCCCATAATTCAATTTCCTTTCCTTCTGAAAAAAATTTCACAAAACGTTCTTGAAAATTAAAAGCTATCATCCCCAAAGATTTTAACCATTGTATTCCTAGTACAACATCAACACCTCCCATTGGAATGGAAAGAATTGGACTATTGAATACATATTCCCCCATGGTTAGCTTTATATTAAGGCATTTTTCAAAGCAATTTATAGTTCCTCCATTTGCAGCCATCACTTGACATTCTAGTATATTCTAGTATTGGGTATAGGAAACAATTTAATTCCTTAGATACCTTACAATGAATAAAATTATGGGTACTACCAGAATCAATCAACATTATTACCTTTTTTTTCTTTATATGTCCTTCTAACTTGAGAGTTTGAGGAGTGGCAATTCCTACCAATGCATTACATGATATAGTTAGACTCATTTCTTCTTCTTCTAGGGTTGGTTCCTGTTGTATATCCTCTTCTTTTGAAGTTTCTTGTTCATTTTCTTCCTCCTCTTCACAATCTATGTAAAATAATTTATTCTCAACACACTTATGACCTTTAGTGTATTTTCTATCACAACTGTAGAAAATCCCTTTTGCTATTTTTTCTTCCAATTTTTGTGGTGTCAACCTTGTAGGTTGTGGAAGTATAGGAGTAGCAACACTTCCATATTTATAGATGTGAGTGGTAGGCTTCCTTGTCGCCATAATTTTACATTCAATTTTTCTTCCCAACCTGAATGCCTTCTCCAATGAATCAGGTTCCCAAATGCAAAATTCATGTTGGATGTTATCCTTTAAATTCCCTATGAATACATAAATATTGTGTTCCTCTGAATATTAGTTACCCTTATATTCAATTTTTGGAAGTCCTCAATGTGCTCCACCACTGAACCTTTTTGTTTGAGATTTATCAATTAGCTAAGAAGGTGTCGCTCTTTGTATCCTCATAATGTGCTATCATTTTATCTGTAAAATTGACCAAGTGAAAAATTTTTAATAGGAGCAAAGCCATCGATTCCATACAAATGTATTTTTTTCTAAATGTAAAGTTGCAATGTGTACCTTTTGTGTGTTTTGCACATTATTGAGATCGGAATATTTCTCCTTCTGTAGTATCCATGTTACAGGATCCCTACCATCAAACTTCCTCATATCCATATTTGGAATATGGTGGTTCTTCAATACAACATTATATTTTATGAAATCATTATTAACATTTATTTTGTTCTCATCATGAGTTTCCTCTACTATTTTTTCGCCATTAGGAATAATTTCTTGTATCAACTTTAACAAACCTTCCTTCAAACCTTCCATGTATTCCTTCAAACCTTCCATTTTTTCTTCAATAAAATTCTTCAAACCATCCATCGTAGCTTCCACGCATTTCCTCAAACCATCCATCTTAGCTTCCATGTTTTTCTTCAAAACATCCATTTCATTTTTTGTCTCTTTGCGAGAGCGAAATTTGGTGCACTTGCTCTTGTAATTTTGATATGTCATGTTGCATTTATTCATCTTCATGAGCCATAGTAGAGCCTTCTTAAGGCTTAATGGGTTTTGAATTCTTTTTGGTGGCATTTATAACCCAATATTGATATCTATTCTATAATATTCCCTTGGAATCAATTCAAATCGATTCTTCAAACAAGACTTATGCAATTCGAAAAAAAATACACACTTTTTTCTTGATTTTGAGGAGCTTGATATTGAAATTGAATTATCTCTGTGATTTTGGATCTTCAATATCTGAAATTTGACCCTGTAGTATCACTCTGAATCTTCTTTCGAATGCCACAGGTCTGACCCGATTTGGATTCTGCAAGGAAAATTTATGCACAATTTCCCACAATGACCTAATTATGGATTGGTTTAGTAGATAGAACTTTTACGGCATGCCACATGTCATTGTTTCCTCCTTTGTCTCTGACATTGATTCAAAGGAAACTACATTCCGTGTGATTCTGGCCAATTTTTATAGAATTCTAATCTGATGTTCAAAGAGATAGTTATGACGATTTTCCCATGGTCACCTCTTTGAGATGAAATTCGGGATCTTGAAAAAACCCTAATTTCCATAGATCATATCTCTGAAAATATTGCGAACCAAGATCTGAAATTTGTACAGGAAGTTCCTCAAGATTTTGGCTTCGCTCTAGACAAATTTTAGCTTCTGAACCTTTGTAGAAAAAAAATTATAATGAAAATTCCATGATCACCTATTTTATGTGAAATTCGGGAGCTTAAAAAAACCCTAACTTCCACAGATCATATATCTAACAATATTGTGAACCAAGATCCGAAAGTTTTAAACACCGTTACTTAGGATTTCAACTTTTCTCTGTAAAAATTTCAGCTTCTGAACCTTCGTAGAAAAAATTTTATAGCGAAAATGCCACAATGATCTGTTTGGAGCAGCGAAACCCTAGAATTCAAAGCTTTGATACCAAATGTTATGAAACCAACTCCAAAAATAGAAGTAAAGAGAGATCAATGCCTTAGAAATCAACCACTTTGAGGGGGAAACCTCCAATACATTACATAAATGAACAATTCTTGGATGATACAAATGAAAAAACCTGCTTCTATATATAAGAGTCCATGGGGTCACACTATAATCCTAGCCGACCTAACAATAATAATGTAAGGGCACAATAATAACAATATTGGGGTTACAGGGGTACAACATTAACAATAAGGGGGTTACACTAACAACAATAAGGGACTATACTAGTAATATAGGGAACTAACATGGGATAATTCCCAAGAAAACAACAGAAGGAAATAGGAGCTTAGAAGGCAACAAAATTGGCCAATTATTGTCTAGAGACAACTTGTGAGGTAGTGAGATAGATTATACTTGTGTAGATCAGACTGTTCAGGCTTTAATAGGCATTTTATTTCTTCTCTATTTTTTTTATTAATGAAAATTAGATAGGAAGGGATTTTGAGTAGTGGCTTTCCCCTAGATATATCCTTGTGTTATTTGTGTTAATTGATTGATGTCACATGTTTTTGATATTTATTCTCAATCGTGAATTTCTTTTCGCAAATGAGTAGAGTAGATTCAAGTCTATTGTTTTAGTTAATTACATTAGGAGTTTGAATCTACAAGTAATTTCTACAGGAAGAAGGACTAAGTGGCTCAAGGACATTCCACACTTTTATGTTATGGTGTAACAATGTAAAAAATTTTTTTATGTTTTGTCTTCTCTTCAAGGTTTGTCTCTCGGTGGCTTGATTGAAAAAAAAAATGAGGGTTCTGAATTTTTTAATGTTTATCTTAAATATTGTTCTGATGATGCATTGCACAAGACTTGATTTGAAAATTCTGGAAAGGTTCTTTGGTTTCTCTCTCTAAGGACAAAGAACCTTGATGGGTGATGGGCGAAGACCCCCCCTAGATTTTTTTCATGTACTCTTTGTATATTTCCATGTTAATATAATGTGAATATTTTCCAACAAAAAAAAAATTCCCTAATGGGCCTTAGTCTTGTGGTGCAACAACGCCTAATGGGCCTAAGTTCTTGGTTCTGACATTGGCCTCTTTGGGCCTTCTTATCTATGATATGAGAAAATATTATGACAAAGATATGAAGGATATATGTTGATATCTATGAAAAAAATATCATGATAGAACTATGGTTGTTCCACTATATTTCTATTGCTAATTTTCTCTCTACAAAATTACTTATGATGATATGGGGTAAATACAATGTGAAAATTTTGAAAATGTTTGAAAATGAAATTATCTATAATAAAGACTTCTAGCCCTAAGAATATTAACATTGTTAGTATTTTATCGGTTAGTAAAGATATAAAAATCACAATGTGTGTAAAATATTAAAACAAACAATCTACAATTTTAATCAATCATGTTAGCAAATAAAGGAAGCCTAGTTGTGCATTTTAGTGAAATGAGGAAATTCTGGCCTGGTTCACAAAAATGAATTCCCAACCTTCATTTCAAGGCCAAATTGAATGATTAAACTTAGAGAGTATTCCTTTACTCATAACTAACATTGATACAATTAAATATTTTTAATTGTTCACCTATATATTTATGTTGTTCAAGAATACTCCAAAATTCCATGGAATTCACTGGGTGAAAGGTAGGGTTTGTATGTCTCAATAAATGCGCACCAGGACCTGTAATTAATTGGAAGTGATATAATGATCATTAAATCCTATGGATATATGAAATTTTACCTCAGTATTTTGGTTTAACAATTGCCTAATGGGCCTCAATCTTGTGGTGTAACATTGAACTAATGGGCCTCAGTTATTGTGTATGATAGTGGCCTCTTTGGGCCTTCTTATCTATGATATGAGAAAATATTATGATAGATATGAATGAGATATGTTGATCCCTATGAAAAATATATTAGTGACATACCTAGGATTGTTCCAATGTGTTTTCATTACTAATGTTCTCAATACATAATTTCTTATGATGATATGGGGTAAATGCAATGCGAAAATGTTGAAAATGTTTTAAAATACAATTATCTACAATAGAAACTTCTAGCCCTAAGAAAATTAACATGGTTACTACTCTACTATCTAGCAAAGATATAACAATGTAAAAGTGTAAAATAGTAAAATAAACAATCTACAATAATCAATAAGATTGGCCAAGAAATGAAGCCTACATGTGCATTTTAGTGAAGCAAGGAAATTTTGGCCTGCTTCAAAAAAATTCACACCAAACCTTCATTTCAAGGCCAAATTGAATGATTCAACCCGAAGAGTAATTATTTATTTATAATTAACATTAATACGATTAAATATTTATATTTTTTACATACATATTTATGTTGTTCAAGAATATTCCAAATGGTATGGATTTCATAGAGTAAAATGCATGGTTTGTGTGCCTCAAGTAGATGCGCATGAGGACCTGTAATTAATTATAAGTGATGTAATGATAATTCCATCCTATGGGTCTACTAAATTCTACCTCAATCTTGTGGTGTAACAACACTAATATGGGCCTTAGTCTTGTGGTGTAACAACACCGTAATGGACCTCAACTCTTGGGTAGATAATTGGTCTTGTAAAATACTCAAAATAGTTTTGTCCCTCCAATCTTCTTGTTGTTTTATTTTTCCTATGTGGTGGTAGTCTTAATTCTATAAATACTTGGAGTCTAGGATTTTATAAATTCCTAGGTACAATCATGCCATGGCTAGCTATCCTCCTCCTAGAGGGTGTTAATGTGACAAGATGCATGAGATAAGGAATGAGATGAGACACCTAGCCAGTCAATTGGAAGGCATGCATAAGGCCATGGTCTACATTTTTACCTAGCTAGAATCCCAAATGAAGAAGAATGAAGATTTGGAAGGGTAAAGGATTAAAGGACCTTAGTTAGTTAATGAAAGGTGTTGTAGTTAAAGGTTAATTTTTAATTTTCCTACAAAAAAATAATATTATATATATATATATATATATATATATATATATATATAATACTTTGTATGTAGGGAGTAGGAAAATATTTATATAACAGTCCCTTTTCAATATTTATATTTATATATTGTATACAAACCTAACCTTTCATCCTTAAAACAACAACCTTAAAATATATAAAAGTGGGTCTAACACTTTTATAAATTGGAAATTAAAGCGCATGCAAGTTTGTGGTTGGATTGTTGCTCATTGGAATCAGCCAGAGGAATCAAAGGATTTCTGACATGTTAAATCAATAAAATGTTACGGGATGAGGAGCCGTCAGAAAGCATGATGGCTAAAAAACGCATCTCCAAATCAATGGCCATGATTCATTCTAGAATTTACTCCATGATTTTCACAAACCATCAAAGGGACCCCTCGGAAGCGGTTAATGGTTTTTACAACAACTAAGCATCGAAATTTGGTGACAACTCATGTACCTGTCAAGGGAGTCAGTAAAGCAAGAAGGACCTTACACACCATCAATATTTTTTGATAAACGTCAATCCCACCTATTATTTTCTTTGTCCTCCACCTGAAGAGTTACGATGACCAACATCTAGAGTGTTAATTGTCGATTCCTTATTAGCATTCAGCTATTCATTATGGTTATTGGGTAACTCAAAATTCAAGATTTCTTCCTTATAATTTATTTCAAATTGTAATCATGGATAAAACCCAAAAATCAACTAAAAAACCCACAATCTCTATGAAGTCTATTCATACACCCACTACAAGGAAAAGACCCTCTAGCGGAGGTTATAAAGGATGTTTTTAGTGTTATAAAATTGGCCAAAATTGTCAAAGAAAACATTTGCTACAACATTCGTTTATGGTTACGGAGGTTATGGTGGAGCTTTTAATAGAAATTCAACACAAATAAAAAAAAATGGGCGGCCGGAGGTTATTACGGATGTTTTTTCATCGGTGCGCTGCTCTGGATATAACGCACCAGTGCATACATGAAGACAACGCCCCGGGGTTGTCTCAGTTGAACGAACTCACTGGGACGTTTAGGTGTAAAACCACACTGGGCGTACTGTTGGTCATACAATGCATGGGGCCATTCTACTTAGCCTTGGATTTGTGTGGTGCCCATAGGTTGTATCAACGCACTGGTGCGTATACCTCTATGATGCACCGGTGCGTCATATCACAGAAAGGCGCTGAGATTTATAATTGGTTTCAGTATTTGTGCGGTCAACATTGATCATAAAAATGTATCGGTGCTTATAGATACATAAAATCCCCAGTACGCAGTATCACACAAACACACAGATATTTATAACTGGTATTGGTTTTTGTGTGGTGCCCATGGATCATACAATGACACCGATGTGTATAGACACATAAACGCACCGGTCGAAAATTACTAACACGCACCGGTTTTCATTTTATTTTTTTTAGAAACATCGACCTGTGATAGTCCAATTATTGTGATTGTTTTAAATTCATTATTCATCAAAAGTCGACACATCTTATAACAATATTCATATTAATTACATTTTTATTAATGCATTTGAATGTGTTGTTTGGATTAATTTGTTATATCATATCAGAATTATTGTGGTTTTTTAAAATTCATTATTCATCAAAAGTCGACACATATATATCTTATAACAATATTCATATGAATTAAATTTTTATTAGTGCATTTGAGAATGACAATGGAGAACGCAATAGAATAAATTAAAACATATTTTATGATTATATATATATATATAGTCTTCATCATACAAAATGCGACAGTTATTCGTATCCCTTTGTCTTTCAATTGGGACACTATGTCCATTACATTAAACAAAATGTCTAATTTCATAGACATATTTCAAAAAATAAAATGCCTTGCTTTGATATCCAAACATAGTGATCATCATTCTTCACTTGAACTGTTGTCTCTGCTAGAGCTACTTCCATGACTTGGGTTATTTTCAGGAATGTTTTGTTCACGGCATTAATTGTTTTCTTCTTCTTCACCTTCCATCTACAAACATAAAAATAAACTGAAATGAGTGTATATACATTGGTGAGAATAATGAAAATTTCAATATTAAATAATATACATCAATGTAAATCGAAAATAAAAATGGCATACCATAGCAACAATTGACTCATAAACTATATACATTCTTTAAAAACCATGTACCATGCCATCTTTCAAAATTTCATCTGCTGGCGTAGTTCCATACTTTGTTTCCTGCAAGTTTTGTACCCCATAACAAATCATATATTTAATATAAAATATTTTTTTGTTCTATTAATTATAGATGGAGCTAAGTAAAACAAGATCGATAGATGCTTACAAATTCCACAATTAAATTCTGATATGCCAACATATACTCACAACCCATATTTAACCTAATTTCAATCAATTCGTCTGATGGTTCTTCTTTGTATGTTAGCACCTGTTTGAAGACATTCAATGATGATTTTTGTAAAACAACTTAAAAAATACAAAAATGAAATCTAGTTAAGTTGTTATAAGGAAGTAAAAATTACTCACAAACTTAGAGATCAACCATTTTCTTCCTTGTTGTCCTATTTTATGTGCTGAATGGGTTCCATTTCCTTATATTTTCTGCAAGAAAATTCTTGAAAATTAATATTTAATGTTAAATTTTTTATTTATTTTACCTAATGATCGAAAAATTCAATGATTACATATTACATTTGAAGCACATTTTTGTTGAGATGGCTTCTCCTGCAATGCAATTTTTTCCATTTCTTTGACCATCTCCTTGTACACCTTTTTGGACATTCCTACTGGCATATTTCTGATATCGACTCATTCATATTTTGAGATTTTTATAATCTTCCTGAAAATGTAACATGACAATAAATTATTTAATTTTTATATTGATATATGAAAAGTAAATATAACAAAAGTGATATTTATAAATAATTCTAGACAAACATTTAAAGGAATATTACTTTTTCATCCCTTCTTTTTTGTTGTTGTATGTTTTTGCTATTAAAAGTCTGACATGTCTCATTGACCAATTCTCTAGAAACTCTTCCTGTAGTTTAGATAAAATTTGGTTCTTGGAATCATTGGATTGATTTTTATATTGTAAGTGGAAAGAACGTCTATACATTCATTCCACTAGATCCCTCAAAATTTTGTAAAAGTTTTTTCCCCTTTCGTTAACTTCCAACACCACTCCAGATGAGCTAAGGAGCAATTCATTTTCATTTACAAGTTCTATTTTTTTTCTTTTCTTAGAACAAAATTCCTTTTCTGAGTTGTTGGTCCCTGTAGAACATTAAACATATGTGAATTAATAGACTGTTTAACACATGTTATCTAATAATTTTAAGTATATTATTAATGATAATTGAAAAAAGAAACTCATATTGGATCGATAGTATTTTTCCATTCACCTAATTCATTATTTTGCAATTTTTCCATTAAATTTTTACGCTCTTCTAGTCCTAGATCATAAATAATCATATTGAGATTTGTCATTTTGTGGCTCTACGTGATACACAGTGAAAAATACATATTATTTAAACTTACATATAGTTCAAAAATAATATTTTTTATAAAGAATTTACAAAGAACTTGTCTTTTTTGTTTTTATTGATGTGTTAACAGTATTTTTGTTACTTGATCTCTTGTCGGCCATTTATTTATCAATTTGAAACCTGTACCATATCATTCATTAATATATTTATAAATAAATTCTCAATTTTTTAGGTAGAAAATAAATCTCAGGTCACCGATGCGCCTTTCATGAGGTACGCACCGCAGCCAGTGCGCGGGGATATTAAAAATGCACCGCAAAATAGTATAATAGACCGTACGGTGCATTGGGTATTATAAACACAATGAAAAAATAGTGTAATAGACCATACGATGCATGGGGTATTATAAACGCACCGCAAAACTGGTGTAATACACCGTACGGTGCTATCCTCGTTAAATGGAGCACCAGTGCTCTATTTCAGATATGGTGCACAGATTTAGAAAAAATGTTTTCAATTTTTTTTTTACTACACAGTACTTGCGCAGTGAACTGTATAATATAGTGCACCAGTGCAGTAGTGTACGTAGGGTGCACTGATAAAGAAAAATCCATTTTTTTTCGAAAAATTCACGCAATGGCCGAATGAATTAGGATCCGACTATGTAAGTCATCCCGTGGGTTGGATGTCAATCTAAAATGGAAAACCCTAATTCTGAAATCACAGAAACATGGAGAAGAAAGGGAAAAAACAAAAAATTCAGGGGTTTAGGGTAAAAATGGATAAAACTACAGAAAAAAGTAAAAAAATAATCAAATTTAATCACGAGATGGTTTGAAATTCTATGATACATGGTTTGAATCACCAGAGGTTTGGTTTCTGATTGTCTGAATACTTCTGTTCGAATGTATTTCGCTGCTCCACAATGCCCTCATGCTCTTTTGCTCCAGGTCTGTCTCTTGCAAATATCTAGTTGAAAATTTTAGCAAAAATAGTGAAATAATGAAAAGTGTTTAGTATTTAAAGAATTATTTTATGAAATTAGATTTTTGAAAATATTTTTTCGCCCATTTTTCAAATTGCCGTTTTTTTTTTCACTTAAAGAAAATAGAGTTGTGTTTTTTTTATTTGTGTTTATTCGTTACCGATGCAGAAGAGTTGTGAAGCACTGGTGCGTCTTAGTAATACAACGCACCGATGCGTGTTATGATGATAAGCGCACCAGACTGTATCAAGTTCTTTTTTTGTATATAATATCATAATAAATAAATGATAATTCTAAAGTACATGAATTTATTTTCATTATTTTCTAAACTTTACTATGTTACAAAAATTCATATTATTCTAGATTTGTTATTTTACAATTATTTGCAAATTTACAAATTTAAATATTTTAATAAAATCATTTCACATTAATACAATTAAAATTTTCACATTAATAGAATTAAAATTTTACAAATATTTCACATACAATTACAATTCGAATTAGAATTAGAATTAGAATCACAATTTTACATTAATTTCACATACATGAATTACGATTAGAATTACAATTACAATTTTAATTTTACATACAATTACATTTATAGTTTTACACAGAATTACATTTACAATTACAATTACAATTTTACAAATGTTTTACATTCAATTCAATTAAAATTACAATTACAAATACAATTACAATTTTAGAATTTTACATACAATTACATTTACAATTTTACATAGAATTATTACATTTACAATTACAATTACAATTTTACAAATATTTTACATACAATTCAATTGAAATTACAATTGCAATTTTAGAATTTTACATACAATTAGAATTTTACAATTTTTCATATATACAATTACAATCATTTCAAAATAAATTAAATATTACAATTACAATTAAAATTTTACATTAATAAATATTTTACATACAATTACAGTTAAAATTACAATTAGTACAAATACAAATACAATTTTAAATTTTACATTCACGACATAATATTTAATAAATATCATGGTCATTTAATATTAAATTAATTAATAAACATCATCACGATCATGATAACCATCGTATAAACATCATATTCGACTAATAAACACATTCAAACATCAAATTAACATTATATATTAATATCATCACAACACAAACATCAAATATACATCTCAATATGTCAAATAACTCATGCTATCACATATACACATCTATCTGCAAGCTAAACATTAAATGAACATATCTAACATGACCTAACAATATGCGCCACATCATGATGATCACCAACATGAAAATTAAGTACAAATGCAACATGAACATAAAATACATGGACGATATATATATATATATATATATATATATATATATATTACTGAATAATGTTAAAAATATACAACTGTAATATAAATGTCATGGATCAACTGGTGGTAGTATAACAACATCAATAGCAGTACAAGTGGAGGCTTGCTTAGTAAAGGGTGCAGCCTCGACAATCGATGGTCGAGCCTACTCATGATCATGATCACTAGTACTGATGGATGCATCGACAGCTGGTGGTAGTACAACATCAATACAAGTAGTAGTAGTGTAGGCTTGCTTAGTCAATAGTGCAGCCTTGACGGTCAATGGTCCAAGCGCCTGCTCATGATCATGACTAGTACTGATGGATGCTGCAGTAGGCTACTGACTAGATGTGGCCGATGGTCTAGCCTCATCTCCATGATGACTGCTACTAGATGCTACTAGTGGAGCCTCATGCTCATCAGGCGTGGCGTGAGGTGAACTATCATGAGATGCATGTGAGTCACTGCTCGCGGACTTTCCATCACATGTCGTGGCTCGACCATGCCTATAACTATAGATAGTCCTCCTCAGTCATATAATAGTTGTCATAGCTCCTACGACATGCCGCATCAGGCCGTACATGTCACGCAGCATGCCTCTCGATATCCGTAATAGCCTATCATCGGCCTGTATGTCTCTGTAATGAGCAGGCCTGATGCCCACATCAATAATCAATGCATAGAGTGGGTTGCCCAACTCTATCCTATATCTAGTCTCAGGTTCACTGCGCCTAGAAAAAGGCGGTACCGGTGCACCATGAGCAAGAGCATGTCTCTTTGCTGCACTGGCTTCATCCTAATCATGATCATCCTCGGCATCGGCCATGTCCCGATTGTCATCAGGATCCACACCTGGATCATTTGGTGGATCTGGCATTTCCTCGCCATAAAAAGAGCCAATGTCTGCAAAATATATACAAGTACACAATAATAATTAGACAATTTCATTACAAAATTTAATAAAAACAAGTTAAAGAACATGTTAGAATAAATATAAATAAAATAGTAATATTACCTCTATCATCTGGCGACTCATCATCTGTGAAGAGGATGTTGGGACACCCTCACTAATCTAATCCAAAATAAGGACACAGGACCATAATGAATGGATGCAGCTTGTCAACACTGGCTAGTAAGTCCATTGCATCATGCGATATCCTGGCTGGAAACATAGTGTCTCCCCTCTTGGGCATCATCTACTCCCACATGTGCATCCGAGCCTCAAACACTGGCCTACAAGGTTGTCGAACAAAACTAGGTCTCATCTCTGGAAACCTCTCAAAAAATAAACAAAACAGCTTTGAAGAAAAAGGGATGTTGACCCTCCCTTGTGCATGAGCACGACATCTATCTAAGGCCATACAAAATTGCCACAAAAAAATGGTAGGCCACCTAACAAGTCGTGGCTGTTGTACTAAAGAATCAACATAATATAAAAGTGAGAAAATAATGGGTTTCCCATCACTGGTGTTGTGTGAAATGGTCGAAATGATAAGTGAGAGGCACTGAACGTCCTGTCTACCGAATGCACCTATATGTAACTGACCTCCAGGTACCTGAAAATTTGAAGGAGACAGTGCATGTGCTCCAATGTATCTCTGGGAGTAAACTAACTGACTCCCTGCTACACAACCAGCTGGCATGTCTAGGAATGAGGGAAAATCCACCCCTCTCCTCGATAGTCCTATAATAAAATAAATATACTCCTCAATGGCTATGTCCCACTGGTCAGGACCAACCTGGAAAGCCTGTCAGTGGGCATTCCACCTACAGATAAGATATCTCAAAAAAAAACTATGGGCCTTTAGGGAAGTAGCCTCCTCATAGAAATTGAGGCCTACCTGCCTAAGGATCCCCTGTGTATCTGTTGTAATAGGGCGAGGGTATGAATCTCTCTCCCTCTCTCGGGCCTCCCATTGGCGAATCATGTCATATTGTTCAGCCTATTTTTGCTACTGTTCCTCCTCTTCTCTCTGAATCATTGACATATTAAATAGTTTTTTTTTATTAAAAAAGACATGTATTTAGGAATATACATATACATATATATATATATATATATATATATATATATATATATATATATATATATATATTTATTTATTTATTTATTTATTTTATTTTATTTTGAAAAAAAACAAACAGACCAGTTGATGCATCACAAAAATAGTCACGCACTGGTGGTGGCGCAGCTTAAGTTTGTAGTGCACCGGTGCCGATGCCCCTAATGAAATACAACACACAGGCCTCGGTGCAGTTGTCTATTTTTCAAGCACCATTTACTATATCTAAGTTTAGAATAGCAGTACGTTGACTGAAATATATGCCCTGGAGCGTATAGTCATGTCATCGCACCAAATTCATGACAATTACATAGTCAACGGTGCGGTATTTTACCCGGCCGCACCATTGACCCTCTCGGAATGCAGAATGCAATGCGCTGACATACACCGGGGCAGATAATTCAGTCAAAGTACTGCACTGGGATTCCCATGATCAACGGTGCGCCTGAATAAATGAGCACACCGCATTTTATTTTATTTTTCAATTTAAAATTATGCGGGGCGCCTTTCAAAACTGCCCCGTAAATAGTGCAGATACCGTTAGCACCGGTGCCGGTGCGGCCTGTAAATTTTACAGGCAGCACCGCTATCCGGTGTGAGCAGAACAGCTCAGGCGCACTATGAGCATTTTTTTTCCTTTTTAATGGTTATTTTTAAGGTTATTTCAAATTCTAATCCGCTAAAAGGCTTAATTATGGAAAAACTAGAAAAATACCTATACATTTCACCGTTGAGGAGGCATATTGGCTGTAAAATTTGCAAAAGAAAATTTGACCACTATTTTTCAAAATGCAAGCTGGAGATTGGTGGCCAATGCATGCAATGGGTGCAATGAGAGCACTGATGTCAGGGCGGCTCAGAGAAGGGGAAATGGCACCGGTGCTTGAGAGATCTAGAGCACTAAGGAATGTGAAAAATGCGGTTTTTTGGCCGTAATTTTTTTTTATTTAATCCTGTTCCAATGTGCAGGGTTTTATAGGCGCACTGGTATGCTTGCTTAAAACCGCACCAGGCAATGTCAGATTTGGCGTGTTGTTAATAATGCATCAAGGTGGTTCCCTAACACCACATTGGGATGTTTCAATTTTGGCGTGATGTTTTGATGATGCACCAAGGTGGAATATTCGTAATGCACCAGTGTTGAATAGTCTTAAAGCATCGATTTTTTGGCCTTAATTTTTTTTTTATTTAACACTATTCCGGTGCATGAGTTTTATAGGTGCAATGGTACTCTTGGATAAGAATGCACCGACATGTTTCTGTTTTGGTGTGGTGTTTTATGATGCACCGACGCGAAAGAGTACTGAAGCACTGGTGCATGACCGTAATAGGATGCCCCAGGAAAGTGTGTACGTCATGCATGTTATCTGGTGTCCAATGTTTGTGCGCACCGGTGCGTTCTATGGTAGAGTGTGCACCGGTAATTGAGAGCGCAGGATCACTGGAAAATGAAAAATCCGGGTTTTTTGCCGTAATTTTTTTTTAAATTTAACCCTTTACCAGTGCGTGTGGTTTATAGGCGCACTAGTTCTTTTTCTTACAAACGCACCGGTCTATTTGTGTTTTGGCATGTTTTTTCTACTGCACCGGGTAGTTTCGGTTTTGGCACGGTGTTTTATAATGCACCGGCGCGGAAGAGTTGAGATGCACCGATGCTTTAGAATAATACGATGCACCGGGTGGGTGTGGAGAGAGTGCACGGTGTTTGGTGTGCCAATGTTTTTGTGCACACCTATGCTTTCAGTATTTCAAATAACCAGGGCGACGTTTAATGATAAGCGCACCGAGTGGAAAACATCCGCAAAACCCTCTGCCCACCAACCTCCTTTAGTAACCTTCACTATAAATGGATGTATGGGGTATTTTTCTATGGGGTTCCTCAAAAACATCCGCTAGAGGGTCTTTTCCTTGTAGTGACCCCTTATGGATAAAGAAGCTGAAGTATATGATTCTCGTCGCTCCTTAGATATTTTGGAGATTTGAAAGGAAATTCTTGACCATTCCAGTGACTCGGATATTATTTTGGAGGTCGTCTAGTCAAACTTTATCATGTAATTGTCCCACATACCTAAAATTTCCCCAAATTTCTTAGTTCGTTAGTGTCCTCTTTTGTCTCATAGAGGAATTTTTTTATTTCTTCTTTAAGGGGGAATATTTTTTAGGTAACTTCAGAGCTAATACACAAAGATTTTAATTTTCCTAAAGTCGAGAATCCCATGATATTTTCTATTAAACACATGTGTGGTGGATGAGAAAGTAAACACACACATAGGTAATATAGGCATGAGTTGTTTTACTATTAACCATAGATGTGCTTTTATAGTACATTAGGTGTGACCCTTGGATTTCGCATTCCAAGGTCACTTGGACTCCATTTGTGGTTGTTCGCCTTCCACACCTACCCATAGAGGATTAGGTTTACAACATTCCCCCCCTTAATCCGAAGGGGTATGTGTAAGTCCAAGAAGAGAGTTGTAATACAAATATGCAAAGTATGCATGGAAACACTTAGGTTGAATCAGCTCTCTGAAATTTTTGCATAAAGAGGTGGTTTAAGGATGACCACCAACACTGGAACACAACACTTATTGCAGTTCCTGTAACTCTTCCAAATCTGGCAAGAAGCTGAGTGCTTCTGCTAGAGGAAGTGTCCCTCATATTTGAAGAGGGATACCTTCAACCTAGAATTAGGGAGGTATAAAACCTATGATGGTTTAAGGATGACCACGAACATTGGAATGCTTGATGCATTTCCTGGATATCTACCAAAGCTGGCAAGAAGCCGAAGTCTTAATATCAACCTCACATGGATGGTTTAAGGTTTTCCACCAACCAAATGAATGCTCATGGGCATCCGTGTCTCTGGCTACAACTCTGAATCTGGAATGAAAAATTGTGGCTCAGGCTCACTTGAATTTATATGTCTCTGGCTACAACTCTAAATCTAGAATGAGAGATTATGGCTCAAGCTCGCTTGATGTGACTTTGAAGCTTGTAGATGACCACCATTTCCCCCCTGTCAGGTACAAGGTGAGATTATGGCGAAAAATCAACTGAAATATTGTTCAATATTCTAGAACAAGTTCTAACATGTGACTTAAACATCTTCTTAGCTATTTTTATCAGAAATCAGATTATCTACGGTATCATAGAATACTTGTCGACATTTCGAATCCCAATGGGGATCCATCTTTAGGATGAGAAATAATGAATAAAAAAAATTATTCATTCTTTCTCGTCCTGAAGATGGATCCCCATTGGGATTCGAAACGTCGACAAGTCTTCTATGATACCATGGATAATCTGATTTCTGATAACAATAACTATAACCATGGAAGTTTAAAAACCAGGATCTTCTTAGCTGTTGATGCCCATTTCCAAGAAGCGATCCATCCAAGATGAATCTTTGTTCTTACAGGAGGCTTGTTTTTGAATCATCTGTGTGAATAATGGGTATGCTGACCACAGTGCTTGCATGGGTGAAGATCAAAATAGTGATCTTTCATATGGCCAACTCGATCACAGTGTTGGCATTTTTCAATTTTTTGTTGCTACTTTGGAAGAGGAGCAAGATCTGGAACAGTTGAAGGTGAATTGTCATGAAGAAATCTGACACTATACAATTTGATGGGCTTGGAGTAGTCCAGAATATGAAAGGGAAACTCTTTTTCATATCCAATACCTATTCTATGCTTGTTATGGACAAGCTCTTCCCAAGGTCTGATGATGGGCTTGGGAGGCGCTGAATGGATTTTTCCTTCTTTCTGTAGGTCTGCACTTAAAATGGGTACTGCATCTACAAATTCTTGTTGTTGATGGGAGTCTGTCTCAGTGTTCTAAAAAAAAACAAGTTTAGAATGATGACTCCACTATTGTAATTCTTCTTTTTGTAGCTGAGATTCAAGCTGCAAAAACTCAATCTGTTCTTGTGCATTTTTCACAGAAATTTGAATATATGTGAGAGTGTCTTTGTTGATTTTAACTGTGTCTTCAGTAGAGCATAGTATCAAAGTATTTAATAACTCCGATACTTAAATAAATTTAGCCATTTTTTGATCACAACTGTGATGAAGATGCTCAATAATCCTAATGCAAAAACTCCAGCTTTTGAATATTTCAAAAAAACTTAAGAATACCAACTCTCTATCAAACTATCGTTAAATATATAATGTAGACATAAACATTTCTTGAATCATCTATTGATGCCAGCTAGAACATGTCATTCTTCATAGCCTATTAAATGTGCCTCAGTCATCTACACTTTTTATAAATCTAAGAAAACTAAATTGTAACTCTGTGTAAAAACAATTTGGTTGTCTTCAAAAGTCTTCAACTAAGCTTGTAGGTTCTCAAGGAAGGTAAAAGAGGGAAATACTCTTCTATACTAGAAAGAATATCAGTCCAAGGCCAATTTATTTCTCTATGCTTGTCTCAATAACACAATGAACAAATTTTCATTGTGTTTACTAGTACTACTTAAATCCACACCCTTTAGAAAATGGAGCTCAATGCAGCACGTTGACAATGCATATACAATATTAGTTTTGCCTTGTCTCATTCAAAAAGCGTAGGACTTGAACACACATTCAATGCATGAATTCCATATATCCACTAATTTCAAAAACGAATGTCTGACCTCCAATTTTTCGCTGGAATAAATTTCACAACACCTTCCTTATCATACACTATGCCAGAGGAAGTCACCTTATTTCTTGAGGTTGTGCAAGAAATTTTTTGTATGATTCAACTGATTCAACATAAGACCATACTATGGGTGCAGAATGACTGGTGAGAGGTATGAATGGTGCATATGAATGATGGGAGGAGAAACCAGTGGAATGATTAACACAAAGCAGATTTTTGGTATTAAATGTATGTATGGAGGGACCAAGTGGTAAGGCCAACTATGTGAATGACAGAGTGGAGGGGTCGTGGTTCTGCTGCATAGTGGGGATATCGATTCACACAGTCACCAACACCATGATGTCGTAACACTGATAGGGGAGGTGTTATGCCTCTAGTTTGAATCCAAGAGGTTCGGTCCTCCGAGTTTTTAGATATGGCACAATGGTGTGATGGGTGGCATTGTGCAAGAGGAGAGCAATGGAAGTGAGAGATATACCAATGGCACGATGGTGTGACAATCAAAATAAGATTAATATACCAACAATAAACAATTAAAAAGAGTAATATGCAGTTAACACCAATATACAGTCACAATTTCCATTTAAAAAAATAAACTCCAGGCTTACCACTCTTCCACTGCGCAACATTAACATAGGTTATTGTGCTTCCAGGAAGTGCAACAACCCATTCCAGTCTTAGTTCAATGCAGTAAAAAAAACATCACAACATTTGAAGAGGAATCACAAACATTTTTCTCATATTCTTATCATTGCCTCTTCATCGAAATTTCTTTGTGTCCAAGTATATTTTCCAGAGACAACATGCCTAGTGAAATAATTAAACTAGTGAATATCAAAGATGATTTATTGTAGTCCAAGGATCCTTTCCTTGTGCAAATTTTTAACAATATTCAACCTTTTCCACTGTAGGATGGACCATCGTCATAATTTCCTTTCGAATTTTCAATGCTTCAACCATCGAGAGTCCAAAGGTATGGAAAAGGCGGGGTGCAAGGGTCGAGCACTGAAAATTGGAGGCCCGGTGCGGAGGAGGCAACATGCAATGGTGAAATATAGGTGTGGGCAGTGTGGTATGGTACCTTTTCAAAGCAGCAAGAGTGGTACAACAAATGAACATGCATGCGCAGAGATAGACTTTATTTTTCCAGAAAAATTAAGAGAAATTGGTCCAGCTCATTGTGGACAGAGATTGGAGCTAGAATATAGCTGACAAAATTCAATCTCTGTTAATTGTAACATTTTTTTGGAGTAGCTACAGAACTGGGAAAAAATCAAAGCTGGAATGTAGCTGACATGACACTCATGAAACACAGAACTAATGGTAGAAATGACATTCAAAGAGAGCGGCCACATAGGCACAAAACCAACACAGGGCCAGAATTCGCCTGTTCTGATACCATGTCAAAACAGGAGGTAACTCCGAAAAACTGAATATGAAGTAGATGGAGATTGTTTGTGTACTTATACATGGAGGTGAAACTATTGGGATTCACTTCCCAATGTCTCTTGGCCTTCCTTATTTACTAAATTACAATAATATACAATCTCACCCAATCCCTTAGGATTAAGTGTCAACATTTTCAACTGAACTAAGGGCATTACATAACAGAAATAGTTGTATTTATTATGTGAATCAGTAAATTAAATAGAAAACCCTACTTTGGATTTAGGTTGAGAACAAATTAAAAGAGGTTCATAAGTCAGTAGCTTTTTTAATTCCAAATATGACCAGAGGACTAGATATGGTCTACCTAGTTGTTGGGACCAACAAGGAAATCTACTTTCTTGGGATCTATATGAAAATAAAATAGTGGTCGTTAAAATAAGAGCAGATACATCAAATGAAAAGACTGGAATTCTAAAGGGAAGTACCACATTGAATTATTTGTAGAGTTACTTCCAACTTATTTTTCTGATGAAGACATTTTGTTGCAAAACTTGATTATACGTCAAAGCTTTCAAATTTGAAAGTTGCATTGAGGAAAATGATCCAGTGTAAGTTCCCAGATGAAGAACTTTGGAAGAAGTGTGAAAGGTTGATTACTCTTATTGAAGGAGAAGTTAAAATGGTAGAAGCATGCACCAATCCTCAAAGTAAATGTTCCACTAGTCATTAAACTTCTCAAAAATGAGAAATTTTCATTTTGTAATGTTGTAAAAGATGTTTTAGTAACAAATAGTTAAGTAGTTATATATGTTTTGACAATTACCTTTGTAACCGATTTCGATGTAATATTTAAAATACATGAGAACCATTGTAAAAGAATTCATATTTTGGACATTTTGAGTACTTGTGTAATCATTTTGGCTTCAGTGGAGATAATAATAAAATTCACCAAGTTTATTCTAGTATGTATTGGTACATTGTAGTAAGTTTTGTTTCTATTATGTGTTTTCCATATTCATTTTCCCTCTTCGAAGCAAGTCTATGATCGTAGAAAACGTATTTGAGAAATTTATAGATTTATTTTATTTATATTTAATAGTTACATTGAATACATATAAGTTCTATTCAAATACATCTTAATAGGCTCTCCACTACTTCTAAACTTTCATTTTTAACCTAAATCATTGAAACTTTCATTTTAGAGTTTTAAATTTGGATTCTATTAAAGGGCCAGTCATAGGCCATATCCCCTTATCAATTCTTATTTCCAAAAAAATAATTAAATTCTTGTTAATATAAGGCCAATTTAGGCATAAATATTCATCTCCAAGATTGAGTTCTGTTACACAAGGGAATATATCACCTCTAGGCACATTCTAATAAATTTTTAACAATATTTATTTTTTTTTGAAAAATTTATGTGGATGTCCTAAACATTGGTTCCCTTTCATCTAGGAATTGTCTCTACGATGACAACACGAAGTATGGAGGGAAATGTTACCCACCAAAATTGGGTGACCCCATACGAGAATTTTTCTCCTAGATTTGTGTTTAACTGACAGACTCGAACCCTTTAAAACCACTAGTGTAGCCAATGTATTGTGTAATTTGATCTCTACTCCCTGAGTCGATCGTATGTCCCCTCTCCCATATTTCAAGAGCATGCGTTTGAAGGTGGGAAATATATTCTTAAATGCATGCTTTTAATTATGAAATCAGGTTCTTATGCTTTTTTCTCCTTGGGAACTTTGGGCATGGATTTTTGGTTGACTTGGAAGAAGGAATGGTTTTAACTGTAGTCTTGTCCCCTCACCTTAAATGGGGAGTTGGTCTTGAATCCTAGTCTGGTGGGATATCCCCTAATGGATTATAGCTTCAGGAAGGGAAATACTTAGAAAACCCTGATTTTGGTAGCGTGGTCCCAAGACTCCTACCATTGGTGAAATTCCATAAAGAGAAGTGGACCTTTACTAAAGTGATAATGGGTCATTGTGCCAATGTTGTTACTTAGGCTAGTAGTTGTCCCTTAGGTTTTCCCTTCCTTAGGGCACTGCTAGATTATGTGATAACAAGCAACATTCCATCAATATGGTGGTTAAAATTCCACCTATATATTACCGTAGGAGGATGCAATTTATCCTATCATGTTCCAACCATCTTCCAACCAATTTTAAAATTAGAATGTAAAACATTTTCATTGGCTACATATGGAAAACATGGGTATATTTCCTCTACTCTATGTTGCAAGAAATGCAAATTGACATATAAACATAACAATATCCAAATAACTTATTGAAAGTGAACTATTAATACCTCATTCTCCATCCAGATAACAAAGTCGGTCCACTATTTTCTTTTTGTAACATGTACTTTTCAAATTTTGTTGGATAATGACCATATTTGTCCTTGTGTCAAAACATGGCACATGGACTAGTTAAACTAATTAATATGAAATCATTTACTTTTTTTCTAGGAAATAAAAGAAATATCATTTCACAGATTAAATATACTTACAAAGGTACAAATCAAGGCCTGTAGACCTTTACTGCCCCTATGATGTGTGGCCCTTCATTTTGAAAGCCTAGCCTTGTATGCCTAGTCGTAAAACATATACTAATTGAATTTAAATATGCACATATAAAATATAAAAATCATTTAAGAAATTTTATATCATCTTATGAGAAAATTCAAATACCTTGATACTCTCCTCACTAGAATTCCTTTGTTCATCCAACTTCTCATATGTTTTTACAAGTTCTTTCCATACTTTTATACTTACATCAAGTGGACTTATTTTTAGCCTTTTCTCAGGTGGGAGTTTTTTATATTCTTTGTTTGAATGCACCTAAATATTTTGCAGTTCTGAGAAATTTGTAGTTTAAACTTTTTTATGGACCAACCTACACCAAATTCAGTATCCATGTTGTGAATTATTGCTTTCTGTAGCTGAAATGGTATGTTTGAGAATGAAAAATGGAGATGGTCTTTGAACCGTTAAAGGCATGAATCCTTAAACCTATTTGTTGGAATATATAAATCACTTATTAAATGACTGAACATCACACATTTAATTAATCCCAGGACGTCTATTTTTTCCAATGACAGTACCACTGTCTGTGCCGATACACCAACCGGAAGTAATCTCAAAGAAAATAAATCATTACTGAATCAAAATGCTGGAAATAAATCACTCATGCAGAAATAAAAGAATCCACAAGATTGAAATCACACTTCAATTGTTCTGTTAGCTCACCACACAATAAGTACCCCACTAGCGTCTATATTAACATATGTGTAAAAACATATAAACTATATAAATCGAAGCAGATATATTCTCAGCTGAACAAAAGCAACAACACTCTAATGATGCATAAAATAAAAGACAATTACATACACACACAACTACTGTAATCACTACAATCCCTGCTAAGAAGGAGGGCCCTTCCTCCCTATCAGGGAGCAGGTAGAGAAGGAACTTTAACTGAAAATAAATGGAATCACACATGTAACAACAATAACAATATGATCTGTATTAATCTGAACACAATTACATAAGTAAAATAACGTTGTTCTTTGCTAACCTCTCGACCTCTAGGACCAAGAGATATATAGTGGTTACATCATAAAATCTAGGAATAGATCAGTCATGAGAATATTAAGATTCTCATGCTGACCGAAATAGAACTCATACAGTTATAACCACTCCCTAATAAATTTCTGATTATAAATTAAAATATTACAATCATAACTACCCTTAGGCTGTTATCCCAAAAATACAATGTTAACAACTCCTACAGCTATCATAACAAAACACAGCGGTAGTGCAACCGCCAAAGGACAGATCAGAAACAATAGAGACAAGAGAATTCAACCATAAAACTAAATCACCAGTTTTCCAACGAATCTGTAACAGCAGAGCGTAACAGTAGTTGTTGGTGGGTCTGTAACAACAAGGTGTAACAAAATTGCTTTGCTGTAATAGCACTATCTGAACTGATCCTGTGAATTCCGTGTCTGAGATCTTTGGTGATACAAATGACATATGAAAGGACAACACAAAGACCATTGACCTTTTCCAAACATTCACCATCAATTAGTCATAAAAGGTTTATAATAGATCATAATAATTGGTTAATTGGAAAAGTAATGAAAGTAAGGTGAAACAACACTAGTTAGGGTAAAAAGGTAGGAAAAGGGGTAAAAGATACTCCCATTGGTTATAGTTATAAAGCAAAATAAGGAAGATAAGTGTAGGAAAAATGTACAAAACCAGCACCCAACATCTCCCCCCCCACTGATCTTGCATGTCCTCATGCAAACTCATCTCTCATGGGAATATCTTTGGTGCAGGTCGGTGAGGTCATAAGCACCAGCTGTGTCCTCGTCTATAGACCTGTATCCCTAATTGGCTATCAACTGCCGTACCCATGATTCTGACTCATACTTGCTTAATTCATAATTGATCTGGTAATCCTCAATGGGAAACCAGATCAAAGGAAACTTGAACTTCAATCCCAACCACAGAGCTCCAAGATATTTTTACAATTTGTGCATAGGCTGCTACATGTGTAACAACCACCATGAAATTCTGGAATGAGAATGGATCTCCCTTCAATAACTCAACACTGCTGGCCTTTGTGCATTTTAAACACCCTGTCAAAGCTCGAATCTTCATCATTGCGAAGTGATTGAGTCAAAAATTCACAATTCTTCTTCGATAAGTGGCAGCTGGTTCTTTAATCCCAAGGGTGCTTAGCATTCTCCTGAATTCTCGTCTCAACTCAGTAGCCCATCCTGGTTCTGCCTGAACCCAAAATGTTGTCTTCTCCTCATTAGTCTCCATAGATTTAATGGCTAGATGCCATTCAATCTTATTCCTCATGAAGGATACAAAAGCCCTTAATTGAATATCTCCCATATAAGAGAAAATTGTCACAATCATCTGCATACTCACATGTTCACAAATAATGTTGTGTAAAAAAAATTCACACAGTAAACTTTTCTCATCAAAATCTGAGGCACGGAAACATCTAGAAATGTACGAGTGGAGGAACATAGATAAGGTCTGCCCTCCATAATGGCTTTCAATTGAAACAAGAAGCAACGTTCCCACATAAAAATAGGATATGATGGAGAAGGTCGCCTACAACCCAACAAGTTGAGGGTGAGATCATGAAGTTTCTGTTTATCTATGGTGAGGTCTTGAATCTGATCCTATAACAACAACAATTGTTCTTCTTGTTTCTTCATAGCTTATTTATTCTTGTAATCCTCCCACTTTTTCTTCAATTCTGCTTCCATCCATCTTTCATGCAAAGTTTCTATTTCTCTTTGATGTTCCTTTAGCGAAATCATCCCATCCCGAAGGGAGATTTCTTCTTGCTTCCATTTTTGTAATTCAGAAATTAACATGAGTTTCTCAGAGTTCCATCCTAAGGTGGGACTCGTCATTCTTCTAGATTCAGTATCTATATCAACAATGGGTGTACTAGCCTCTATTTCATGGGGTTGTTCCACCTCTGCTGCTGGTTCTTGTGTAATAGCAGCCTCTTTGATGGGTTCTTGTGTGTCCGCCCCTTTGTATTTACCTAGAATCACCTTTGTGTCCACTTCCGTTTCTTCTACAATAGGAGTGGCCTCCATAGGTTCTTGTGGGTTGACTTCTAGGTCAATTATAATAGGAGGCTCTACTTTAACTGCTGGTTCTTGTGTAACAACAGTATCATCAACAGGTTCGTATGTAACATCCTCCAGTTGTTCTGTTTATACTTCCATTGGGATGATATTCTCTCTATGGGAATTATATCCCGCTGCTGTTAAGTTTTGAAAACATTTCATGCACACTAACACCGAAATTTCCCTTCCCTCAGATAATTTCCGCTTCAATTCCTTGTTTCATTTTTCTTAATTTTTCAATTTCTAAACACACGGCATTGGTTTCATCCTTACCTGATGAGGAAGGTTGCCTTTCTTCTTCTAAAACTTCTACTCTCATCTGCTTCTCGGTCATAGGAAAGGGTTCTGCAGGTATGCTGACCTTCACTCTCTGTTTCAGTCTTCCATCCCCAATTGGTTCTTCAATATGCTTCTTCCCAATTCTAACTCCCGCAGGCTAAATTTGGGTCTCTTCCTCTATTTGACCCTCTCCTGGGGTCGTGGTTTGTTTCCCTTGGCTTGTCCTTGGTATTTTCCTCTTGAATTATTCCCAAGTTTTTCCTTGCTGGCCTAGGGCATCCAACACAATTATCTTAATGAGTCCGTGATTAGTTACGCATGCCTCCGGGTGTGCTGTTTTTTTTACTGTTGCTGCCATGTGCTTGATGTTTCCAAGAAAATAGAATGGAAGATTGATTCTTTGTTGATGCCAAAGGTGGTTAAGGAGAAGAAAGTGATAGTTGAATACTATTGTAGACCTCCCTTTGCAAGTGATATATCGTTCAAACCCAGGGCAACATATTCCCAAGGATGAGGAAGTGACAATCTGTCAATTCCTCTTCCTTTCTTCTCCAGTTTCTCTTCCCCTACTAGGAAATCCTCTTTCAAGGAGGGGTCATTGATTTTTCTATTAAACCACCTCCACCCTTCAACTAGTAATGAATTTACCCTATAAATTACCTCCTCAATCATCTCCATTTGCATGCCTATTACTCGGGTTTGATTATTGTTCAAGTTTTGATCAAATTCAATTGCTACGGCCTCGTCTGAGCCTTCAAGCTTCTGGAAAAACTCTACCCATCCAGCCTCTTTGAATATATGGTAAGCTTCAGGGAAATTCTGCAGAGTATCCATAGAATCCGGCTCATGCCTGACCGCTGCTCCACCCATTTCTGCTATTTTTTTCTAAATTTTCTTCTTAATGTCCTATAACACTACAATATTACTAAGTTTCTGAGTTCACTTCTTTGTTGTTCAATCCTGCTGTAACATCACTGTGTCTCTGGACTAGCTGCTGCTCAACACCTCTGATTATCCCAATCGGTGAGTCTACAAATGAGGATGCAAGGTTTCAAAAGGAGGTTGAATATGAAAGGTGATGGCTTTCAAGGATTTACCAAATCGTACCCTACACGAATACTCATAAATGGATTATTATGGAAAGTGATGGGATTTCGCACACACGCTCTTTTCCAACCAGATTCATTCACCATTAGAAATTCTGTTATTGATTAGGTGCATGCAAATTTAATATATATTTATGATTACAGTATTTTTGCAATGATTTCAAGTCATATCCCCTCCCCCACTTTAATTGTGACAGTCGCCCACGACCGTCACAGGAGCGTCATTACTTTTCCAATTAATCACCGAATTATTAATGACAATCATTCACCTTTTTGATGACATACCTGAGGTGACGTTGGAAGAAGACTTGAGTTGATGGCATCCTGCATGCAATGCTCGTGTTGTTGTGTTTGTCTCGCATAGTTTTTTTTTTTAAGGAATGAATTACAAAGAAAAATATTTGTGGCTGTCGAATGTTACATATGTAACAAACAAGACAAATTTTTAGTTATTCTGAGAAAAACATAATAATAAAAAGAAATTGGTATAGAAAAATAAATTACATGGATACCATCATCTTGTGACATGGATCAGGAAGGGAAGATGATATTACAGGGAGAAAAACATGGGTGTAACAGCTGTCACAGGAGTGGTTTTCAACTGTTACTGGTTGTCTGACTGCGCCCCGAAAAGGATTTTTCACAGTTAGATTTATTTTTGTTTTAATTTTTTTTTGTTATTTAAAAAAAATAAAAATTTAAACAGGTGTAATAGCTGCCACAAAGGTGGTTTTAAACTATTGCACTTATTGGAATTTCAATTTTTAAGGCTACAGAGGAGAATTTCCCCCTGCTATTGTAACATGAAGACCATAGTCCATGACAATGTTGACAAATGATTCCTTCGAAGCGGGTTGATGATATAACTTTAGACAGTGCTCATTAACCAATAATGACGTCTTAGCACTATCAATAGTAACCAATTGTATAGTCCCATTTTCAAAGACTCTATCCACTTCGTAAGGACCTAGCCATCTAGTGCAAAGCTTGCCTTTGAAATATTTGAACCTTGAATCATACAAAAGAGCCCAATCTCCTTTCTGGAAATTTTTCTTCTTAATAAAAATATCATGTAATTTGGCTCTTTGCTGCTAGATTATTTGATTATTTCTTTCTGTTGAATGGCATCCAACCATTTCTATTCCAACTCATTGAGCTAGCTCAATATTTGAGTCTATGTTGTACTAAAATCCAGATCGACTTGCAATGTTTTTCTTAATGTCTTTATTTCAAACTCTATGGGGAATAAGGGATTCTTACCATAAAACAATTCATATGGTGAGAATCCTGTAGTATTCCTCCATGTTGTCTTGTAAGCCCACAGTACCTCTGGAAGTTTCTCAGCCCATTTTCTTCTGTGGCTGGCTACTGTCTTTGTCAAAATTTCCTCAATGAATTTATTGGTGCTTTCTACTTGCCCATTTGCTTGTGGATGATAGGGTGTGGTGATTCTATGATGGGTTCCATACTTCTCAACCAGATTCCTGATCAAATGAGATGTGAACTGAGGACCCCCATCTGTCACTATCTCCCTGGGTATCCTGAACTGAACAAAAATATCTTGAAACAAGAAGTCTAAAACAATGTGCTTTGTTGCTCTAGTTAGTGCCCTTTCTTCGACCCATTTTGTGACATAGTCGGTGCAGACCAATATGTATGCTCTTTGCTGTGATGAAGGATTGATTGCCCCCACAAAGTCCAGGGCCCATTTCTCGAATGGTTCTATTACTATCTAAGGCTATAACGACATCTCATCTGATTTTAGAGGTTGGCCCATATTTTGGCAACTATCACATCCTTTCACAAACTTCTTGGCATCTTGGAATATAGTTAGCCAATAGTACCCTGTTGAGAGTACTTTATGTCCTGTCCTCTTGTTAGTGAAGTGTCCTCCACAAGGTTCCTCATGAAAAGCCTTTAGGATCTCAAATACCTCATCTTCTCTAACACATCACCTAATCTGAAAATATGGCCCAGTGTGATAGAGATTACCTTCTATCTAGGAGTAGGTAGCACTCTCTTGTATAATCCTCCTTATTTCCCTGGAAGACAATTCATGTGGGAATTTTCCTACAGCAAGGTAATTGGCTATATTATCATACCATGGTGAGTGAGTAGAAATGGCAAAAAGATACTCATTTGGAAAAGAATCCTCAATAACAGTGCAATCATCACTTATGGTTAATCTAGAAAGAAAATCAGCAACTACATTATCTTTTCTAGGTTTATTTAAAATAGTAATGTCAAATTCTTGTAATAGAAATAACCATAGTGTAACTCTACCATTAGTAACATGTTTATTCATTAAAAATATAATTGCATCATGGTCAGTGTGTACAAATACTTGGTACCCGGTGATGTAGTGCCGCAATTTGTTGATAGCATGCACTACTGCTAGGAATTATTTCTCAGTAACAGTGTAGTTAAGTTCTGTTGGAGTTAAGTTCTTGCTGATGTAATAAATGGCATAAGGCTTCTTATCCTCCTGCTACCCCAAAAAATCACCCACAGCCATGTCATATGCATCTATAGAAATATGAAACGGCAATTCCCAGTTTGGTCCTCGTAAAACAGGTGTTGCTATTACACAATTCTTCAACTTTCAAAAGGCCTTCTCACACTTTTCTGTCCACAAAAATTCCGCATCTTTCATTAGTAATTAAAACAAAGGAGATGAAATATTTGAGAAATTTTATATAAACCTCCTATAGTATCCTGGATGTCCCAAAAAACTACATACCTCTTTCGAAGTCTTAGGGGTCACGATTTTCGAGATTACCTCTATTTTTGCAGGATCTATCTTGATTCCATCTGCTAAAATGAAATGTCCCAGCACAATTCCCTCGGTCATCATCATGTGGCATTTTTCCATGCTTAGAGAAACATTATTTTGTTCACAACGTTCCAACACTTTTTCCAAGTTAACTAATGCTGTCTCAAAGGCACCCCCGTAGGGTGTAAAATCATCCAAAAAAATTTCAAGACAATCATTCAAAAGATCAGAAAAATACCTAATATTTCCCTTTCAAATGTTGCTGGTGCATTGCAGAGACCAAAGGGAAGGACTCCATATGAAAAAGTACCCATGGACAAGTAAAGGTTTTCTTTTCTTGATCTTCTAGAGAAATATGTATTTGATTATAGCCACTAAACCCTTCTAGAAATGATTTTTTTTTCCAGAAAGAATGTCCAAGGCTTGATCAATAAATGGTAAGGAAAAATGATCCTTTTGAGTGGCCTTGTTAATTTATCTATAGTCAACATAGACCTTCCATTTTCCATTCTTCTTTAGAACTATGACAAGTGGAGACACCCACTGACCATCAAAAATTGGGTAGATGAAATTAGCATTAAGGAGTTTCTGCAATTATACTTTTACTATCTCCTTAAGTGTGGGGTTCATTCGGCACTGAGTTTGTCTAATAGGTTTGAAATCTTCTTTGAGGTAAATGAGGTGAGTGCATAGGGTAGGATGGATTCCTTTCATATCGGTATAGTCCCATGCAAAGGCCTTTTTGTATTTCTATAACATCTCTATCAACAATATGTTTTGTTCAGCAGTCAGGTTAGGATTGATGTTTAAACATTTTTCAGGTTCGATTTCAATGAAACTGTTGATAGTAAGTGGAGTTGTTTTCAAATTTTCAATAATTTCATCATCTTCCTCACCTTCTTCTCCCAAATCTCTAATGGAAGAAATAGGGAATGGATTACTGATAAAACCATTAACAATATCATCCTTTGTTTCATCCTTAAAGTATTTTGTTTTTCCGAGCGTGAGAAGAGGTAGGGAAAGATCAGATTCGGGTGCAAATTCATCCACCAGGGACTATTCAAATGTATATGAGGTTTCACTGGGGGATAAAGATTCAGGTTCTGAGTGGCCTATCCATCTGAGATCACCATAGATCCAAACCTACATCCAATATATGCACCTTCAGTGGCTAGCCACGGTCTTCCCAGGATGAAAGGATGACCCCCTAGATTGGATTTGGTTTGTAAGATAAGAAAGTAAGCCTGATAGTTTGAGGAGGCCATAGTGATAACCACATCTTCAATCATTCCTTCGAGCTTATCACGGGACCTATCTGCTAGTTCAAGAACTGTAGGTGTAGGTCTAAGTCCATGATGAAGAGGTCTTTATTTATAACGTTAATAGATTCCCCTAGATCGATTAGGGTATTGGTTATAGGATGATTGTCAATATGGACAGTTACTGTGGGGTTCCCTGGATCATTATACTTAGTCAACAGAGGTTGATCAGTCATAAGATCTGACAATTTTCCCAAGACAGGGATAGTAGCAGGGTCCTTAGGTTTCCTTCCAGGTTTTTTAATGCATACATCCCTCACTGTTTTGGCATAGATAGGCACTTCTTTAAGAGCTTGTAATAGCAGAATCCACACATATAAATTTTGTAGCTCCTTAAGGAATGCAGATTCAGATTGTAAGGTTGACCCAGTTTCAGTTAATCGTTGAGGATATGGGGGATTCTGAATGCTAACAGCTGGGTCAGCTACCACAAATGTACCAGCCTTACTCAAATTAGTTGTTGTAGAAACATCAAACTTCCCTGAGTTGGTTGTTACAGGTGTAACAGCGGGTGCTGTAGAAGCTGTTACATGTGTAACAGCTGCTTCAGAATCATCCATATCCTTTCTGGGTGATTCACTTTCTTCGATAATAATAGGTGTATGTTCAGGTCTGATTACTTTCCCTGACTGAATATGAACCTCATTAATTCCAATAGGAGTGATAAGGTAAGTTTGGAGGGTAACCGGAGCATCCATACTCTGAGCTGCCTTATTATTTGGATTGGGGTTAGGTTGTATAAGTAATTGGGGACAGACAGAAGGTGTAGGATTTTGAATAGAAGGCAGTTTTAATTGTTTTTGTTGCATTGGTATCGAAGGGGGAACTAGACCTTGGCCATTACCTCTCCAGTTTTGACCCCAAGGGTTAGGTTGTGATGGAGGATATTGCATTGGTGGAGGAGATGGCCACTGGTTCCATGGTGAAGGAATTTGTGTTAAGGGGTAGGATATTTCCATGGATATTGCTGACTGTTATAAATATTATTCCAAGGATAAAAGGAAGAAAAATTTGAAGGCATACCTGTAGGTTGCGACTGCCATGGTCTCTTCGATCCGATAAAATAAGAAGATTGAACATCCTCGCTTGATTCTTGGAGTACCACTTTAAGTCTGGACAACTCAGGACACTGATTGGTAGAGTGCGCCAACTCAAAAATGTTGCACAAGCTGACACTATTCAGTCCACATTCTCTTTCCAAATGTTTCTTCTTGCATCGGGGACAAAATATTTCCAAGGTTGCTTCAGCTTCTTCTTGTGCCTTCTTGACTTATACCGTAGTGATCTGGGCAGAGAGAGTGCTAAGGAGATTGATTTTAAAATCCTCGAATAAGTTCTCGATATATGCTCTGGTTACTCCTCCACTTGTGGACTTCTGTATCATGAGTGAAGGGTCCTGAACTGAAACTTTCCCTTTAACCAATCCTCTTGAGCTACGTAGGCAAAGCTTCATTATCTCATCAAATGTTTCTTGCGATATGTCTCCTTTTCCTATTATATTCAGATGTTCCAGACAATCCTCTCTTAAACCTCTTAAGAATATTGGTTTTATAATCTCTGAATCTAAGTTGCTAAACTTAAACCTCTGTAAATTGTAGTGGAATTGCTCCAGATAATCTTCTAGGCTTTCCTCCTCCTTCTGTGCAATTATAAAAATTTCATCCTTCAAATCCCTGGTTCGGCAGTAGTCCTGATACTTAAAGAAAAAGGCATCTCTCATGTCATTCCATGTTCGAATTGTGCCAGCGCCCAATCTCATGAACCACCTTAATGTTGCTCCCTTCAAATTTGTAGTGAATAATTTCATCTTCTAGGCATCTGAAGTATATTCGTAGCCTCTACACACATCAAATTCGAACATAAAGGTATCAGGATCCTCAAAATCCATCCCTTAAAAGGATGGTAGTGATGATAAAGGGATGTTATTCATAGGAGCCTCGTCCTATGTTACTACTATTGGGAATTCAAAAGTAGCAGAACTATCTGTTTTAACATTCTCATCCCCCATGGTTGATTCTTCTTGATAGGATGAACTAGCCTCGGAGTGTACTGGAGATTGACAAACAGAAGGATCAGGCTACTCCAGGATCAATTTAACAGCACTACCAGCGTCCAATTGATGGTCAATTTATTGTTGTTCCTCAGGTTCCTGATGATCTCCACTGGTCTCTCTGTGTCCTTCAATTCTCAAATCCTGATAAATAATTCTCCACTATTGTTTTAAATATGGAGTTTTGATATCAGGAGTGGATATGTTGTTTGAAGGATGATGAGGTCCAGCCACTGAAGATACTGACATTCCAGGCCTTGATATAGTAGCTACTTTTTGTGGTCCTATTTTCTTATTATCTTTGTATGAAATGGACTATTCTTTCTCTGCCCTTGAAATCAGATCTCCAAAGAATGTTTTCCTTCCCAAATTTTCACTTTTCTTTTCCTTCTTACGACCCGTCTTTCCTGTAGTTAGTAGAGTGGGGGGTGTTTGTAGATTTTGATGTTTTCCTATTGGCACACATGGGCCCAATGCGTATCAATTCATCCTATAAGTGCTTCACTTTCTACAACAGTGAGCCCTCTCAAGCTTGTTAGAGTGATGCGCAGGTTCTTATCTCTCGTCTTACTGCCCAACGACTGTGTAGTTGAAGGAACCCTTAAAAAAACACCGAAAATTCAATTCCTAAGTGTCCTAGCAAGACATTGGCGAGCCCGCTCAAGCCTGTTAGAGTGATGCGCAAGTTCTTACCTCTCATCTTACTGCCCGACAATTGTGTTTTTGGATACACTATAAAAACACTCAAAAATTGCACTTCTTAGAAACAACTCTGGTTGATTGGATCATCACTTCCATCCTCGACAATGGCGCCAAAATGTTGGACTATATAAATGACTTATTAAATGACTAAAAAACACACATTTAATTATCAATCTAGGGACACATGTTTATTCCAATGACAGTAGCATTGTTTGTGTCGATACACCAACCAAAAGTAATCTCAAAGAAAAGAAATCATTACTGAAGTAAAATGTTGGAAATAAATCACTCATGCAGAACTAAAAGAATCCACAAGATTGAAATCACACTTCAATTGATCTGTTAGCTTGCCACACAATAAGTACCCAGCTGGTGTCTCTATTGAAATATGTGTAACATCATATAAACTATATAAATCGAAGCAGATATATTCTCAGCTGAACAACAACAACAACACTCTAACGATGCATAAACTGAAATACAATTACATACACACACAGCTACTGTAATCACTGCAATCCTTGCTAAGAAGGACCTTCCTCCCTATCAGGGTGCAGGTAGAGAAGGAACTTTAACTGAAACTAAATGGAATCACACATGTAACAACAATAACGATATGATATGTATTAATCTGAACACAATTACAGAGGTAAAATAATGTTGTTCTTTGCTAACCTCTCGACCTCTAGGGCCAAGAGATATATAGTGGTTGCATCAGAAAATCCAGGAATAGATCAGTCATGAGAATCTTGCAATTCTCATGCTGATCAAAATAGAACTCATACAATTATAACCACTCCCTAATAAAGTTCTGATCATAAATTAAAATATTACAATCGGAACTTCCCTTAGGCTGTTATCCCAATAATACAAGGTTAAAAACCCCTACAATTATCATAACAAAACACAACTATAGTGCAACTTCCAAAGGATAGATCAGCAACAATAGAGACAAGAGAATTCAATCATACAACTGAATCACCAGTTTTCCAACGAATCTGTAACAACAGATCGTAACAGTAGTTGTTGGTGGGTCTGTAACAGCATGGTGTAACAACATTGCTTTGCTGTAATAGCACTATCCGAACTGCTCCTGTGAATTTCGTGTCCGAGATATTTGGTGCTACAAATGACATCTGAAATGAAAACACAAAGACCATCGACCTTTCCAAACATTCACCATCAATTAGTCATAAAAAGGGTATAATTGATCATAATAATTGGTGAATTGGCAAAGTAATTACGAAGGAAAGGTGAAACAACACTAGTTAGGGTAAAAAGGTAGGAAAAGGGGTAAAATATACTCCCATTGGTTATAGTTATAAAGCAAAATAAGGAAGATAAGTGTAGGAAAAATGTACAAAACCAGCACCCAACACTATTCACAAAAACTTTTCCAGCATCTAATCTACGAATGTCACTTGAAAACACGTCATATTCTATTCTTGTATCATGGTTACCAATGAAAGATTCATAATGTGTCGTGGATGAAGAAATTTGTGTCCCATGAGTGGAATGGGCATTGGAATTATTTGTTTCATGTTACAAATTCTTAGTGGTTATGCTTATTGATTTCCTTCTTGATCTTTTGCTTGATCCAAGGGTGGTTGAGGAATCAATTTATTCCCTTTGAGCAAGTTTATGTGCTTACAATGTTTCAGTGGTTTTAGTTGACATTTTTTCTATGTATCTAGTAATAGTTTTCAATTCCACACTATCAATTTTGTTAAATATCTCTATCCCCAGTATAGAAGACAAGACCTCTTCCTCCTCGTCAGTCTCATGTTCATAGATATATAAAATAAATATTTGTTTTTAAATTTAATTAAAAAAAAAATTGAAAAAGAAAATAAAAATAAAAATAAAAGAAAGCATTTAAACAAATACATCTCTATAAATTCACAATAACTTACATTATTCTTTCCACTTTCTGATCCATTCCCTCTGCTCAAAATTCTAAGTTTGGTCTTGCAAATAATGTCCGTGGAGGTGAGCCAAGGGAAATAATGCGCAAGGAAGGATATCAAATAGCATGCAAGGAAGGAAAATAGCATGCATGAAGGGAAGAAAATTGAGCCAAGGTAAGAAATTTGGCCATCACATACACACAATATGCCTAAGAAAATTTTTATGATAATCAAACCATTCTACACCAATACATGAATAAATATCTTTCAATTTAACACTAAATCCACCCTCTGTTCACGAAACCGACAATGACTTACGCTACAACTTCAATTTATAGACCAAAAAGGGAGAAAAATAAAAATCATGTGTAAGCTTCGTTTGAATCCTTAAGTTTACTTTGCAACCCCAATTTATAGAACAAAAAGGGAGAAAAATAAAAATACCATGCAAGATCCATCTAAATCCCTATAAATATCCTTTAAAATCCATCGAAGATCATCAAAACCTGTCAATTGTTTTTACAGTATTCGAATTCTCGCCACGAATTCAAGAAAAAGAAGGAAATATTGAAATTGTCCATCTGCAACAAAACGGGTGGACTTTGAAAGTCTTAGATTGAGACCCAGGTGATTCCAGAGGAGCCTATTTTTTTCTTTCATGGTTTTGTGCATATCATCATTGAAAACAATTATCAGGGGAGAAAGAAAGAGTGATTTTTTTAAAGGTAAATAGTTAGCGGGTAATTAATTTGAAGTTTTGGCATGCACGAATTTTAAAATTTCGACTCGCCCATCACCAAATATTTTGATTCTCCAATCCCTAACTTTAGCACTGAATCAGATAAAATAATGTGATCATGTTGGGGCATCAAAGTCGGCAAAAATGATGCCTAGTCTAGCACCCTCTAGTTATTTTTTTTTCATAAAAAATTAGACATAGAAATGTTATGAGAATATAATATTATTCTCAAATAAAATCAAATATCAATAGAATAAATTTAGTATAATAACCATAATTTCAATAATCTACTACATTCACTATAGAGTAATTTAATTATCTCTAAAATGATTGCATAAACTAAGTTATAAATGAGGAATGAAATAAAATTGATATATAGACTAGTGGTAAAGAGTGTTACATGGGGAACAAAATCCAATCTCAATTAATATTTATGTTGTAAGGAAAAATTATACTCTATCCAAAATATATTCTACCAATAATTTTACCCCTACACTTATTATTTTCATTGTTGATAATTGGATTTGATTGGTGTACTAAAAATTATTGTGTTAGCCCCATATAATACTAGTGTATTCCCCTTATTTTTATTGTTAGTGTAGCCCCTAATGTTATTGTTGTTCTGCATAGAATCCCACTATTGTTATTTGTGTTCCCTTACATTGTTATTGTTATGTAGGCTCTAATTATATTGTGACCCCTTAGACTCCTATATATACCAACGAGGTCTTATCATTTGTATCATCCAAGAATTGTTCATTTATGTAATTTAAAGGAGTTTCCCCCCTCGAAGAGCCCATTTATCAAGTTGTTGATCTATATTTTCTCTATTTTGTGAGTTGGTTGCATAACATTTGGTATCAGAGCTTTGGATGCTAGGGTTTCCCTTCTTCAAACAGGTCATCTTGGAACTATAAATTTTTTTCTACAAGGTTTTAGAAGTTGAAATTGCAATCACTTTGATATGAGATATTGGTGAAATTTGTGTACAAATTTCAAATCTTGTTTCCTTATATTTTTGGATATATGATTTGAGGAAGTTATGTTTTTTGTAGGCTCCATAATTCCATCTCAAACATGTGACTTGGGAAAAATCATCGTAACTTTCGTTTCAGGCATCAGATTTGAATTTTGTAAAAAGAGGTTGAAATTAAATGGACTTTAGTTTGTCCTATATCAATTTCAGGGTTGAATGTTGAAATAGTGACACATGGCATCCCATAAAAATTTTCTCTACTCAACCAATCCAGGGCATCATGGGAGATTTGGCATAAATATATATTAAAAAATCAAATATTGGTCTGACTTGTGGAATTAGAAATAATATTCATAGGGTTACCACATGACTAAATTTTATACCTTGGAAATCCGAAATTACAGAGATACAACATTTGCAATATCGAGCTCCAAAAAAGAAAGAAAAGGTTTGTAGTTTTTAAATTTTGCATAAATTTTGTTTGAAAAATCTGTTTGAAGCGATTAAAAGGGAATATTGAAGCATATATATCAGTATTTGGCTTCTAAAATGCCTCAAAATAAAAAACTGCACCCATTAAGCCCTCATAAATCTCTACTATGACACATGAAGAAGAAGAATTGTAGCATGATATATCAAAATTATAGGACCAAGTGCAACAAATTCCGCTCTCACAAAGAGAATACAAAGATGACATGGATGGTTTAAAAGAAGACAAGGAAGGTTTGAAGGATGGCATGGAATCTAAGATGGATGGTTTGAAAGTAGACATGGAAGGTTTGAAAAAGTTGTTGCAAGAAAGGATTCTCGATGGTGACAAGGTAATCCATGAAAGTCATGATGAGGAAAAAAGGAATATGAATTATGATTTTAGAGACTCCAATGTTGGGTTTAAGAAGCACCACATTTGAAAGATCGATATGAGGAATTTTAATGGCAAGGATACAGTAGCATGGATACTACAGATGGAGCAATATTTTGATCTCTGTGATGTGCAACACTCACAAAAGGTATGCATTACAACTTTATATTTAGAACCCAATCATTTTTTATGGTATCGATGGATTTTTTCTCATAAACCACTTTTCACTTTGTCAATTTTTACGGAGGAAATGATAACACATTATGAGGATAAAAATAGAAACACCTTCTTTAGCCAATTAATAAATCTTAGACAAAAGGGCTCAATGGCAGAGCACATTGATGAATTCCAAATATTGAATATTAGGGTAACAGAAATTCCAAAAGAGCATAGGATTTATGTTTTCATATAGAATTTGAAGGATAAAATACAACATGAGGTTTTCCTTTGGGAAACTTATTCATTAGAGAAGAGATTCAAGGTGGCAAGAAAATTTGAAAGCAAAATTATGGAAACAAGGAATTCTACTACTCACAACTATAAACATGGAAGTTGTTATCACACGTAAATTTTTAGTTTTTGATTAGGGTCACTCACCTAGGTTTCATTCTGTCTCACAAGGTTGGTCCATGAAATTGATGAAAATTTCATGAAATAAGTCTTTATCCTATGTCCAAAACACTTCATTAGTCATGTCATCTCAGTGATATCTATCAAATCCACCTTAGGTTCACATGCATTACTTTAAAATTATTTTTTTAGCCACATATCTGATTTTTCACAATTTCGTAGTGAATTCTATGCAAAATAGGCAGATTTCGCTACGAAATCACCTGACCATTTCATAGCGAATCTGAGGATTTCTCTGTTTTTTTACTATTTGAGCAGTCAACTTAAAGAGCCTTTTCTGGGAAAAAAGAGGATAATTATAAGAACATGATAGAGGTTATTTTCAGTAAAATATCAAAGAATATTAACCTCTTTTATGTTTCTCAAAGGTGCTACAAATTGGGATATTTATAGATGTCTTTGGGCTTTATTTTCAAAATGTGTTTTTTTCCTGTTTGAGACATGTTTTTCAAATGAAATTCCTGGACACCTGGAGATGCTTTTCAAAAAAACAAGAGATTTTTTTCTTCAGTAAGAACTTATATACAAAAACCTCCTCCATTTTTGCAACATATATCAAGGATATGGATATATGAGATCATTTCTGAGCCCTAAATTCAAAAAAAAAAAAAAAACATCTTTGTTTTTATTAATAGAGGAACTTGATGAAGGTGAAAATGTTGTTTCTTGAGGAGGATAAGAGGTAGTTTGAACCAAATTTTCCTTAACATACTTCATCATATCATATTGCAGACCTAGAAAGTGAAATTTTGAAGAAAAGGGAGGATTTTGGGTTTTTTCAGCAAATTAGGCAATTTCGTAGTGAAGCCGAGGCTTGAAAGCCAGATTTCGCTACGAAAATGCTGTAGGTGAATTTTTGCTTAAAATCACAGCTATGTTCAAAATAAAAGTGGGAAATTTTTTTTATTTAGCTCATTAGCCCCAAGTAAGACCCTCCAACAATCAGAAAGGTTAAAGGTTATGCAAAAGTTGGATTTTGGAGTTCGCTAGGAAATGAGCACTACAAAATTTTCTGTACATGACTGTTTTAGAAGTCAAATTCAAGTTTTATTTCTGACCAAATGAAAAGGATTTTGGAAATATAAGAGAGGTTTTTCTTCAGCACGGGCCCATCTACAAAAATGTCTCTCAGTTTCTGCAAAGCCATCAGGGTTTGGAAATTATGCACTCATCTTTGAAGCCTATTCTTCAGAATTTTCACTAACCAGATTTATGAAAAAATTGTAAAATTCGACTTGGAGGAGATCCAGCTCAACATCCACGTGGCATAATGACACATCATCACTCTAATACAATCAAAAAATTAGTTTATTGTAGTTGACAAGGGTTATTAAATGGATTTGTTAAATTATTTAATGAAATAAGAGTCATTTTTGTATTCAAACTTTGCAAAACAGAAATATCCCTAGGAAGTCTCCAAGTGATGTAATCATAATTGAAATGGATCTCTGAGGTGGGAATTCAAGATAGCAAGGTGGAAAATCATTTGTAAGAGTCCTCACTCTATAAATGAGAGAGTTTTAGAGTTATAAGGGGAGGGAGAATGCTATTTTACATCACTACTATTGTAAATTTTTATCATCAGTCATATACATTGACTGTGTTTCTGCTTCACCTGAGATTCTTGAAGTGTTTCAATGATATTATGTATTATGTTTCTCTTTATCTTTTTCCCAATATATTTATGTTTAATTACTCATAATTCATGTTATGCATGCTCTAACTTCCTTTTAACATTGAGCTATTGAATGTTTTTGTGTGTTAGTATGGTCCTTTCATTGAAATAGTAAAAGCCTCAACTTCCACAAGGATAAATCATTTGTCACTAGATACCTTCATATTGACTCCATGAGCCCAATGGTAGTGAAATATATTCCATTTTTCACCTACAAATACACTAAGATACTCATAGAGTTAGCCACATGATTTAAGACCTAATTCAGAAAAACATTAGATAAATTGAGAGAGCCCTCTCAAGTTGAACAGGCTAATTCTCAGTCAAAATCCAGTTCGAAAGAGTTACTCTAAGTTGTTTGGTGGAGCAGCCCATCAATACCAATTTAGAGATAACATTTTGGTGCGTCTGTCGGGAGTCTGAAGACATATTTCCTAAATTTTATGCTCAAATAGTGAAGTTTAACTCTTGAAGGTAGCAGGAGCTCAGAACATTTCGAGGCTGTAGAAACTACCTTGGCGACTCCATTATTAAAGAATTCAGAAGTTCATAGCTTGATGGTGAATCCAATACTTGAATATCAGTAGCTTGATGAAGTTTCAAGATGAGTTCTATTGCAATAAATAATTCCAAGTATGCTCCTATGGATCGGTCTCACATCCCTGGTTTTCCAAATCCTATTCCAAGAGTTAATTGGTCAAATTATCTTCCCATATTTAAAGATGGAAAGAAAGATAATGTTGCTCTTCACTTGGTTATATTTCATATGCATGTGCATAAGTTTCAATTTGAGTTTCCTGAATATTGTCTCATGAAAATTTTTATGGCCACCCTAGAAGATGAACATAGAACATGGTATGAAGGGTTGCAACCAGGAAGCTTGTTCTCTCTAAGAGATTTCCATAAGAATTTCGTAGAACATTATGATAAAAATCATTCTTCTTTATCACTGTTACAAGATTGTTGTGAATTTTGTGAGGTTTTCATTCCATATCTTAAAAGTCTTGGTGATAATGGAGAGTCACTTCACGATTTCTCTTCTCGTGATAGTTTTCATGATAATCAAGAAGGTTTTAGACAAGAAGAAGTGTCTTCTTTGCTTGAAGATAAAATAGATTATAAATTTGAAAGTCAAGTCATATTACATGAAATTTATGAGGATTTTCAGCCTTGTCAATCTATATGCAGTAAAAGGTATGAGCCAAATCATTCAAAAAAAAATTCAGCCCATTCCTTTTCTAAAAATTTATGTCAAGGAGAAACTCCTCAAGATCAGGTTTTTGAAAATACATGCATGAAAATTATGAATAGTGAAGTAACATGTGATGAAAGTTCACTTTTGGGTAAACTCGAGCTACATGAAGAGTTGAATATACATGTTTTACCTTTTCATTTTGGGGATCCTAAAAATTACATGGATGATATGCATAAATTTTTTGGTATAGGAGTTGGTAGTGTTCAGAATCAAGATGACAACCCTCAAGAAAAACTACCAAAGATTATATCTGATTTGTTTGATAAGAATAAGACTAGTTTTGATACACACAATATGGGTGTCATGTTTGAATATGTTCAAGGATGCATGGATGGCTTTGTTTATTTACACAAAAGGGAAGACAACCTTACTGTTGCCTTTTCATTTGATGATATTCTTGGAATTGAAGGCATAGGACAAAAGAAGCCATCAATTGTGAATGAATTCAGTTCTCATGACTTTACTCATCAAGATAAGGTGATTTTTCATGGTTTCCAAGATCCAATGGTATGTTTGTGGCAGTCATCAGCCAAGCCAAATTTTGTATTTCTTATGGAGAAAGGATTCAATTATCATTCTGAGTTGCCAATAGAAGACTCAATTCCAATGTTTTTCAAGTACAGTCAAGTGGTTCAAGTATCAGATCAACTCATTGACTGGATTTATTAAAGGTTTCATGTTTCTTGAATCAAGCATGAAGATTGTAGCTGTTAGGGTAGGTAGGAGTGTGTGTGAATAAGCTCAAGTATTCTAAGCATATTTTCAGCATGTATAGATTTAGTCTTCAGCTTGGATTGCAGTTTTCAACGAGCTTGAGCCAGAGGAGAAGGCCATAATATTTTGAAGAAGTCTTCATCAATTTTAGAATTTTTGTTTTTTTTTAAGGCACTAGAACTACAAGTTCTTTGTTGTACCATAGGGGCACACCATCCCCAGTGGAGCCACTGTTATCACACATAAATTTTTAGTTCTTTATTAGAGTCACTCACCTAGGTTTCATTTTGTCTCATAAGGTTGGTCCATGAAATTAATGAAAATTCATGAAATAAGTCTTTATCCTAAGTCCAAAACACTTCATTAGTATTCTCATCTCAGTTATATCTATCAAATACACCTTAGGTTCACATGCTTTGGTTTAAAATTCACTGTTTAGCCATATATCTATTTTTTCACAATTCCATAGCAAAATCTACAGTAAAATCTATGAAAAATAGGCAGATTTTGCTACGCAATCACCAAACCATTTCAAATAACATTAACCTCTTTCACGTTTCTCAAAGGTGATACAAATTGGGATATTCAGAGATGTCTTTGGGCTCTATTTTCAGAATGCGTTTTTTTTCTTGTTTGAGACATGTTTTTCAAATGTAGTTCTCGGAAACATAGAGATTTTTTTTAAAACAAACAAGAGAGGTTTTTCTTCAAAACTAACTGGTATACAAAAACCTCCTCCAGTTTTGAAACAACTATCAAGGATCTAGAGATACGAGATCATTTATGAGCCCTAAATTTCAGAAAAAAACAGCTCTGCTTTTATTAATAGAGGAACTTGTTGAAGGTGGAAATGTTGTTTCTTGACGAGGATAAGAGGTATTTTGAACCTAATTTTCCTTAACATACATCATCATATAATCTTGTAGACCCAGAAAGTGAAATTTTTAAGAAAATGGAAGATTTTCGGTTTTTTCAGCAAATTAGGCAATTTCGTAGCGAAGCCCAGGCTCGAAGGCCATATTTCGCTACGAAACCACTGTAGGTGACTTTTTTCTTAAAATCACAGCTATGGTCAAAATCAAAGTGGAAAAAAAAAATTATTTAGCTCATTAGCCCCAAATAAGACCCTCCAACAGTCAGAAAGGTCAAAGGTTATGCAAAAGGTGGATTTTGGAGTTCGCTACGAAATGAGCACTACAAAATTATCTGTACATGACTATTTTAGCAGTCAACTTCAAGTTTTATTTCTGACCAAATGAAAAATAATTTTGGAAATATGAGAGAGGTTTTCTTCAGCACATGAACATATAAAAAAACCTCTCTCATTTTCTGCAAATCCATCAGGGTTTGGAAATTATGCACTCATCTTTGATGCCTATTTTTCAGAATTTTGACTAACCAGATTTATGAAAAAATTGTAAAATTTAACTTGGTGGAGATCCATCTCAGCACCCACGTGGCATAATGACACATCAACACTCTATTACACTCATAAAATTAGTTTGTTGTAGTTGATAAGGGCTATGAAATGCATTTGTTGAATTATTTAATGAAAGAAGAGTCCTTTTTGTATTCAAACTTTGCAAAACAGAAATATCCTAGGAAGTCTCCAAGTGATGTAATCATGTTTGAAATAGGTCTCTGAGGTGGGAATTCGAAGCTAGAATTTAGTCAATTTAATGTCTTAAATTTCTTACATAAATTATCAACCGAGGTTTGTAAACTGATGAAGTGTTGTGCACTATATGTGCTTAGTTAACCTTCTTCTTACTTCGTTGTTTGTATTTTATTTTGTTTTGGGGGTTTTGTTCTTTGATGTCTAAGAATGTTTAATCTAAAACAATGAAAGAATTAAATGAATCTAATGAAGTTTAAGAAGGAATAAAATGAATTGTTCCTAAGTTAATCTAATTTACATAAAACTAAATCAAAAACTGTTGGCTAGTTAGATTCTAATATGAAAACAGAGTATCTATATTAATGATTTCTATCTTAACATTAGTCCTATTCCATGGATCTAATTCTTATAAATGATATTGAAATTATAGTGCTATTCTAAGTGAAAGCAGAAAACAACTAATTTATATTTAGTTACTCCAGCATTCAATATGAAGTGTTATCTTCTTGAGATGGTGTGTAAGCAAATATCTATACCTTAACTTCTGAAGATCTAGAAAAACAAGTAAAATATGCAAAAAATAACTTAGTAATTGCATTAATTAAACATTCAATCATTCAGTCTTGAAACATGATGGAATCAACTTCTTGGAATGACCTTTAGGAATATTAGTGATGCAACTAAATGAGGATCTAAAAGTAGATGTAAAAGAATGTAAATATAACTATTGAAAAACTAATGTATTTTTGATTTACTCCAACCTTCACTTTGAAGTATTACACTCTTGCGATGTTGTGTAAGAAATCAATTATACCTTAGCTTCTAAATTCCTAGAAATCAAGTAAAATGTGCAGAGGAAAACTCAATAACTATATGAATTAGACATTCAATCATTTAGTTCATAATCATATTCTTGAAATGACCTTTGAGAACATCCATTGACACAATTAATTGATAATTCTATTCTAAGAAAGTAAATGACAGAACAGTAAGAAAAATAGATAATTGTATATTCTTATTGCTTCAAACTTGATTCAAATTTAAAACAGAAAGATCAATCTTCACGAAATATTTTAGAAGAATAATGATTAAACATTTATGTTTTAAATTTATGCTAATGAGAAAAACTGAAATGTAACATTAATCTACTCAGAAAACTGAATTGACAAAAACAGAGTAAGGAAAATTAAACTAAAACAATGCACGAAAAACCTCCTTCAGTGCAGGGGCCCTCTGCAACTAATTCGGCTTAAATCTTAGTTGGCTAAATATGCACTTAAGCAATCATTGGCATGAACACAGTATTTGTATTATGATAAAAGGAAGTATTAATACACATTGTATCAGAAAAATCTTAACTTAAACTTAAAAACTTCCTTTTACTCGGTTATGTACAACCGGTATTTAAGGAAAATAAACATAACTATCTATGATCTAATTCTGCTACAAGTGGCTAATTTGATTTTTAGAATTGCAATTGGACTATTTAACTCTTGATTTTCTATAAATCAAGAGTCCTTCTGTTCTCGGCTAACGTCCTTTGACCATGCCTTTGACCATGATCTTAGGCTTCCTTTTCTATCGACCTTGACCAAGTGAATAGGACAAAAGCCATGTGGAGATGATTCTGGAAATGCCCATGTGGCTCAATTCTCCATTTGATACCTGAAACCTGTCAGACCATGAGAGTAGCTACGAAATCCATGATTAGCTGCAGAATAGGCTGCGTTTTTTAGCCAAATCACAAAAATATATTTGAATTGCAAGAACATGAGAATATAACATGGAAGTCATTTAGATGCATTCATTGAGACAAAACATGACATTTATCATTGATTGGAATATGTGATCTTATGAGAAAGTAAGGGAAAAAGGTGATAAAGGATGTCAGAGAGAGGATAATTATAAGGTTCAACATACCCCCACTGCGAAGTTATTGCATTTCCTCATGCAGTTTTCCAAAAATGTGAATTCTTCCCTCCTACTGCATTTTTTCAGACACTTCTGCTAGCACATCCAATTTCCTTCTTTTGTTTTTATTTGAAGTGATTTTTGTCCTAGGTTTTCTCATAATAAGCTTGTATTTAAGATTAATTATTTCCTTGTTTAGTAGCTTGTTCTTTCCTTTCAATTTTATTTTCTTCCTATACCATAGTCCTAAATGAAGAATGGTATTGTCATGAATTACCTTTTCCAAGTTGCTTCAAAGTCTGATTCTCCCATTTAATATGCCTATTCAACATCTCTAGTTCATAAATTTCATGTTTGAGAGTTTCAATTAGAGGTTCTTGTGGATTGATAGGATTCACTGTTGCACTTCTCTTCTCCAATGGTTCTATATAATCATATATTTCTTGTTGTGTTGGGTCTATGCCTGGAGATTTTCTGGTGGGGCTACCTTCAAAATTATGAATAGGAGAATTTTGAGGACTGTGTGGAGGAGAAATATTGACAGGAGATGGTATTGGAGTTTCCTCATCTAAACTTACAAACTTTGTCTCTTTTGGTAGTGTTTTCTTCATAGAACCTCAAAGTCTGGAGCTCCTTCTCAGTTGTGGAGGATTTACATTTTCCTCATTTATATCTTTTCTCACCTTTATTATCTTTCCTCCTATCTTGTTTTTATTTTGTTTTCTGATCTCTTTCAGCTCTTCAGAGATGATCTTTTCATCATTCTTATGAAATAAATATGCAGGTCTATCTTCAATGTTTGTATCAATATTCTTCCTTCTTCTCTTTCTGACATTGTCTTCTTTAGGTTGTTCTGGTGCTTCTTGAAAATGGTTTCTAATAAGAAAATTATCCCAGGTATCTCCTATGGTTTTTAAATGAAACTCAACCAGTATCTTTACCAAACCATGGTGATGCATGGTGTTATCTATAAAATGTATTATTTTTTGCACGTTTGTGGACATCCTTTTTAAAATATTTAGCAGAAAGAAGGGGAGATTTATTTCACCATTTTCTAAGAAATTCATCAGTAATTGAATATCATATACATACATGCAACCAAAATTTCCTTCTTAAGTGATAAATTTCTGTAAAACTAAGAGTATTTTCCTCCATTTATTTTTAAGAGCTAAGCTTGGGATACCTTTTCTAAAAACAGAGACATCCATACCTAGGTTTTTGAGTATAACTTTCCATGATTCATTGTGAAACTCTTTTTTTTTTAACCACCTTTCTCCAAGCCTTGGAAGTTCTGTGGCTTCGACCATGAATGATTCAGTAACTATGAATTTGATGTCTCCAATTACCACTTATGTGCCATCAAAATACCGAGCAAAATATTTTGTAATCTCTATGTGAAAACCATTGAATTTCTCTATGAATTTGAGCCATCCAGCTTTCTGCAACATTTCCTTGATCTGAGGGTATCCTTCCATATATTTTTTTCCCACCGGTTCTGATCTAACTATCAGTCCCATGCCTGCAGAGTTCTCAACTTTTAGAATTACCCTTCTCTGTTTATGAAATGAATTGGGCTACGGAACTAATGAAAGGTATCGAGGGTTTGTATGAATAAATAGGTGGTATGGATTGGGGTTTCAAAGAAACATATATAGATATGTCACGTCAAAAGGTCATGGTCGTTAATCATTAATGAGAGAGTCAATTATGGACCGTTATGAAACACAATGCGGAGGATGTGACTGATCTGTGTTATGATCGAAATCACAATCAAATCAAATGATGATCTATCAAGGGAACATATGATCATCCATATTATACATGCTAATGTTTTAACCTTGCTATTAAAATAATATTTTGCAACTTTACCTTTATATAACTAACCCTTTCGTTTGTTGTTTTTTTGGTGTTGATTCTTTCAGGTACCTTTTAGCATGCTAGTCTTCAAAACATAAGTCTTCAATTTCCTGTAATCATCATTTGCTTGTAGGTTATACAAGTGTGTCAGAGCTACTGAATGAAATGTAATGTGGCTACAAAACAGAATTAGCTGCAGAATGGAATCAACTGTAGAATGTAGTCAGCTGCAGAATGGAATCAACTGTAGAATGTAGTCAGCTACAGAATGTGCTCAGCTATATAATGGAATCTGTAGGAAAAAAATGAAGTATGGTTTGTGGAATGGAATGTAAGTGAAATATGATTGTGAAATGGAATGGAAGTGGAATATGACTGTGATAATGGAATGCAAGTGAATATGAATGTGAAAATGGAATGAAAGTGAATATGATTTTGGAATGGAATGAAATTGTAAAATGGAATTAATTTACAAATTATGAGCTACAAAGATGGAATATGAATGTAGCTTTGTGTTACTACTTATTGCAGAAAAGAAATGGAAAATATAGGATGTCAGAAATCTCTTATTTTCACCCTGTATTTTCTGTATAAGTATGCCAATCATTGATTGGTTTTCATACTTATACACTTTATTATTTATTATTATTTTTATTATATATATATAGGAAAAATAAAAACTAAGTTAGTGAAGAAGAAGAATTCTTCTTCACTAGGCTTCATATCAGTATTATCTTGGAAAATCTTGATAAAATCTTCTCTTGAAATTGGCTTATTATATATTTTCAACTAATGACCATTCACAAGAAGAGGTACCTTTTCTTCATCTATTGTCCTTATCTTCACTACTCCATTGTCAAAGACTTTTTCAATCTCATATGGCCCAAGCCAATGAGTCTGAAAATTTCCTTGAAAACCTTTAAATTTTGAATCGAACAAAAGTGCCCAATCCACTACTTGAAAATTATTCTCCTTGATATACTTATCATGCCATTTAACCCTTTACTTCTGGACTATACTGGTTCTTTGAACTGCATCTTGCCTGATTTTATCAAGCTCATTGAGTTGCTCCAATCTATGTTTCTGTGCTTCTGATAAATCAAATCCCAATTAGACTGTCATCTTAAAGGTTCGAATATGAAACTCTATAAGGAACATGACTTGCTTCTCATAAACAAGTTCATAGGGAGTATGTATTTTTGTATTCCTCCATGTAGTTCTGTAGGCCCATAAGGCTTCAGGAAGCCTTTTTGCCCAATCTCTTTTGTGTAGATGCACAGTCTTAGTGAGAATTCCTTCAATCACTTTATTGGTAGACTCTACTTGACCATTTTCTTGTGGATGATAAGGAGTATAATTTCTGTGCTTGATATTGTATTCTTCCACGAGCCTTTTCACCAACTTGGATGTAAAATGGGATCCCTGATCTATCACAATTCTCTTGGAACACCAAAATGATTGAAGATATCCTAAAAAATAAAATTAACTATAGATAGTTCATTAGAAAAAGGTAATGCTTTAGCCTCTACCCATTTAGTGACATAATCAATACATACCAAAATATACTTCTTTTGTTTAGATGGTGGATTGATTGGTCCAAAAAAATCCAAGGCCCATTTTTCAAAAGGTTCAATGAGTACCTAAGGTTGTAAAGACATTTCATCTGAAGGAGAAAGTTTCCCTACCCTTTGGCAGCTGTCACACCTTTTGTCATATTCTTTGCATCTCTGAAGATGGATGGCCAATAGTATCCCAAATGAAGGATTTTGTAGGATGTCCTCTTGTCAGCAAAGTGTCCACCACAAGGTTCATCGTGACATGCCTTAAGAATTTCAGGCATTTCATCTTCTTGAACATATCTTTTGATAATGAGATCTAGACCTATTTTATACAATTCATTAGTAATCCATAAGTATCTTGAACTCATTTGAATGATTTTTATTTTCTCCCTAGGAAGCAAATGTGAAGGTAATTTTCCTGTAACTAATTAATTAGCAATATTTGCAAACCAAGGAGTCTTATTAGTTATTGAAAAAAGATGTTCATCAGGAAATTTATCTTCAACTGGAGTGTCATCTTTGATATTTTTAATTCTAGACAAGAAATCAGCAACTGTGTTTTGTTTTCCAGGTCAGTCTAGAATGGTGATGTTGAATTCTTGTAGGAGTAATAACCATCTTGTAACTCTGCCATTAGTAATAGATTTATTCATTAAATATCTAATTACAGAGTGATATGTGTGAAAAAAGGTTTCATATCCTGTCATATAATGTCTGAATTTGTTGATAGCATGAACAACAGCTAAGAATTCCTTTTCAGTTACAATGTAATTTAACGCTTTGGGAGTCAAATTATTGCTTGTGTAATAGATGGAATAGGGGATCAAGTATTTTTGTCCTAATATAACTCCTAGAGCTATATTTGAAGCATATGTTGAAATGTGAAAAGGTATTTTCCAATTTGGACCTCTTAAAATGTGTGCTTCAAAATTTTTTTCTTTTAAAGTCTCAAATGCCAACTGGCAATCAGGATTCCAACTAAATTCACAATATTTGGTGAGTAACTTGAAGAGTGGGGATGTTAATTTAGTGAAATTTCTATAAATCTTCTATAATATCCTGTGAATCTTAGAAAGCTTCTAACATCCTTTTTACAACTTGGAATTGACAGCTTGGAGATGACTTCAAATTTAGATTTATCAATTTTAATTCCATCTCCTGAAATGTGATGTCCTAAAACAATCCCTTCTGTAAACTTCATAAAACATTTTGCATGGATTAGTGAAAGGTTTTATTCCTTACATATTTTAATAACCTTTTCCAAATTTTCTAAAGATTCTTCAAATGTATTCCCATAAACTGTAAATTCATCCATATACACCTCTACACAATCATGTATTAAATCAAAAAAAATTCCTACTACTACCCTTTGGAATGTTGCAGGTGCATTACACAATCCAAAAGGAAGTACTCGGTAGGCATAAGTCCCCCATGGATAGGTGAATTTGGTTTTATCTTGATCTTCAAGTGCCACATAAATTTGATTGTAACCACTAAAACCATCCATGAATGAGAAATAATTCTTACCTGCTAATGTATCCAATACTTGATCTATAAAAGGTAAAGGAAAATGACCTTTTAGGGTAGCTTTATTCAATTCTCGATAATCAATGCATACCCTCCATTTACCATTATTTTTGGGCACAATCACTAAAGGAGAAACCCACTGACTGTCTAAAATTAGGTAATTGAATTTTACATTCAACAATTTTTGCAACTCTTCTTTCATAATTTTCCTAAGATTTGAATTCATCCTTCTTTGAGGTTGTCTGATAGGTTTACAATTTCCCTCAATATATATGTGATGTATACAAGTCTTAGGACTAATTCCTTTCATGTCAGTGTATTCCCATGCATATGCAGAAGAATTTTATTGTAATGTTTTGATTAAATTTTCTTGTTGTAATCTCTCCAAGTTATTGTTTATGTTCAAAGTTTTTCCTGGAAAGATTTCAACTGTAGAGCTACCAAATTCTTCCATAGAATAAAGAGACATCTGCCTAGATGACAAATATTCAATATTAAACTTTTCTTGAAATTGATCATGTTCATATTCTGGGGATGATTCAAAATTCTATATTGAATTTAAGATTTGACTATCTTCACTAATGGTTGAAATAGTAAAGAGAGGTTGTATATCATTTTTATCATCAATCCATTCTTTGTCATCTAAATCTGTGATTTTTCTTGCTGGAGGATATAGAATGAATTACTTTGTTGAGTTACCATCAGAGATATACATGTCACCAGATCTACAGCTAATGAAAGCATCAATTGTAGCCAACCAAGGTATTCCTAATATAAGTGGATGTCCTCCTAGATTTTTCTTAGGAGTTAAGATCATAAAATCAACAGGATAATCCCAAGAGTCTAAGGATACTGAAATATATTCTAACACACCATCTGGCTTGATTACATATTTGTCTACTAATTGCAGTAATGTAGGTGTATACAAAATATTAGGAAGGTTGAGCTGTACCATGGTTTGTTTGCTCATGATGTTTATTGTTGCTCCTAAATAAATCAATGTGTTTGGTATTTTATCTCCATTTATATGTGTTTTTACAACTGGACTTCCTAGATCTAAATATTTTTGTATGGCAATTTTTCCCATCATTATGTCTACAATTTTTCCTACGAGTTGAATTCTTTTTATTTCTTTTGTTTTTCTTCCTAGTTTCTTCATGCTTAACTCCTTTATTGTTTTGGCTAGAATTGGAATCTCTTTAATGGCATGTAATAGAGGGATTTTGATATAGAAATTTTTCAATTCATCTAGAAAATCATAATTGGGAAACATAATATGTTTTTATACTCCTCTATCAACTTGTAATATTTCAGGAAAAGGAGGTGTAGAGGTAGGTACTGATGGTTGCTCTATGATAGGAGATGAGTTTACTGATTCTTTTTGTTTTTCATTTTCAGAAAGTTGGTTTTGAAGAGATGTTCCTTCCTCAAAAATTGTATTTGGTTGTAGAGGATCTTCCTCAAAACTATCTTCTTCTTGAATAAATACAGAAGGTTTTTCTTTTATAATATCCTACCAAATCTAAGTTGGACATCATTGAGATCTAGAGGAGTGATCATGTAAGTTGGAAATTGTTGCCCTTCTATCATGTAGGTATTCTGAGCATTTTTATTTTTGGGGTTTGGTAATGGTTAGATAGGTAGCTGATTTGGTATCTGTGGAAATGGTAGTGAAAGTTGTGGATTTTGGTTTTGGAGTTGGGGTTGTTGATTTTGTTGAGGAATTTGTTGGGGAGGATAGTTTGGATATGATGGAGGATATTGGTAATATTGAGAGAATATTCCATAGGGATTTTTCATTCCTTGAGCCCAAGATTGAGATTGAGGCCAAGGTTATTGCCAAGAATTCCAATTATTTGGTGGGGGCTAAGTATACATTTTATTGTTAAAGACTTGAGCTTTTGGCCCCTGCCATGGTCTTCTAGAGACAAAGAAAAGAGATTTTGTTGGATTTGAACTTGTTTCTTCTTGAAAAACAACTTTAAGACCTGGAATTGAAGGAAAACTCTTAGTCTCATGACTTTTGAAACAAATCATGCAGGTCTCTATGACTTTTGCATCAAGAGGACATTCTCTTAAAGCATGCTTCTTTCTTCATTTGGGACAAAAAATAGCTAAAGCATCAGTCTCAGCTTTCTGCTTGTTTTGTAATTTAAGGGTGTCTATCTATTCACTGAGGATCCCTAAACTGTCTATTTTAAATTCATCAAGCATGTTTCCAATTTCTTCCCTACTCACTGTTCTAGTTGCAGATCTATTTACTCTAGCAAGAGAAGGATCTGTCGGATTTTTCCCAGTTTTTTATTTTCCCCTCGAGAGACGGATACATAATTCACCAATGTCAGATAATGGAATTTGAAAGATATCCCCCTTCCCCATCATGTTGAGAATGTATATCCATTAATCTCTAATGGCTTTTAATAAAAGATCTTTTAAAGTATATTGATCTAAATTATCCATTTTTTATCTTTTTATGTTATAGTTGAATCTTTCAATTAAATCCTCCAAATTCTCATCCTCTCTTTGCATCAATTTAAATACTTCATCATTGTGATTGATGGGTATGCAATAATCCAAATACCTTTCTAAAAATCCTCTCTTCATGTAATTCCATTTTTTGATAGACTAAGTGATTAAACTCATGAACCATTTTAGAGCTGCTCCTTTCAATGTTGAAGGAAACAATTTGAGTTTTTGAGAGTCTTGTAAATAATCATAAGTTTTGCACAAGACTTCAAATTCAAACAAAAATGTTTCAGGATCTTCACTCTTTAATCCACGAAAATTTGGAAGGACAGAAGGTGAAATATTTTTCATTGTGCCATTTGTCTCTCCATCAACTATAGGAAATCCATAGGAACTACCAATTTCCCTATTTCTTCTGCCTCCTTCTACATTTCCTCTACCTCTTCCTCTATCTCCTCCTTTACCTCTACCTCCTCCAAATATTACATTTTCTCCACTTATAATTTCTCTTTCTCCTTCTCCTTCTTCTCCTCTTCCTGCCATTATAGATTCCTCAGAGCTAATATAAGATTCAATCTGCAAGGTTAATTGCTCTTCCTCCAGTTCTTCTATCAATGGTATGTTGAAGAAAGGGTCTTCTTCTTCCTCTCCAATAGGAATTTCTAACTCTTCAGCTAAAATATGTTCCCCTGTAGAGGTGAAAACGGTTACTCCTTCTGTTGGAGATCTAGGATCTTCTTCCTCTAAGACTGCCTCAGTGGATGAAGTAGGAGATCCTCCTAATTGGATTTCTGACCTTAGAACTTCAAGAAGTCTATGGCTAGTGAAATATGGAATATGAGTTTGAGATGGAGGTGTATCACTTCGTAATATTGGTGGAGTAAGTGGTGTTGTAGGGATTAAACTCCTGCCTCTAGCTATGAATATGCCCCTAGAGTCTCTTTCTCTATGCATATCATTTTTTTTATATGTAATAAATGAAGCTACCTAATTACACTTCCCCGATAACGACACCGATATGTTTAGTCAATTTTATGTCTTAAATTGCTTACATAAATTATCAACTGAGGTTTGTAAACTGATGAAATGTGGTGCAATGTATATGCTTAGTTAACCTTATTTTTACTTCGTTGTTTGTATTTTATTTTGTTTTGGGGGTTTTTTTCTTTGATGTCTAATAATGTTTAATCTAAAACTATGAAAGAAATCAAATGAATCTAATGAATTTTAAGAAGGAAGAAAAGGAAGTGTTCCTAAGTTAATCTAATTTACATAAAAATAAATAAAATACCATTGGCTAGTTAGATTCTAATCTGAAAAACAGAGTATCTATATTAATGATTTCTAAATTAACATTAGTCCTATTCCGTGGATCTAATTCTTATAATTGAGATTGAAATTGCAGTGTTATTCTAAGTGAAAGCAGAAAACAACTAATGTATATTTAGTTACTCCAGCATTCAATATGAAGTGTTATCTTCTTGAGATGGTCTGTAAGAAACTATATATACCTTAACTTCTAATGATCTAGAAAATAAATTAAAGTATGCAGAAAATAACTCAGTAATTTCATTAATTAAACATTCAATCATTCAGTCTTGAAACATGATGGAATCAACTTCTTGGAATGACCTTTAGGAATATTAGTGATGCAACTAAATTAGGAACTAAAAGAAGATGTAAAATAATGTAAATCTAATTGTTGAAAAAATAATGTATGTTTGATTTACTCCAACATTCACTGTGAAGTATTACCCTTTTGAGATGATGTGTAAGAAATCAAGTATACCTTAGTTTCTAAGTTCCTAGAAAGCAAGTAAAATGTCAAGAGGAAAATTCAATAACTGTATGAATTAGACATTCAATCATTTAGTTTAGAATCATATTCTTGAAATTACCTTTGAGAACATCCATTGATACAATTAATTGATAATTATATTCTAAGAAAGTAAATGACAGAACAATAAGAAAACTGGATAACTGCATATTCTTATTGCTTAAAGCTTGATTCAAATTGAAAACAGAAATATCTATCTTCACGAAATGTCTTAGAAGAATAATGATTACACAGTTATGTTTTAAATTTATGCTAATGAGAAAAACTGAAATGTAACATTAATCTACTCAGGAAACTGAATTGACAAAAACAGAGTAAGGAAAATTAGACTAAAACAATGCATGAAAAACCTCCTTCAGTGCAGGGGCCCTCTGTAACTGATTCGGCTGAAATCTTAGCTGGCTAAAGACACACTTAATCAATCATTGGCATGAACATGGTCTTTGTGTTATGATAAAACGAAGTCTTAATACATGGCGTATCAGCAAAAGCTTAACTTAAACTTAAAAACGTCCTTTTCCTCGGTTCTGTACAACCGGTATTTAAAGAAAATAAACATAACTATCTATGAGCTAATTCTACTATAGATGGCTCATTCAATTTTTAGAATTGCAATTGGACTGTTTAACTCCTGATTTTCTACAATAGAGAAAATCAAGAGTACTTCTGTTCTCGGCTAACGCCATTTGACCATGCCTTTGACCACGATCTTAGGCCTCCATTTCTATTGATCTTGACCAAGTAAATAGGACAAAATCCATGTGGAGATGATTTTGGAAATTCCCATGTGGCTCAATTCTCCATTTGATACATAGAACCTGTCAGACCATGAGAGTAGCTACGGAATCCATGATTAGCTACAGAATAGGCTGCGTTCTGTATCCAAATCAGAAAAATCTATTCAAATAGCAAGAACATGAGAATATAAAATGGAATTCATTTAGATGCATTCCTTGAGACAAAACATGACATTTATCATTGATTGGAATATGTGATCTTTTGAGAAAGTAAGGGAAAAAAGTGAGAAATGATGTCAGAGAGAGGATAATTCTGAGGTTCAACAGCTAGCAAGGTGGAAAATAATTTTTATGAGTCCTCACTCTATAAATGAGAGAGAGAGTTAGAATGGGAGGGAGAATGTTATTTGACATCACTACTATTGTAAATTTTTATCATCAGTAAAATACATTGACTGTGTTTCTACTTCACCTGAGATCCTTGAAGTGTTTCAATGAGCTTATGTCTTATGTTTCTCTTTATCTTGTTCCCAATATATTGATGTTGAATTACTCAGAATTCATGTTATGCATGCTTTGACTTCATTTTAACATTGATTTATTGAATGTTTTTGTGTGTTAGTATGGTCCTTTCATTGAAACAGTAAAAGCCTTAGCTTCCATAAGGAGAAATCATTTGTCACTAGATACCTTCATACTGAATCCATGAGCCCAATTGTAGTGAAATATATCCCATTTTCACCTGAAAATACACTAAGATACTCACAAAATTAGCCATCTGATTTAAGACCTAATTGAGAAAATCATTAGATAAATTGAGAGAGCCCTCTCAGGATGAAGAGAATAATCCTTAGTAAAAATTTGGTCTAAAAGAGTTACTCTAAGTTGTCTGGTGGAGAAGCCCATAAGTACCAATTTAGATATAACAAAAGTGTTGCTACTCCTAGCCATCCACAACCTACAATGTTGATGTTGCAACAATTGGAGGAAAAAAGAGAAAAATGGCTTTGTTATAGTTGTGATATAAAATACACTAAAGTTCATAAGTGTGCTAAGAAAAAATTATTCTACATATATTGTGTAAAGGAGGAAGAAAAGGAACAAGAAACATCAAAATAGGAGTATATACACCAGGAACCAACCCCTAAAAAAAAAAATGAATCTGATCATATATTGCAATCCATTGGCAGGAATTACCACTCCTCAAATGCTGAATATAGAAGGATATATTAAGAAGAGAAAGGGAATAGTGTTGATTGATTTAGGTAGTACTCATAATATTATTCAGTGTAAGATATTCAAGGAATTGAATTGCTTCCTATATCCAACACCAAAATTTCAAGTGATGGTTGAAAATGGAGGAACTACAAATTACTCTGGAAAGTGCCACAATATCAAGCTAACCATGGGGGAATATGTATTGAATATTCCAATGATTTCCATTCCAATAGGTGGTGTTGATTTTGTACTAGGAGTCCAATGGTTACAATGTTTGGGGACGATAAATTTTAATTTTCAAGAATTTTTCTTGAAATTTTTTTGGGAAGGAAAGGAAGTTGAATTGTATCACAGGGAAATAGGGAAATATAATAATCTCAAATGGCCTGAAAAAACTTCTAAATAAATAACAACGGGGATTAATTGCACAATTATGCTCACTAGAGTTTCAAACATAAAAATCATTTATTTCTCCAGATCTCCAAAAAGTCTTAGACAATCATTACAAGGTATTTGAGACTCCCAAAGTCCTCCCACCTATTTGTGATCATGATCATGCTATTCATTTGATTCCATGAAGTGTTCCTCAAAACATCAGACTTTAAAAATATTCCTATGCCCAAAAGAGTGAAATTGAATGTATCATTGCATAAATGCTAGAGGCTGGTACAATTCAACCTAGTCAAAGTCATTTCTCTACTCTAGTAGTATTGGTGCACGAGAAGGATGGATCATGACGTATGTGTCCGGATTATAGGGAGCTCAACAAGCTCACTATTAGAGATAAATTTCTCATTCCTTTTATTGATGAATTTTTGGATGAATTACATGGAGCAATTTACTTCACCAAGTTGGATCTTCATTTAGGATATCATCAAATTAGATTGAATATTGAAGACATTCATAAAACAAAATTCATAACTCATGAGGTTCATTATGAATTTTTGGTCATGCCTTTTAGCATTACTAATTCACCTTCGAAATTTCAAGTTGGTTTGATGAATTACATTTTCAAACAATTCCTTAGAAAATTTTTGTTGGTATTTTTTGATGATATACTAATCTACAACAAGTCTTGGAAGGATCATGTTCAACATGTTGATAGGGTGCTCAAACTATTGGAGGAGAAACAATTATATCCAAAAACCTCCAAATGTTTCTTTGGAGTACATGAGGTGGAATATTTGGGTCATATTTTATCTCATGAGGGTGTTAAGGTAGACCCTAACAAAATTAAATCCAATAAGGAATGGAAAATCCCCACAACCATAAAGCATCTTCTAGGATTTCTCGGTTTGATAGGGTATTATCACAAGTTTGTTAAGAATTATGGGAGAATAGCAACACCTATAACAACATTACTGAATAAAGATGCATTTTATTGGACTCCAAAGCAACTAAGGACTTTGAACATCTTAAAGAGGCAATTTGCCAAGCACTGGTCCTAGTTATGTTTGACTTAACAAAAACCTTTTATTGTGGAATGTTTTTCCTTGAGAAATGGAATTGGTGTTTTTGTAATGCGAGAAGGAAGACCCATTTCTTTTGAAAGTTTGCTAATCAAAGGAAATTATTTACACAAACCTATTTATGAGAAGGAAATTTTTTCAATACTACATGCACTAAAGCAATGAATACCTTACCTAATGGGAAGACACTTCAAGGTAAAAATTGATCATGATAGTCTTAAATAATGTTTGGAAAAAATATTATCTTCAGAAGTAGAACAAAGATGGGTCACAAATATGTTGGGTTACGACTTTGAAATCATATACAAAAAAGGGAAGAAAAATGTTGCTGCAGATGCACTCTCAAGAAAGGATGAGGATGTGGAAGCATTGCTTGGTGCCATTTCTATCATCCAACCTCATTAGATAATTGAAGAAAGGGATAAATGGAAGAATGACGAAGAGGTGTGGACACTCATTTATATCTTTGTAAGAATTCCCATCAAGAAAAATATTCTTTTGAAACTGTACACCTCCCCCTTAGGAGGGCAGTCGTGATTTTTAAAAACTTACCACAGGGTTAAGAAGGAATTTTTTTGGGATGGCCTTAAATATGATATTCAGAATTTTGTGGTAGAATATTTGGTTTGCCAGCAAAATAAAGTTGAGACCATTAAGACCCTGGGTCTATTATAACCTTTAGCCATTCCAACTCAGTGTTCGGAGGAGGTCTTAATGGATTTTATCACTAGTTTACCCAAGTCTGAAGGAAAGAGTGCCATCATGGTGGTATTTGATAGATTTACCAAGTATGAAAAATTGTGTGCATTATCTTATCCTTTTAAATCTAGTACAGTTGCTACTACATTTATGGAAACAATTCAAAAGCTACATGGAAATCCAAAGATTATTGTAAGTGACAGAGATCCCATTTTCACTGGAAATTTTTGGAATGAATTATTTTCTTGTCTTGGTACTCAATTAGCTCATAGCTCATCCTATCATCCTCAATCTAACGGGAAAACTGAGATAGTGAAAAAAATTTGGAAGGATATCTTTGTTGCTTTTTATCTGATAAACAAACACAATGGTTTGAGTGTTCACCTCTAGTTGAATGGTGGTATAACACTTCTTTCCATACTGAAGCAAAAATGACCCCATTTATGGCACTTTATGGATGTCATCCACCATCCACCACATCATATTTAAGAGAAAATTCTAAGTTTCAAGAAGTGGAAGATTACATTGATCACCAACAACAAGTTCTCCAAATCTTAAAGGATAACCTCACTCTGACGCAAAATAAAATGAAACAACAAGAAGATCAACATCTTAGTGAAAGAAGTTTTGATGTAGGTAGATGGGAATTTTTATGGCTACAACCATACAAACAAATGTCCCTCAAGCAAGCTAAGAAAGATAATAAATTATCAACCAATTACTATGGTGTTGGCTTGAGGGGTCCTAACCTAGGTTCGATGTGCAAGGTTTGCCAACAAACCCCTATACTACTAGCCCTTTCGGCAGTGACCTGCTTTCGCAGATCACAGTCTCACCTGAAGTAGTATGGGTGGGTGCTGGAACCGAGTTTTTGCACCCTGAGAAAGGATGGGTAAGGAAATAAGGGTTGCGTCCTGTTTCTGTAATTCCCAGATTATCTTGTCTTGCGCAAGGTTATTTACGTTCCTATTCGCATCCATGTGCACTAGATCTATAGTTATAGGCTTATTATATCATCAACACAATAGTACATAAACAGAGCATAGCAGATCTAGATCCAAGAGCACAATACAGAGATCTTTCGCAGCTTAAAGACAGAAAATACATAACACAACATTTATCAGCAATTCACATAACAGAACTCACAGATTTAGATCTCTAATAATTCTTCACATTAATTCATTCATCAAAATTTCCTTACAATTCCCTTCCCAACCTGTGCACACAGTAGCAGGGTCCGCACACAGCTAAACTAGGATCTCTGTGCACACAGCTAGCAGGAGTCCGTTCCCAAAAACCCAAACAGACAGCTTAAGCCACAGATTGCATCAATATCTCATCAATTCCTATCCCATTCGATACAAAATACATCTCTATTTATAACAATCTAGCTCCGACTTTCCTATGGTCCGCAACCCATGGTTTTCGGACCCCTAGTTTACCCTTTAACCCATTACAATGCATTTGGGGCTTTGACCCACCCCAAAACCCCTGCGCTATATTAAATATAATCAAAATTAACCAAAATAGACCAGTTTCGCATCTTGTTAGGAGACCCCATTCCAACAGGTCACCAAGATCGGTTTATTGCTCAGTTTCACCAATAGGTTCAAAAGGCTTGGGATAAAGCATGGCATGATCGACATATTCGCTAGAAGACATTCATCAAAGGAGATCTCGTCCTTTTATACGATAGCCAATTTGTGAAACACCCCAGCAAATTCTGGTAGCACTGGCTTGGTCCCTATACAATTAAGGAGGTTACGAATGGCGGCACAGTTCAGTTAGCTACCCTGCGTGGTGACCTCATTCTTGGCTTTGTCAATGGTAGTTGACTCAAACCATACCTGGCTGCGGACTATGAAGCCACACCAGTGCAATGACTCGGGACGAGTCACAAGATTGTGTTGGGGGACTGTTGGAACAGGGTCTCCTAACAAGATGCGAAACTGATCCATTTTGGTTAACTTTGATTAAATTTAATATAGCACAAGGGTTTTGGGGTGGGTCAAAGCCCTGAACACATTGTAATGGGTCAAAGGGTAAACTAGGGGTTCGAAAACCATGGGTTGCAGACCATAGGAAAGTCAGAGCTATATTGTTATAAATAGAGATGTATTTTGTATCGAATGGGATAGGACTTGATGAGATATTGATGTGATCTATGGCTTAAGTTTTCTGTTTGGGCTTTGGGGAACAGACTCCTGCTAGTTGTGTGTGCGGAGATCCTAGTCCAGTTGTGTGCAGACCCTGCTGTTGTGTGTGCAGGTTGGGAAGGGAATTTTAAGGAAAGGTTTATGAATGAATGAATGCGAAGAATTATAAGAGATCTAAATCTATGATTTCTGTTATGTGAATTGCTAATAAATGTTGTGTTATGTATTTTATGTCTTTAAGCTGTGAAAGATCTGTGTATTGTGCTCTTGGATCTAGATCTGCTATGCTCTGTTTATGTATTGTTGTGTTGATGATATAATAAGCCTATAACTATAGATCTAGTGCACGTGGATGCAAATAGGAACGTAAGTAACCCTGTGCAGGACAAGGTAATCTAGGAATTACAGAAACAAGATGCAACCCTGCTTGCCTTACCCATCCTTTCTTAGGGTGCGGAAACCTGGTTCCAACACCCACCCATACTACTTCGGGTGAGACTGTGACCTACGAAAGTAGGTCACTGCTGAAAGGGCTAGTAGTATAGGGGTTTGTTGGCAAACCTTGCACACCGAACCTGGGTCAGGACCCCTCAAGCCAACATATGGTCCTTACAAGGTGTTGCAAAATATTGGTACTATCACATACAAATTGGAGTTTCCTGCATCTTCCCGAGTACACCCAGTTTTCCATTGTTCATGCTTAAAGAATGTTATTGGTGACAAGCTCCTAGTTCAAATAGTATTTCTAGAAATCGATAAAGAATAAAAAATCATATTTTAGCCTGAATAAATCACAAAAATAAGAACCTAACATCTATAAAATCTCTTAATTTCATAGTATCTCATTAAGTGGAAGAACTTACCCACTGAAGACTCCACATGGGAGGATTATAATTTTATACAGAAGCATTTGGAACTATTCAAGCATTGAGGATGACACATTTTTTAAGGAGAGTGGCATGTTAGGCCCCTATAATACTAGTTTATTCCCCTTATTGTTATTGGCAGTGTATCCACTATAGTAATTTTTGTGCCCATGTATCTCCCATGTTGTTATTGTTGTGCCAAATATAAGGTCACTATTGTTATTGTTGAGCCCTTACATTGTTATTATTATGTAGGCTTTGATTATATTGTGACCCCTTAGACTCCTATATATACCAATGAGGTCTTATCATTTGTATCATCAAAGAATTTTTCATTTATGTAATGTAAAGGAGGTTTCCCCTTCAAAGAAGCTATTTCTCAAGTCATTGATCTATATTTATTTATTTTTTGAACTGGTTGCATAACATATTTCCATTGTTGTGTATTACAGGATCT